>CM061540.1:79060408-79572908 GCA_030864215.1 Capsicum pubescens | reverse complement strand
AAACTTACTCCTTAAGGTTTCTAAACTTGACATCAAGTTGGCAATTTGGAAATTTGGCCAACTACTTAGGTATTCAAATTCAAATTGAACAAATAACTTTGGTCTTCAAATCCAACTTGACTACTAACTATTATCTCTAAGAAATGATATTTCACACATATACTTGTCACATGACATTCATATTATATAACACTCCCCCTTGGATGTCCATTAATAGATAATGTGTCTCGTTAAATTCTTACTAGAAAAAATTCAATGGGAAAAATCCTAGTGGAGGAAAAAGAGTACACACATCTTGTAATACGCCTTTAGTGTTGCCTCATTAAAAACCTTACTAGGAAAATCCGAATAAGACAAAACTTTTGTTATATTCCCCCTATGAAACTTTAATTTAATGACTTGAATCTCCGCATTCCAATCTTGTGCACCATCTTCTCGAAAGTTGTAGTTGATAGAGACCTGGTGAATAAGTCAGTAATATTGTCACTTGAACGAATTTGTCGCACGTTGGTATCACCATTCTTCGGGAGATCATGTATGTAGAAAAGTTTTGGCGAAATGTGTTTCGTTCTATCTCTTTTTTATGAATCCTTCCTTTAATTGTGCTATGCATACTGCATTATCTTCATATAAAATCGTAGGCGCTTCATCACATTTAGACCATATTTTTCTTGGATGAGATCTATCATGGATCTCAACCACATACATTCTCGGCTTGCTTTATGAATAGCAATTATCTCAGCATGATTTAAATAAGTGACAACTGTTGTAAACTTTACCGAATACCATGATATAGTTATATCTCCATATATAAGTAAATAGCTCTTTTGAGATTGAATTTCATATGGATCAAATAAATACTTTTTTAATGTATGTTCATCAATGGACAAATATTTCATTTTTCAAACACTCCTAGTACACATCCAGTAATACGCATTCTTAGCAGCCCCATTAAAAACCTTATCAGAAAAATTTTATGGGATAAAACCTCGACTAAGGAAAAAATAGTGCAACGCATATTATACTCGCATCGATTAAAACATCATTTTACTCCTATAAATGATGCTCTGCAATTCATAAGTGCACCAATTGCACTAAAATATGGTACTTACTAATCATTTTCATAAGATCAAAATTGATCTGTTTTCAAGTTAAGCGATCTTATAGTCATTGGGGTATTTAGTGGAATCGCTTTTAAATTCTTCAAGGATTTTTATATAACTTTTGTCATCTAGCTAAACATGACAATAATTTATTATACATATTCAAGCTTTTAAATATTATCAAATTGAAATAAACCTCATTTCATCCTTCAGAGGAGAACAATTCTCCTACAATAACGCCAGGAACTTTATGAAACCTTTATACCCCAAGAAACAAGTCATACTTTATATCTTACGAATTTTACTTTTCGCACAGTAAATCATTTGTACCCCACTGGCATTATACCTCTTGCCTTTGGATTATGAGTTCAAATATTTACTTTTCAAGTGAAACAAACCACCCAATAATTTATCAGTTCATATTTTTTTGACAGATTTGTATTCAAGATCCTCGATTTTATTTATAATATTGAGTGTTATATTATATCAAAGATACCATTAAGGATTATTTGATATCGGTTCCAATAAGATATAACTTATGAAGATCTCTTCATATTCATTACTATTCATGTACTTGAACCTTTTCTAACATTTTATGAAGTGTTATGTCCGTGCTCTTTCAAAGCACTTGCCTCATTATCATGAGTATCTTGATCATTTGTTATTTTCCTTCTTCAAGAAGTTTTACCTTTGGAACCAATTGGTCTATCACGCTTCAGGCATGTCATAGACTCTGTCCTTTTACTGACTTTTCACTGGAGCATTTTATAGTTGAATTATCATATAGAGTCAGCAAACACATTCGACAATTAATTTGCAATATTTTGCAAATGAATTATCTCTTGAACTTCAAGTTCACATATATATTTTTTATGAGGATCTAGATAATTTATTTCATACATAATTTTCAACTGTTAATCAACTCTCCCCCTAATATTAGAAAATCTAACATTTACCCTCAATCTTATCTTGGGATTCATATTTGTGCATTGTGATGAAGTAATTGCATCATATGTCACACATTTAAATTTTTAGCTAGTAATTATTTTATTCTTGACCTTGAACCAATAGTGATTGGGGGGGAGGGGGGGGCTTGTTGGTTTGATGCATAATGACACATCTTATACCAAATTTTTTTTGAAAGATTTGTTCTCATAATCAATGATTTAGCTAGAATTGGAGGAATACAATTTCTACTAAATGAACCAACATTATTAACATAATTTATAGGTTAAAACTGTGCTCTTAATTTAATAATTCGAGCAAACAACTTTGCAAAAATCAAATTGCAAGTTAATAGAAAAGCACATGTGATCATATTATAGATACATCTATTAAACTATATAATAATAATCGATCCACATGACAGGCGAACGGACCCATTTCACCTTTTTATATGTTCCAAAACTTTAGGGAATACAATCCCAGTCTTAGTTGGTATAATGAACAATTCATTGTGAGAACAAAAAACACAAGAGAATTCGTGAAGAACTTTCTATCTATTCAACATATAACCACCTGAATTCTCAATAATTTTTTGCAGCATTTTAAATCGGAATGGTCAACCGTCATGCCAACTGATATTTATTTCAGTAAATTTTTAATTTACAATTGCATGTGATTGTGTCATCATAGTCATCATGCTCATATTTGTACATTACAAATAGGAGGAAAAGGCGGGTAGCATTTTACATAAATATTTATAACCCCAGTCAATTGTAGTAATATGAAGATATAACATTTTTTCATTATTTATACCCTCGATATAATTTATCTTTGGCCAATGTCTTTGAAACTTAATAAGTTTCTTTTGAGACTTACTACAATCCCAATATTATGAACAATTTCATTCCTCTGAATAGTAACACTTAATATCTTTTGGAGCTCTCAATTAATTTTATATACTATCATATATTTCACACACAATTCATATGGTGAACATCTCCTTTAAGGAGAAAATCATATAAGTACGGTCATAATCTTAAACATTATATAGGCAAGACTTGTTTCTTGCTTTTATCCTTTGATAATCCATGATAAACATATTAAAATATTTATGGCATACTACAAGTACACGATCAATTACCGTTTATATCAAAATAATTTTATTTTATTTTTCTCAAATCTTCCGTAGAGGTGAGATGTGGCATTTATCCAACCATGCATGAGCATGTTCTTATTCATAATTTTTATCTCATCTTGACACATTCATTTCAATAAAGGTCGAGCATCAACGATGCTTATCACAAATCTCATTGTTTTCAAGGAATGAATTATAATCAGATACATATGCTTCATAGATTTTCATTAGAAGCTCATTCTCACGCCATGAAATTTATTATATTTACATGACAGACTTCAACATCACTTTGAAAGGTCAAGTGCATCATCACTTTATATTTCTTTATTTTGATGAAGGATTTATAAAACTTATACCAAATTAGATCGCACGACAATCACGTGCCCAGTGACATTTCATACCATGCCCATTAATGAAAAAAATTACCTTCACCTTTTGAAGGATTATTTGAGAACTCATGATGTTCTTCAAAGAATCTTCTATTTCTTGTTCTTTTTTAATATATATGTTGTGTAATATTCAATGTGCACATCTTCGGGATGACAGAATTGTTCATGCCAACTTATGAACTTATTTGTACTAGTAAACTCGAAGTTTACCATGACATATGAGTTTTACTTAGTAAATTTAGATTTACTAGAACATGAATAATTTTTCAAGTTTGCTATTTTGGAGTATATTTCATAATATGTTTTTTCTCAACTATTCTACCTCTTATGGAAGTGTTACTCCTGGCACATTCACCCCAGAAAATGGATTTGTAGTTTTAACAATCAAAATTTTCATTCCCCGAGAATTAAATATAACAATGTCTTAAGCCTATCAAATTATGATAGATTAGAATTTCTTTCAAGATATTGCTCCTTCACGAGCAAATTGAGGCGTACATATAATGTAACGAAAGGTTTTGTCCTTGGTACGCCTATATTCATATTCATAAATTCAATCACATGTCTTCTTTAAGACATATTATGCACTACGACCACATTCACTTCAAGGAATGAAGCATCCAATGAAAAATATTTCATAACTTTCACCAAAATTTTGGCTTAGTCATCGTTATATTATCAATATGGTGCATTGAGATTCAAACTCAACGTCTTATCCATATAAAGGCGTCTTAGTCCAAAAATTAATAGGACTTAAACTCAACATCTTATCATCATAGTACATCGGGACTCTTAACCCAATGTCTTACCCTCTTAGTGGCATGAGATTTAAATTCATCATCACACCCTCAGCCAATAACATATTAGGCCAAAGTATAATAAACTCAAACTTGAGCCTATAAAAATATCACCACTTTGTGATTATCAATATTATTTTCAAACTTAATTAAAGAACATGTTAATAATATACTTATCTTATCATAAATAGTAGAAAGGTGAAATGCAAATCATGATGATCGCATAGTTCTTGCGGTCTTGCCTTCTCCACCTTTCGATTCAATTTTCTTTTCTTAGCCTTTAAATTTTGAGTAGAGTCTTGTGTTGGTAACGTGTTATATAAATAACGATAAAATATCAATATCAAACTTAAAGAAATGAGAGAACTTTAAGAAATTTTAGTAGTACTTTTGTTTTACTACTTGGATATGTATAAAAATGTACAAAAGGGTGGTTATTTATAAACCATCAAACTTACTCCTTAAGGTTGCTAAACTTGCTATCAAGTTGACAATTTGGTAATTTCGCCAACTATTTAGGTATTCAAATCCAAATTGAACAAGTAACTTTGATTTTCAAATCCAACTTGATTATTAACCATTATCTCTAATAAATAATATTTCATATATATACATGTCACAGGACATCCATATTATATAACAGATAGCATATTATTTAAACAAATTGCTTTCTTGAAATATTGAATTTGATGTTGAGTAGATGCTTTGATAAGCATTGAGACATGTAAATCCTTTAATGTTGATTGGATAATTTGAACAAATGATATGTTATTGGTTAGTTTGATAAAATGAAAAAAAATATTATAAATCATTAATGGAGAATCTTATTATTGCTCTTTTGGGTGCTTAGATGAAAAAAACAGGAATTGATTTTCTTTAGGGGAATAAAAAGGCAAAAATTTACATATAGTCTCATTAGAGTATCTATAACTAACTTCCTAGTCTAAATTTCACATTTACAATTCATAGACAAAATAAATGACAGTTTTATGTATATATATATAAAAAAGAACGAAAAGTTCATAACAACAAAAAGAGATAAAAAAAAGAAATTTTAATGTAATAAATGTCCTTAATCTTCTCCAACTTTCTATTTATTTCTCTAACATAACATATCAATAAATATGAATTTATGCGTTAATTACTTCCTCAAAAGTTGATAATTTTTTTAAAAAAAAAAAAATTGTGATCTACAGGAGAAAGTTGGTAATTCGTGCATATAAAATTCTGGTACATACGATTTACGCAAATTATTTTTTTACTTGAATTTATTTACTGAAATCCTTTTTTGAATCTAATACACAATAAAAATTGATTCAATTTCAACATAATGAAAATCGATTTTATTATTGGTTTGAATTAGATTTTCGAAATTGAATGCACAATATAAACTTCAAACACTTTCAAATTGTCAATTTTGTAATTACTGTTATTTTTTTATACAATAACTTCAATTGTAATTTTGTGTTTCAATTTTCGTATTAAATTTTTATCTTCATAATTTTGAAATTTTTTTTACAGAAGTTGTTAAAAGGTTATAATCCTTGTTTGTGTTAGTTTTTTGTTCTTTTCTAAATCCCATTTGTAATTGCAATTTGTGTGATATATTCACTCATTACTCTACTGCATATTTCATAATATACATATTGACAGTCTTTTAATATTTTTTTATGTATATCTATTAATAGTATATTTGAATTTCTCTATATCTGTTAACATAAGTGTATAATTGTATTTGTATATCTGTTTTAAAGATTACAAAGATTGTTTTTATTATTTGTATATCTATTGTTTGTATATTTGTATATTAGTTTACATAAATTTGATATTTGTATATCTATTGTTTGTATATCTATATATACATATATGCAAATGAAGTATATATATATTCAAATCAAAATTGTTGTTTATTATTAGTATATCTGTTGTTTGTATATCTGTATATATAAATTTGAATGTTGTTTGTAAACGATATTGCAAACGAAATATACATATATTCAAATCAAAATTGTTGTTTATTATTTATATATCTGTTGTTTGTATATTTGTATATACAAATTTGAATGTTGTTTGTAAACGAAATATACATACAAACGAAATATACATATTTGTATATTTGTTGTTTGTATATCTGTATATACATATATGCAAAAGAAAAAAACATATACATATATGTTTATTATTTGTATATCTGTTGTTTGTATATCTGTATATACAAATTTGAATGTTTTACATAATAACAAATTTGAATGTATATACATATATGCACTCTAAAACTGTATATATCTGCATATACATTATTCTTCAAAATGTATATGTGAAAGTTAACTGTATATACATATATGTAAATTGTATATACATATATCAAAAATACAAACTGTATATACATATATACACTCTAACTCTATATATATATATATATATATATATATATGCATGTATTATTCTACAAAAAAAATTATACGTATCTACATATATTGAAACAAAAACGTATATTGACCAACAATTTTGTTTCTTGAGAATATATACAAAAAAACTCGTAATCATTGTCAACTTCATTGCTCCCCCTTTTAGATTTAGATACCTTAAAATATTTGTTCCTTTCCGCCTTGCTAGAAGATGCAAAATTCTTTCCTTTTTTTTTTTGTGATAAATCGTCCATCAAAAAAAATAGGGGAGTGACTTACATAATATATAAAAAATTATATTATAAAATAAAAAGCCACAAAAATGAAAAAATTATAAAAACGGGGGAGTGCTCCCCCTTTTCTATTTTTTTGTAAAATATATGAACAATGAAGAAATTTAACGACTAACTGGCATAATATATAAAAATTAAAAAAAAAAAAATCTAATGTCAATAAATATCCTAAACTAATTTTTTGTGGTGAAAATTCACAAAAACGATTTATCACAGAAAATCAAGGATTATATTTTGTGATATTAGAGTGACTTTGAGAGAAAAATAAGGAGAAAAAAGTTGAAGAAGATCTCTTGAATAATCATGTATTATGATGTTGTCAATGTTGTCGTTTCTTTAATTTTAAATCAAGGATATTAGAGGGATTTTGAGAGAAAAAATAATTGAAGAAGATATCATAAAAAATCTTGTGTTTTGATATTCCATTGTTGCCTTTTTTTTTAGTCAATAGGATAGAGAGAGAATAGAAAGAAAATACCAAAAATCAATATATGAGAGAGAAAATTGATATATACAAATCTTAATATATTTATATATAGAGCCACAAAAAAAACTGACTTTTAACTACCAAATGACTATGAATTGTAATTTTTCCAAAATAAAAAATAAAAATTTGCAACGTTGGGCCTGTAAGAAGGCCTTTCATTATCTAGTGTTTACAGAAATTTGACTAGTTTTGTTGATTAGATTTGGTTAAATTCTATTTGCTGGCAAAATATTAGGGAGGCGAATCGATTCAAGATGAGATCTCTTAGGCTCTGACATAAAAAAAGAAAAAGTTGAGTCGAATCCGGATAAATGGGTTGAGCAAAGGGCTCAGTGAGCCTATGTATGTTTGAAAAAAATTATATATTGTTATAAATGTATTTACATTACAGTGAATGTCTATCAAGATCTAATAAGATCTAGTTGATATGTATATCTGTATTTTAGTCAGAAACTATGAGTATTTTTTCCTATAAATAGAGGAGTTTTGTTCATTGTATAATCAATTCTCTCATCCCTCAAGAGAAATAAAGAAGCTTTTTCTCTTCTCTCTATATTTATTCTTGTTCTGTTTTATATTTCATAGCACGTTATCACCACGGAGCTTTAAAACTTCAAAGAAAGCCACTACCGAAGAAGTTGATTTGATGAAATCAGCAACTGCTTGGCATTTACATTGTACCATTAATTCTATGGTAAGACTTATTTATTAATAATAGAAAGAAAAAAGAAAAAAGAAAAAAGAAAAGAGGGAACAATTTAATATAGTCTTGTACAAGTAAAGATTATGGTACAGTTAATATTTTAATTTTGGTGATCGGAAGATTTGAGTTTATAAGAAAAAAAAAATTATTGTTGATCGACAGATTTGAGTTTATAAGAAAAAAAAAAAAACTTATTGTACAACTATGCTAATTTTGTTCATATAATATTGTGTTCATTGAAATAAATAAATAAAGTGTATATGTTCACTAATTTGTGATCCAAAGCTTCCTTCCACGTTGCGTACCTTCAGCAAAAGAAAAATCAGGTATGAATTTATATTTGTTATAGTTTATAAATTTTATAATGGTTAAATTTATTTACATTTGTAATCATCGTAAGTAGTTAAACTTAATGGTGATTCAGAACTCCTAAAGCTTTATTGCTTTGAAGTCTAGTATAATCTGAAAGACATCGTATTAGAGTCTCGATGCACTATGAAAATAAGATGTTGGGTTCAAAAGCCTAAGACGCTTTTATATGGATAAAATATTGAGTTTGAATCTCAATACATCATATTGATATATTATGATGGCTAAGGCAAAATAATGGGTGTTTGGTGAAAAGTCATGAAACATATCCCATTAAATATGTTCCATTCTTGAAGTGAATGTGGTAGCAATATATGATATTCTTTGAAAGATATCTATGCCTCGATGTGCAAGGTAGCAATATCATGAAAGAGGTTATAAACTATCAAAATCTGATAATCTTAAGGCATGATTATATTCCATTCCTGGGGAATGAGAAGCTTATTAATACAAACGTGCACTTGATTGTAATGGTATCACAACTCACCTCCGAATGAGGCAGAATAACTGAGAAGAGTTATTTTGAAATCTACTTCTAAAGTAGTAAATCTGAAATTTATTCATGTAATAGTAAATCTGAAATTTACTAAAGAAAAAAGTACATGTCATAGTAAACTTGGAGTTTACTAGAACAAAAGTTCATAAATTGACTTTGATCGATTGCGACATCCCAAAGATGTGTATACTGAGTACTGAACATATATTGAAGAAATTAGAAAACTCTTCATTACTTTTAATATTGCTTGTTCTCATAATAAGTTGGTTGGACCAACTAATTTTAGGATTGGATCCCTTAAAATCTGAAAAGTATAAAAGGTGAACAAGAGTTCGTTCACCTATCATGTGATATGTTGAAAGGATGCATCAATAAGATGATCATATGTACATTCATTGTCAACCTACGTTTGACATTCATAAAGTTACTTGCTCAATATAAATTGAGCATAATTTTCAGATTGTGTAATCAAGATAATTTATCTTGATGATGATGGTTTAGCATTTAATGCCTTCCATAAATAGTTGAACCATTACCAATGAGAACAAAGTTTCACGTATTGGTATGAAATATGATATGTTGCATACAATAGCACTTGTATGCATTAGATCAATATATTATGATTATTTCTTCCTTCTCAATTGGTTCAAGGTCAGGAACCACCTATTTCATCTAATAATTTTGATATGCGGTATACGATTAATGAATATATCACGATGCACAAAGATGGATTCTTCAAAGAAGATGGAGGATGTATGTTAGTTTTCCTAACATAAGGGGTGATTATAAGCAGCTATGAAATATGTTAGGAATTATCATCAGATCCTCATTCAAAAGATAATTCAAGCCAAATACCGAAAGCATCTCATATTAAGTTGCAAGTGCTCCTATTTTGTGTCCTTAAAGGATAAAGTCTATGCATGTGTGAAGCATAATAGACCAATCGGTTCCAAATGAAATAATCCTTGAAAAGGATAAGGAGCAAATAATCATGATAAGAAGACAATATGCTCTTGAAGAGCTTACGACATAACACTTCATGAAATCTTATGAGAGGTTTGGGTACTTGAAAATAATGAAGTGATGAGATCTCAAAATGTTCTGTCACATTGCGAACCGAAATAAAATGAGAAACCATCGACGATATCCTTGATACAATATTGGCGCAATATTGTGAAAGATTACGAGGATCAGAATTCTACGTATATTTAAGTATGCTAACGTAGAAACATTTATCAAGTGACCTAAAAGGATGCATTTTGATAAGCGTAAAACTTATTTGATTTGCATTCCAGACACTTGAAGATATCACACTTGACATGTTGGATATTGTTACTTGACAAAAATCAATATGAAAATCCGTAAAGGATTCAAAATGCCTGAAGCATATAAAGTTTCTGGGAAACTTGTTTATTATCCTTATAAGGGATAAATTGATGGTATGAATATTGTTGAAACTCTTGGAGAGTTTTCAAAAGCAATAGATTATTTGCTAAAATGAGAAATATACCGAATTAGATTGGTTGTGAAGTACCATATCTTAGTGCAATTGATGCACTCATGTATCTTGCAAATACTACAAGGCCTGATATAGAGTTTTCAGTCAATTTGTTAGCAAGGTATATTTCTGCTCCTACTAGAAGACATCAGAATGAGATAAAACATATGAAGCTTGTTTTATTCTAAAGATTGCAGTCTCTATCTTATTGATTATGCTGATGTTGGGTATTTAATTAATCCGTATAAATCTCGATCTCAAACAGGCTATGTGTTCATATGTGGGGATACTGCAATATCTTGGAGATATACAAAGCAGTCTATCATAGCCACTTCATCGAATCAAGTTGAAATAATAGTTATTCATGAAGCAAACCGAGAATGTGTATGTTTGAAGTCCATGATACATCTCATTCGAGAAAAATGTGGCGTGAAATATGACAATCTACCCACAATTTTATACAGAGATAATGCATCATGCATAGCACATCTTAATGTAGGATTAATAAAAGGAGATAGAACGAAGAACACTTCATCAAAGCTTTTCTACATACATGAGCTACAAAAGAATGGTGATATTAACGTGCAACAGATTCGTTCAAGTGACAATGTGGCTGATTTATTCACCAAGTCTCCTCCAATTGAAACTTTCAAGAAGATGGTGCACAAGATCGGGATGCAAAAGTTCATTGATGTTCTCATCAGGGAGAGCAAATACGCATTGTACTCTTTTTCTCTTTCAAGGTTTTGTCCCACTGAATTTTTCTTGTAAGGTTTTTAATGAGGCAACCTATATGTGTATTGTTAGAGATGTGTACTCTTTTTCCTTCACTAGATTTTTTTAGTCACTGATTTTTTTTCTAGTAAGGTTTTAACGAGGCACATTATCTATCTAGACATTCAAGGGAGAGTGTTATAAATGTATTTACATTATAGTGAATATCTATCAAGATCTAATAAGATCTAGTTGATATGTATCAGGATTTGAAGTATTTGTATTTTAGTCAGAAACTAGGATCATTTTCTCCTATAATCAATCATCTTATGATATTTCATCCCTCAAGAGAAATAAACAAGTATTTACTCTTCTCTCCCTATTTATTCTTGTTTTTGTTTTATATTTCGTAACATATACTATGTATTGGCTTTCATTTTTAATTAATTAGATTGATCATCTATGGTCTAGACTCGATGAAATTTGTTCAACACGTCCAGTTAGAATTGAAAGGTGTTGGTTCTTCACGTCCGACCGCAGCAGATCAAACAGTTTACACATGCCTTCGCAAATATCGAAGTTGGACAGATCGCTAAAACTAAGAGCATGTGTGGTACCGACGATCCACTCCAGTAGGATAGGGCATATTTTCGTTCAAACCAAAAAAGATTAAAAAATTGAATCAAAATTTAATTTTGGTTCGATTTTTCGAATTGATTTCGATTTCAAATTTTAGAAATTCAATTAAACAGTTTGGTTTTTGAATTTTTAAAAAAAAATTGTATAAACCAAAAAACCAAAATTATATAAATAATATATTACAATTTATATATACATATATATTTAATTATATATGTAAATATAATAATAATATAATATAATCTGATATAATATAACAAATAAATATATAAATTATAATCATTTAGTAACCCTAATGCTAACATAACATTGACCCGAAGAGTGAAGGCTACAGCGGCGCTCAGGCTCAGCCATCTTCATCGTCAGTACTCAGTTCGTTTGAAATTTCGATCATCGACCGTTCATCACTATTGTCGGCAGTCGCTGCCGAGTGCCTTCACGTACGCCAACGGCTACGACTGTGACCACTATGTGGATTGTTTTTATGATATTTCAACAATTTTGTTGATTGTTTATTCAAACTTATACATAATGTTGTTATATATTATGTTAAACTTATGGTTATTTCATCCGTATTGAATTAATTATAATTGGGATGAAAAATAAATTTGAAATAAATCATTTTTCTAAGAAAATTACCAAATTTAAATGCTCACTACTTTAATCTTCAAAATCGAAATAAAATTCGAAATAACCGAACCGAATTTGTAAAAACTAAACCAATTTCGGTTTGGTTATGATTGTCATTTTCGTCAATACGAAAATCAAAAAATCAAATCGATATTAAACAATCAATCCGAACAAATCGAATGTCAACCCCTACACTCCAGACATAGGTGAATATAGCGTGTTCGAAAGTGGCGTACATGTGAACCGTTCTCGTCTCACCTCTGTTGATGAAGATTCGTCAAATGATGATGACCATTTTGTATACCGAGTATATAAGAAGTAATTTTAAACCAGAGGTTAATCATACTCCGGCAAGAGGTTAATCATACTCCAGCAACTTGACGTCAGTTAGAGTTTGATTTTTGATAGAAAATATTTTTCAGAAGAACTAATCATCAGAAAATGACTTCACAATAGAAAATAAATAAAACAATTTTTCAATGGTGTTAATTTGTTTGTTCTTTTTTTTCTTCTTTAAATGCCTCTTCGTCAATGGGGCGAAAAGGGAATTAATGCAGACGTGAAAGTTGGTTTTAGCAATGAAGGATTGTCACCTTTTGTTGACTAGAAAACAGTTCATGAGACTTACCTCTATGATAGTAGGGGTATTAAATAATCGCCGTTTATTTTCAATGTTTTCGACTTTCTGTCAGATGCAACATTCATAATCCTATTATAGCACATCACTGCACATGTACCATGTATAGGTCAAAGACCTCATAAGACAAAATTAAAACCACTTTACCAATGTTCCATCTAAAAGCAAATACTTACACCCAACTAGCTCACTAATTTTGTCCTTTAAACCATTAAACACATGCAATGACCCTTCCCTAGTCCAAGAATTTAGCACGTGCACACCATGATATAATATAGAGCTAATATAGTACAAATTAAGATTATTGCATGGACGTCAATATTTTATTTTATTATGCAAAGGAACATTCTCTAGTCGGCATAACTAATTATTGGAAAATCTGCATGGACGTCAATATTTTATTTTTTTATGCAAAAGAACATTCTCTAGTCGGCATAACTAATTATTGGAAAATCTCTCACTGACAATCATGATCAACAACATATGTCATCCCACAAGCGAGGTATGGGGAAGGTGGCGTACAGTGGCGAAGCTAGAAATTTTAGCAGGATGTTCAATAAAATAGAAGCTAACCCACCCTTTGGCATTTAGTGAACCCCTACCACCACTAAGCTACATCCCTCAAATATGTTAAGGTTGTTCAAACCTTTATTTTTAAACAAATAGAATAGCATTTTATATATATACACGATATAATTTTTCGGTGAAGGTTGTTCATCTGACCACCCTTGGTACAAGATGGCTCCGCCCCTGGTGGCGTATATGCAACCTTATTCCTACCGGGTGGAGGTAGAGAGATTGTTTTCGAATGACCCACGAGTCAAATTATGACAATCACGTATCACGATTTTGAATTGCATTCATGAGGATCATGGCTATTTGATTATAACAAATTTACGATAATCTGCAATTAATGGCTAAATGCAGTTATTTTATTCCGAAATAAAACCAAAGGGAGATGACCATAATAATACTATGCTACTACTACATAATTACTAATGATTAGGAGCAGGATTATTAACATATAATAACAATGACAGGATTAAATATCATTTAACTTAAATTTTAATAAGATACTTAATAAGATACTCATGCAAATATAACTACACAGATGAGATAACAGAGTGTGATAATCTAGTCCTCATTGATTCCTTTCAAGAACTTGAAGACATGGAGCATGGACGGGCGGTTAGCTGGATTATCAGAGAGACATAAGGCAGCAATATGTAATGTCTGAAGCATCATTTGCTTTGAATCTGCATCAAGTATTGTTGGGTCAAGAACATCAGCAGAATGACCTTTCTTGATCTTCTGGAGTACCCAACCAACCAAGTTTCCACCTTCGACATCTTTGAAATCCGGTCCGGTTGGCTCTTTCCCGGTCAGCAATTCAAGTAGGATCACGCCAAAAGAATAAACATCCCCTTTTGTTGTAGACCTCCATGTCTGCCCATACTCGGGAGGAATGTAACCGAATGTACCAGCAATATCAGTGCTTACATGCGTCTCGCAGGCACTGATCAACCTTGCCAACCCAAAGTCTGCAACTTTTGCCTCAAATTCTTCGTTGAGCAAGATGTTACTTGGCTTAATGTCCCTGTGAATTATGTGGGGTGTGAATCCATGATGAAGAAAAGCCAAACCACGAGCAGCATCTACTGCAATCTTAAGTCGCTTGCTCCAATCCAGCACGTCAAGTGTTCCAGTACGGTGTCTCAGCCAGTGGTCCAAGCTTCCGTTAACCATATACTCATAAACAAGCACTTTGTCCTCGCCATAAGAACAGTAACCAAGCAAAGGAACAAGGTTCCGATGTTTCACTTTGCCCAGAGTTTCCAATTCAGCTAAAAATTCACGGTGGCCCTGAGTTTTTGCTTGGTTTAGCTTCTTAACTGCAACTGTTTTACCATTGGGTAAAGTAGCCTTATAGACGGTTCCAAACCCCCCATCACCAACGATTTTAGTCTTGCAAAAGTTGTTGGTGGCTTCAAGAACATCAACCAAGGTCAGCTTGAGAAGGGGCTGCTCAAACATGGCCACATTGATGCTGAGAGGCTCTTTCGACTTGCTGCTACCTAGGAAATAAAGGTGCTGATCATCACTGTCCAGTTTGCTGTCCTCAGATTCCTCAGGATCCCTCTTTCTGCTGCTTCTGTTGATCCATATCCTTATCACAATGACAATAGTAAGAGTGATCAATAAAGTCCCAGCCACCACTGATAAGATTCCCCAGATATTAAACAACAATGATCTTTTAACAAAACTCTTGGCAGGGCATTTTAGAGCCACGATTCCCCCACAAAGATTTTTGTTCCCAGCCACTGAAACTTTTGAAAGATTCTGGCAAATCCCATTTCTTGGTATAGTCCCTTCCAGTTTGTTATCCATAAAATTTAGTATATCCAAATTGGGAAGGGCACATATTATCTCGGGAATTTGCCCCAAAAGACTGTTGCCTGAGACATCCAAATACTCAAGTTGCACAAGATTTCCAAGCTCAATTGGAATTTCACCGGTTAAACTGTTTGCATGGAGATCAAGAAAAGTCAAAAACGACAAGTTGCCCAAAGATGGTGGCAAGTCTCCAGTAAAGGCGTTAGTACCCAAATTAATAAGCTCAAGTCTCCATGCTGCAGAGTTTGAGAATAGCTTACCTAGATCACCTGAAATCCTGTTCTGCTGAACATAAAGGCCAACAAGGTTAACCATCCTTGAAAGAGATTGAGGAAGTTCAGCATCAAGTAAATTTGAGCTCAAGTCTAAGTGTGTCAGCCCATTTAAGTTCCCAAAACTTGAGGGTATTGGACCTGAAAGCATGTTGCCCGTCAAATTCAACTTCACCAAACTGCTTATTTGGCCAAGGCTTTCAGGAATTGAACCTGTAAGCCGGTTATTCCCCAGATAAAATCCTTGCAGCTTAAGTGAGTTGCTAAATTCCTTTGGAATGGTGCCTGTTAACAAATTCATGGTTAAGTCTAACGTAGTGAGGTTCACCAGGCGGGCAAGTGATCGTGGTATCTCCCCAGATAGCATGTTATTGTTGAGCAAAAGATCCACTATAACAACACAATTCCCTAGCTCTTCAGGAATTGAGCCAGACAATTTGTTGTGAGACAAATCATAGACTCCATGATGCTGCACATAACTCGAGTCAGGCATACCAATTTGCCGGTAATACTTGGAACTCCTAGAAGGAATAGCACCACTAAGATCATTGTGAGAAAGGACCAGGCACTGTAACTGAGGCAGAAGCACAAGCGTCTCAGGTATCGACCCATTCAGCTTGTTATTCCCAAGATCTAATGTTGTAAGAGAGATACACTGACCCAACTCATCAGGAATGAACCCTTCAAGAAGATTGGAATTCAAGTTAAACACTGAAAGAGAGGATAAGTTACCAATCTCCTTAGGAATGACACCACCAATCTGATTGTTACTAAGAACTAGACTCTGGAATGACACAGCATTAACAATCTCTGCCGGTAAAGTACCCCATAACCGGTTATTTGAAGCAGAAAACGCCAACATATAAGCAGAACTCCAGAAACTGACCGGAATAGGACCTGTCAAATCGTTGGAATCCAAATTAAGAACCATCAAAGGAAGCTGTGAAAGATACTCCGGGATCACCCCAGTAATGCTATTATCTATCAATGCCAACTGACTCAGATTACCACACTTAACAAATGTGTCTTCAATGCTGCCTGTGAGAAAGTTGTTGCCAAGATCAATATCTTGAAGTGCCACAGCATTGCAGAGCTCCTTAGGCATTGAACCAGTCAGTAAGTTATTGCTCAGACTAATATGACTCAACATAGAACAATTCCCAATCTCAGCAGGAATTTTTCCAGAAAACCGGTTAGTCGAAAGCAACAATGAATCCACTTGTGTCCATCTTCCAAGCCAAGAAGGCAACGGACCCGAAAGCTGATTATTTTCTGCAGAAAAAGATAATATAGGCAACTCTGCAAGTTCTTCAGGCAAACCCCCAGATAGTGAGTTAAAAGAAAGCATCACAATCTTCAAGTTTCTACACTTTCCAAGCTCAGAGGGTATAGAACCATTGAGCTCGGAGTAAGCCAAGTTCAGTATAGTCAAATTCTCAAGACTGCCCATCTCTTTTGGGATTGAACACTTCAATGGGTTATAAGAAAGGTCAAATTTTTTCAAAGATTTCAACTTTGAGATGGATTCTGGCAATGGGCCTTCAAGTGCACATGAAGGAGCCAAGAAAATCTCGAGTCTTGAAAGTTCACCAATTTCTGTTGGCAACTGGCCAGAGAACTTATTCAGCCCAATGTAAAGATCAGTAAGACTTGTCGATTTCCCAATTTCAGGTGGAATGGTACCAGAAAGGGTGTTGTTAGACACATCAAAAGATGCTAAAGATTTCATCTTTGTGAAAAGTGTTGCAGGAATTGAACCTGAAAGAACATTGTTGCCAAGTGCAAAGACTTGTAGGTTAGTAAGGTTACCAAGTTGGGCTGGAATTGTTCCTGTCAGTGCATTACCAGAAAGGTCAAGAAACTTTAGCTCCATCAACCTTCCAAGCTCGGGTGAAATAGGTCCTTTAAGTGACAAAGAAGAAAGAATGAGGGAAACAACATGACCATTTTCGCAGAAAACACCATGCCATTGACAATGTGAAGTGGTGGGGGTCCATGTAGACAAAATATAAGGATTTTCAAGAAAACTCCTGAAAGAAAACAAGCTTTTTATTTCTGGGTCCTCCTCAGCATTGGAAAAACAGAAACAGAAAAGAAAGAAAACAATGGCAGTGGTACTAAGAAACTTAGTGGCCATCACTAAAAGGGTCGGTAAAGAAATGAAATGCAATGAACAAGAAAGTGTTTTAGTACACCCTGACGATGATAACACTAGTCTATTTATTAAATAGGGGCTCTGAATTGGATGTTGAAAGTAAGAAGCATTAAGATGAAAGAGAAAGGAAGTGGAAAAAAACAGGTGTTGGGAACATGAGGAGAGGAGAAAACAGATGATTCAATTCCATGGTGGAATACGAAATTCTTGAAGAAGAAAAAAAATCCTTTTGGTAATCCCCAGAAAATACTCACTCCCTCCCTCCCATATTACTCCAGCCTCTTTAGCCCTTTAACTTCTCACACATTTCTATATCTATAATCTGTATTTATAATATATTAAAAATATAAAGATTTTTAAAAAAATAATATAAATTTTTTATCCTTGTTAAAATCTTTTTAATAGACAAAATTATCTTTTTATTTTTTAAAAAAAATAAATTTATTATTTAATTAATTAAGGACTCCTAAAAATATATGAATAGAAATTAAACACTTCTAAAAATATCTGGGATAGAAATTAAGGATTTTTAAAATATATAAATAGAAATAACCAATAGAATATAAATGGAATTCTAATAAAATAAATATACAAAATTTTTATTATTAAATTTAAAAAAAAAAACAGGTGATCCAAAATAGAGATTCAGATTCTCTTTTTATTATTAGCAAAAACTCTTGTAATCATATAATACTATAATATATTTTAAGAGCATAAGTTTTAAAATTATTATTTATTCTTAAATTATCATATTTATCCAAATCACGTTACAATGCTAAAATGCTCTATAACTCTACTTCACAAAACTTTATATTTTTAATTTACGTAATGTTTTTTCTAACCAGAGTCTATTTGTCTTTTTCCAAACAAAATTTTCATGTTTTACTTTTTTTTTTGTTTTAGGTGTTGGAATCTATAATATTTACTTTTTTCAATCTCTTTTTGGTTTAGACAATAGTTACTTTTTTAATTCCTTTTTGATTTAGATAATATTTACTTTTTAAATTCCTTTTTGATTTAGGATCTCCTATATATATAAAAAATATTATTGCACAATCTCATTCATGAACTTTATCACTTTTGTATTTCTAGGTTTTCTTTCTTTACGAATTTTATTTTTACTAGTTTAGGTGTACGTGTTTTGCACGTGTATATAATTAATTAACAATAAATGAATATCAAAAGAACAAATTATTGTGTGTACGTTATATTATTAATTTAAAAATTTAAAAAATCAACACTAATTTTAAGACAAAAAATGTGAAGAACATGATAATTCACCATACATTTTCTAATGCCTCTTTTAATTATAATAGACATGTGAAATATATTAAAATATACTTTAATCTTGTAGTTTTAAATATACTGTATGAAAATTTAGAAATAGAATATTTTAAAAAAAGATACTGAAATGAACTTAAAAAAGGTAAGATAAACAATTGGATTCGTGTATTTTTCGTATGCTAAAGAAATAAAATATTTGTGTGCTAGAGTATGTATGTCTGCAGGAAGACATTTCTTTGTGTAATTTCTTTTACACCGACCACTAATTGAGCTAACAAATACTTTTTTTTTAGTATTTTTTTTACATTTCATGCCTTATAGAGTTTTAAAATAGTACTACTCCTTTAGGTACACATTTGTAGTGCTTTCTATCTAATTAAGATTTAATAACCTTTTTTTAGTTGCTTTCAAAGTTCTAAATATTTTTTAAAAGAATCCAATTAAAAATAAGATTAAATCACAATTAGTACAAAATTTTCAAAAAAAATTAGATGAAAATACATGAAAAAAATTCATGATATTCAAAATTAAGAAACAATATGGAACAAACTAAATAACCATTATTATGTCTTATTTCAGTGCTCAATTAACTTGAAGTATCTAACTACAAAAAAAGCAAATAAAATCTATTAGAAAAATAACAATTAACATCCTAATGATCTATATTTAAATTATCAGAATCCTCTATGGAGGTTCGAATAAATTATTATACTATATTTGTATTGTTGGATGGAATTCGCTATTTAGGAGAAGAAATCAATTAAGAAAAAACACTATAAAAAGTCAAGTTACAAGCCAAATAATTAATAAATAAAAATTAAATCTCCTAAAAATCTAATCCCATGAATAATCCTCAAAACGTAGTACACGTAGTTTTTTAACCATAAAGCATAGATAAAAAAATCTTTAATTAATAAGATAACTAATTATTATGCATTCAGAATGACCTATCAATTTTTCGTAATGATACGGCGATCCAAACAATTTATCCAAAATCATAAATAAGTCAATTTCATTACTAATTATCATGAATTTCGAATAACCAACTAATTTCTCATGACAAAATGCGACGATCTAAATAATCTGTCCAAAATTGTAAATAATTTAATTTAAAATTACTAATTGTATATGAAATACTATAAACAAAACTCACAAAGAAATTTCTCAATTTATAATTGTTTATCAAAAAATACATCATTTATTAGTGTAAACTTCAAAAACAATCTAAAATTTTAGAAAACATGCAGACCTCTGGGCAAATTCACTACAAGAATCTGTAATTTTGATAAAGAATATGAATGATATATTTATGGTGGAAAACATAAGAGAAGGTAATAAGACAAACATTAAGATCTATTATAAAAGAAAAATTTGTAAAGAAAGAAAACCTAGAAATACAAAAGTGATAAAGTTTATGAATGAGATTGTGCAATAATATTATATATATATATATAGGAGATCCTAAACCAAAAAGAAATTAAAAAAATAAATATTGTCTAAACCAAAAAGGAATTAAAAAAGTAAATAGTCTAAACCAAAAAGGAATTAAAAAAATAAATATTATAGATTCCAACACCTAAAAAAAAAGCTAAAACATGAAAACTTTTTAAAGAAAAAGACAAATAGACTCTACTTTAAGAAAACATTACGTAAATAAAAAATATAAAAATTTGTAAAGTATAGTTATAGAGCATTTTAGCATGGTAACGTGATTTGGATAAATATGGTAATTTAAGAAAAAATAATAATTTTGGAATTTATGCTCTTAAAATATATTATAGTATTTATATGATTATAAGAGTTTTTACTACTAATAAAAAGAGAATCTGAATCTCTATTTTGGATCACCTGATTTTTAAAATTTTTAATAATCAAAATTTAGTATATTTATTTTATTAGGATTCCATATATATTCTAGGGAAAATGACATGGGTTGTCCATTTTTTTTTAAAAATGGCCCACATTTGAAAAGGTGGACATGGGTTGTCCAGTCGGCTAAACTAATTCCTTTTTTTAGCCATTTGACCCAATTGGTCACATGCAGTCTCTATACTTAATTGATACACTTTTATACTACATTGATACACTTTTATACTATGTTGATACACTTTTTAAAAAAGAGAAGGGAAATTCTATGCAAGCACATGCAGTCTCTATACCCAATTGATACTCTTTTATACCATATTAATACACTTTTATACTATATTAATACACGTGTAGTGTCCATATACTCAATTGATACTCTCTTATACTAGATTGATACATTCTTAGAATGCATGTAGAAACTATATAGAGTCGTATAAAATATGTATCTAAATAATAATTGTAGTTACAAATTGTATAAAAATGTTATAATTATTATATAGAATATGTGTATATATAGAAACTGTATCATTATTATATATAGATATATTTTTTAACAATTGTATTATATTAAAGATATATGATATTGTATTTTTTTATTATATAAATAAGTAAAACTAAAATGAAACTGAGTATAAGCTTAAATGCTTAATCTAGGAGCTCCAAATAATTGTTGTTACCTAAACAAGTGATTTGACATAGAAAGAAGAATAATGCTAGTTAAAGCTTTGGGGTGAAGACAAGTGGAATATGAGTGCAGTGCCCATGTAGCTCATGTAGGTGACCAAAATGAAAAGAATAAAACCAAAATTGGAATATGATAAGAACGGATCATCAGATAAATGGATTGTGATAATGATGCCCACTCCCCCAGACGCCAAATGGCCATTCAGTTAGAATTAGTTTCGCCGAGTGGCTATTTACCGGGGTTAAGAATTTAGGTGCTACTTTTGTTGAATTATTTTAGTTTTAGATGTTATTTTTGTTTTTTCCCTATATTCTATTGGTTATTTCTTTTCATATATTTCAAAAGTCCTTAATTTCTATCCCATATATTTTAGGAGTGTTTAATTTCTATTCATTTATTTTTAGGAGTCCTTAATTTGATTAAATAATAAATTTTTTTTTTAAAAAAAAGGTGAAAAGACAATTTTGTCTATTGCAGAGACTTTTAATGAAGGGTAAAAAGTTCAAATCACTTTTCTAAGGGTCTTCACACTTTTAATATATTATAGATATAGATAGTAGATCTTAATGTTTGTCTTATTACTTCCTCTTATGTTTTCCACCATAAATATATCATTCATATTCTTTATCAAAATTGCAGATTCTTGAAGTGAATTTGTTTAGAGGTATGTTTTCTAAAGTTTTAGACTGATTTTGAAGTTTACATAATAAATAATGTATTTTTTGATAAACAATTATAAATTGAGAAATTTCTTTGTGAGTTTTGTTTATAGTATTTCATATACAATTAGTGATTTGAAATTGAATTATTTACAATTTTGAACAAATTATTTAGATCGTCACATTTTGTCATGAGAAATTAGTTGGTTATTCGAAATTCATGATAATTAGTAATGAAATTGACTTATTTATAATTTTGGATAAATTATTTGGATCGTCGCATTTTGTTACGAAAAATTGATAGGTCATTCTGAATGCATAATAATTAGCTATCTTATTAACTAAAGGTTTTTTTACTTATGCTTTATGGTTAAAAAACTACGTGTACTACGTTCTGAGGATTATTCATGGAATTAGATTTTTAGGAGATTTATTTTTTATTTATTAATTGTTTGGCTTGTATCTTGACTTTTTATAGTGTTTTTTCTTAATTGATTTCTTCTCCTAAATAGCGAATTCCATCCAACAATACAAATACAATATAATAATTGATTCAAACCTTCATAGAGGGTTCTGACAATTTAAATATAGATCATTAGGATGTTAATTGTTATTTTTCTAATGGGTCTTATTTGTTTTTTTGTAGTTAGATACTTCAAGTTAATTGAGCACTGAAACGAGGCATGATAATGGTTATTTAGTTTGTTCCATATTGTTCCTTAGTTTTGAATATCGTGAATTTTTTTCATGTATTTTCAACTAAAGTTTTTTGAAAATTTTGTACTAATTGTGATTTAATCTTATTTTTTTAATTGGATTTTAAAAAAATAATATTTAGAACTTTGAAAGCAACTAAAAAAAGGTTATTAAATCTTAATTAGCTAGAAAGCACTACAAATGTATACCTAAAGGAGTAGTATTATTTTAAAACTCTATGATGCATGAAACCTAAAAAAAACTCTCAAAAAAAGAGTATTTGTTTGCTCAATTAGTGGTTGGTGTAAAAGAAATTACACAAAGAAATGTCTTCATGTATACATACATACTCTAGCACACAAATATCTTATTTCTTTAGCATACGAAATAAATACACGAATTCAATTATTTATTTTATCTTTTTTTTAGTTCATTTCAATATCTTTTTTTAAAATACTCTATTTCTAAATTTTCATACAGTATATTTAAAACTACAAGATTAAAGTATATTTTAATATATTTCACATGTCTCTAATAATTAAAAGAAACATTAGAAAATGTATGGTGAATTATCATGTTCTTCACATTTTTTGTCTTAAAATTAATGTTGATTTGTTAAATTTTTTAACTTAATAATATAACGTACACACAATAATTTGTCCTTATGATATTCATTTATTCTTAATTAACTATATACACGTGCAAAGCACGCACACCTAAACTAGTAAATTTGAATAGTACATGCATCTTATTTAGTCAGTCAATAATAAATGCAGTAGTTAAATAATATATCAAAAAAAAAATTAAATTAAAATAAGTATTAAAAAAATCAACTATTTTAAAGCTGATGAAGTACTTCTCACTTTCACTTTTGCACACTCCTTTAAAAGTCATAGATAAGAAGGATAGTTTTACTAATTTATCCCTTAACATGCTTTTGTAGAACTTTATAAACTTGTTTTTATATTTTCAAAAGTAGTCTGATGCATTAAAGCTCCCGCTATGCGTAAAGTCCAAAGAAAAGTCTAACCACGAGGGTCTATTGTACGCAGCCTGACCATGCATTTCTACAAGAAGTTGTTTTCAAGAATTATTAATTATAGGGGTAAAATATAAAAAATTTAATTAATTTTATCTTGATTTAGTAAGTGAAAAAATAATTTGAAACATATATTTTTACTCCCTTCATTCGATTGTACTTGTCACATTTTGACTTGTTACACTCATTAATAAATATTGTCATGATTATTTACCACAGTATCCCCTATTAATTGATGTTTACTATTGTGTCTTGAAATTAATTTGGAGAATAAATAATTAATGTTAAAGATAAAATAGAAAAAAAATATTGTTTCTTGTATATGTCAAAAATAACAAATATTTATATTGCTATACTTGCTCCTTTAATTTTTCAAGAATAGTTTGAATAAAATATTTCTATTGTATCTTTGTTCAATAAATGTAATTATTATTAATTTTTAAAAAATATAAAATTTAATGAAGAGTATACTGATAAAATTAATTTTAAGTTTACAGGAGCAATGTGAAGCAAATTAAAAGAAATGGAGAGGGTAAGAAATAAGTGATGATAAATAAAAACGAATAAAGAAAGTACGTAGTTAGGTGACCAAGAAACAAGAAAATACAAAGTGCAGATTTTAAGAAATAAGTCTTCAATGGGTCTTGAGCAGGACAGAATTATTCACTTTTTTTTTTATTTGATTTAAAAAAACAATTTTTGATCATAAAAATTTTAAATGTAATTTTATATTTAAAATTTGAAAAACACTTTATTGTTGTTATAAAAAAGACCACATTTAAAATTCTCTAAATAGCTAGTTAGCTAGCTGCTACTGGCAAATATTGGTGCAATGAATTGTTGGATTTATACAACTAGACTGGTCAAACAATCAAATATTCTTTGGAAAAAAGAAAAAAAAAAAAAACACAGTTCTACATTGAATTTCAATTTCAAAAATAAAAAATAAAGTGAAAAATATTTAATTTCGTAGCCAAACGCGTACTAAGTTTTATGAATTTAACTTTTGAGGTTGTCATAAATTTATATTTATAATTTGTTACGCCCTCTATTTTAAATAAGTGGCATTTTTACCTTCTTATTTTATTTTAAAATAAGTGGCATTTCACAATATCAAAATTAATGATGTTCTTCCACGTTTCTCCTTGTTATAAAGAAAATTTTACATGATCAAGAAACTACTAAGAGTCCCCTTGGATAGGATTAAAAAATAGTTTTTCAACTTAAGTGATTGGAAACTTAGAATAAGTGTTTATAAATTAAGCAGATAAATGTTTGAATAGAAGTGATGAAACTGAAAAAAAGTTATTGAAGTGTTTGATAAACAAGCGATGTTATGCACTTTTTTGTTGTCAAAATGACTTAAATATCTTTAAAGTTGTTAATACCATAAATAAGGTGAATTCTTTATAATTTTTAATTCTAAAATAATTTTTTTGATCAATCCTCAGATGGAATGATGAATTCAATGAAGACAAATGAGAAAGATGAAAAGGAAATTGGAGGAAAGAGACGAGAAATAGCAAAGAGAAAAAGAAAGAAAAAAATCATATATTTAAGAACTACAAGTTCAGAGTATTGTTGAAATTGAAGAAAAATATAAGAGATAAAAAGGTAAATATTTTGGTCAAACCTAAAAAAATTTTGATCTAAAAACTAAAAAGTTGGGACATTTTGCAAAATAGACATTTTGAAAACTTAATGTAACATTTAGTGTCAAGTTTCAAAAAATTCGGTGTATGAGCCCGTTTAGATAGGTTGAAAAAAATGGCTTTTAAAAAGCACTTTAAAAGTGCTTCTGAAAGTGTTGAACTTATTTTAAAAATAAACAGTTACGTGTTTGGATAAAAGTGTTAAAGCTGAAAAAAATTATTGAAGTGTTTGGTAGACAATTATTGTTAAACACTTTCTTTTAGTCAAAATGTCTAAAATACTCTTATAATTGTTAACATTATATAAATTGATTACGATTAGATTTTTATTTTTAAAATAATTTAAATTAAAATTAATTTGTATTTTAATTCAATTTCTGTATACTACTTAATACATTTATTTTTTAAAAATATTTCCATGAATGAATAAGTTACTTGTGCTTCATCTTTCTTCTTAAAATTGAACAAAAGAGATCCAAAAAGAGCAAATTTTGTTTTTTCATCTATTTAATTTTCTTTGTGAATTTTGCCACACTAATTAACCCATTTTTATTTTACGAGATTTTTTTCTTTTGAAAATTGAACCAAAACACTAAAAAGGGAACAAAAATTGGTGTTTCAGCTAAATAGGTTTATTGATTTTCCATTTTTCTTCAAGAAAACTGAACAAAAATCGTCCAAAAAAGAAGCTGAATTGCTAACGACCCATTAAAATTTGTTGTTTTAGTCAAATGAACTACAAAAAGAAATAATTCTTCTCAATTCCTCATAAACTCCACAAACATCAAATTGCTAGCAACACATTAAAAATAAAATAAAGACACAAAATGAAGAAAAAATGCAAACCTGAAGAGAGAAACACAAAAATGATAGAAGAGAATAGATGTTTTAGAATAAACATGAGGGTAATTTTGAAATATGCGAGAATTATAAGAGATAAAGATGTCTTTTACTTGGTCAAATTAGAATAGCTTATAAACCAAAAATTAAAAAGTAGGGGTTAAGGTACTTTTGACTTTTAACTTAAAAAAAAGAATTTATGACTTTTTGTACGCAATTTTTGAAGTTGTCAAACAATTCAAAAAGTAAAAAATGACTTAAAAACTATTTTGATCAGTTTTTAAACCCATTCAAACACCCTCTATGCCCACCTTTATGACATCATCACTTTGACCATCCAATCCTACCACACAAGTTTTAAATATTACTCTTTAGTCCCCCCCACCTCATCCAACTAATATCTAATATTTTTCACCATTTTTCATTATATCCCTATTTTTAATTAAAAAAAAATTGTCTAAGAAGCCACCAAAATGAGCTCTCGTTTCTCGCTATATTTTTTTATTTTGGCAATTTTTGCGATGAAATCTTGCTCATCGCAACTGAAAATCTCCATCTTGGTCATTGCCTCCATTGTCGTTTTCGTTTTTTTCGAAAAAAATTGCAAAAAATATTTTTCACCATTTTTACTAACTTGAAAAGCTTTTCAAATCCACTCAATACTTCGTCATTAGATATATTTCAGTAGTTTAGAAGCCCTACACATACATTTCTCTATCCCAGAGCTAGGAGGGCATTAATTATATCCAAATTCGTTCATTCACCTTTTTGTACGGAGGTTTTCATACCAGTCATCGACCAGTTAGAAACTGATACCTTAATCTGTTATCGATTAGTGTGGCCTATAATGGCAGTAACTGAAGTAATTATTGTCAGTGGTGATTATGTGGGTGTGTGGGAGGAGGCTCCCAAATACTGGAATTGAAAATCATCTAGCAAGGAGACAATGCACATCCCGCTGCGTCATAACAATTCATACAACAACATAGTTCAAATCGTAATTGAGAGCGGAGAATTAGATTGCGAGCCAAAGAACATTGTGATTAGCTATCTAATGAATGTCCGGGGGGAAATAGATCCCACATTCATAAAGAATGATCGGTAGGTGTCCTTATACATATTGGATGTTGTTGTTGATGGCTCTAGGCCATTACTGAAGATAAAATATCATCGCGGGGTCTCCGACAATCCCACCACCACACCCAAGAATCGACGAGTGTGATTAATTTGAAAATGAGAGTTTGGATGTCCATCCAATAGATACAGAAGATCATTCAATGAAATCGAAAGATCCCAATTTCTTTCAAGAAGAGATAGAAGAGTGCAGATGGAATCACAACTCAACCACACCTTCTCCGATGGAACTAATTTTCATGTAGATTAAACGTTTAGAAACAAAAGGATCTGAAATTATTGTTGGACATAACATCAGTGAAAAATTCTTTTGATATGCTACGTTGAAGAGTTATAGCAAATACTATAAGGTGAAATGTGTTTCTCCTAGTTGCATATGGATGTTGCAGGAGAAGAAATAAGAATACACGGACAGATTTCTCATTTACAAATACATCAGCGATCACACTTTCGGCGTCGAACACGCCATGCACAGCCATAAGAAAATCATGGCTAAAGTCATTGCATCACTCTGTGTGAATATGTATCGCGAAGGCAAGGGTCCGGACACTAGAGAGATTCAGAGGATCGTTTTCAAGAACTTTAACAGTAGACCATGTTGACACCCAATTTTGACTCGCCCTTTTTCCTTTAATTACTTTTTCGATGCTTCTTGGCCCTAAATAATTTTTAAAAATTAAATAAAAATAAGATTTGGTATTTTTGTTTCTATTTCTACAAGTTTTAATAGTAAGGGAATTTATTTTTATTTATAAAACTATTTTAATAATTAAATATTTTGACATCAAAATCACAAAATATATATCTTTTGGTGGTCGCATTTACATTCTGTCTAACTTTATTTTTGGGGCAGTATTGTGACCTTATATAGGTATATTTTTATTACACAAAATATATTTTTTATAATATGTACATATATTTTATTATATTCTTATTTTTTATGTATTTTATTATATTCTTATTTTTTATGTATTTTATTATATTCTTATTTTCACACACACACATATATATACATATATATACATATATATACGTATTTTGTTAATAGAAAAGTCGCAAAATATTAAGTCGGATGTCTGTACAAATTATGTCTGCAATTTATATACGTTAAACTAAAAATAGTTTTAAATAATTTTTAGGATATCAGGGAGCATCGATAAATTTTATTTCAATAGAAAAAGAGTATTCGGGCTAACAATAATCCAATTTTTTATTTATTTATTTATTTTATTTTATTTTTCACCCGAACCCAACTCTTATTTTATGAATTCCAGCCAAGAGTCCAAAAATCAGCCCGAACCCGATATAATTACTATGTCTGCTTTACCATTCCACCTCAACAGATACGATTTAATCAAACCCGTCAATTTATTTTTAAATCTGAAGTATCCCAAAATTTTCAACAGGCGTATATAATTTATATATTTATTTTCTTTCTTTTCCTCTTCTATTTAAATTAAATTCGAATCGTCCAATCAGATATCGAACATGTCAAAAATAGTCTTTCCATATATTTATTCATATAATGTATTTTTCTTTTCTAATTTTTATTATTATTTTTTTAAAGGGTAATCTTTTAGGGATCGTCCGATATTTTGATAGGATAAATCAAAACCAATCCAAAAATCACCGGCCTAACACGACCTGATCCGGTTCGTCGACGATTTTCTAAATCAATGATCCCAAAATTTTCAGTCATATTCGCATATAGGTGTGCATAATGTATTTTGTTTATCTAATTATTTGTTTATTTACTTATTCGTATTCTCTTTTCTTTTAAAATTAGATCCAGACAAAGGTCAAACGTATTCAAAAATAATTAATTTTTGAATCAATTCTTTTCATATTTATTTACATATACGTACATACAAATATTTTTTTTTTATGATTTATTTTCAAGGTGTTATTTTTAGGGGGTCGTCTGATCTTTAATCGAACGAATTAAAATCAGACAAATTTTAGGAAATCGATGCATTAAATGCACATTCACGCGTCTGTTGAGAACCAAAAAATACGTATGACACTTCTCAAGACCATATTGACACCTCCCCATCAACTTTCACGATTAACAAAAAGGGCATTGACATTTCTCAATCAAGCCTTTCCCAAAACAACAATCCTGGGTGACCCCTCTCTCCTCCCTCTCATCTCTTCCCTTCTCCTCTACCCCTCGAACCAAAAAATCCCAAAATCACTATAGCCTAAGGCCATGGCAGATGCGGCTGCCACCCCTGTCAGAAAATCTCTCCCTTTTCTAAACGTCCAACCCATTGAATCCACAAAATCAGAAAGAAACAGGTCCCAATTTGGTGCAACGACTCAAAATCAATTTCAAATCCGAGTTTTTGAAGTCCAAAAATCACCAAAAGGGATGCCAAAAGGCTGGAATTTTTTTTGAATGAGGGTTTTCTCCATATGGAGTTTCATTCGTTGGAACTTTTCTCTTGTGTTTAAATTCGGACTTTCACGTCTGAATTTCGGGTATAAATACCGATGTGGAGAGGTGCGAAAGAGGTGGAAAATCGGAAAAAGAAAAACTTGAAAAAAAAAGTAAAGAAAAGTTAGAGATCTGAGAGAAAGGAAGTAAAAAAAAGGGGGGAAAGACGAAAAAAAAAAGGGGTTTGAGATTTGAGAAGAAAACACACAAAAAAAAGAGCGTTAAAAATCTTGAGAAGCTTTAGATCTATAGGAAGAGTTTGCAAAACACGCAAAAAAAAAAGGCAAAAAGGGAGAAAACGAGAAAAGTGAAAAGGTTTTTTTTTCCGAAAATTTCCTCTTGGTCGAAATTCAGAGTTTGGAGTCGAGTTCATCGCCGACATTTTACCGAAAAAGACTCAGTCTTGCTGCCCAACACAAGGTAAATTCTATTCCGTTTGATTTATGTTATGTTAGTTTGGTAATTCACTGTTTGTTTGAATTTATAATTCTTGTTTAATGGATTATGAGCGCAAACAAAAAAATAAATAAATAAAAAATGGTGTCTGGGTTTTGTTTTTTATTCTATTTTTTATGATTTGGAGTTTTGATCATGTCATTATTATGGATTATAGTTGTTGTTTAGTTGATTTTTAGCATGACGCAAATTGGAGTTGTCTGCTATCTTAGAAGATTTTGGTAGTTATGATTTGCTTGGTGTATTGAGTAAAAATGAGATTTTTCGGATGGTTGAACTTGTTCTTTTATAGAGCTAGTTAGGATTAGGATTCAAATGCCTAACCGACAGATTTCGATAAACAAAGTAATTATAGCATTGTATGAAATGGAGTTGGCTTATGAACTATATTTGGGATTTATAATTTTAGTTCATTTACTCTCAGAGCTCAGCTGGTTAATTTGGACAATATTATATAACTAGAAACATATATTCTTCGATTGACTTATGGCACCTGAGGTTTTATTTCAGATTCATAAATACGGAACTTGTGTGTTCTCTTCCATCCTAAATATGAACATCTGATCTCGCGTTTCTGGGCTAATGTTCTTAGTAATTAATCGTTCTGGATTTGTTTTCTCTATAACCATAGACGCTGAAATGAGGCTTGCTTTGGTTCCTATTGCTTTTATTTGGAATTTTTTTAGCTTGAGATATTGGCAAGATAGTTTGCCCTTAGCTTCATCCAACGTATACTTGTTAAAATATGAATCTGTTGGCTCACTTGAGTATTATTTATTATGTTTAAAGTGTAAATTCGTTCCTTATGTTTAGTCGCCAACTGGAGACCTCGAGTTATTTGTTTATGGGACCCTTAAGAATTTGTTAGCGTTACGTTTCCTCTAATAGACGTCTACCATATGTCTTGGTTCTTAACTGTTAGTTTTGTTTGGTTCCCAAAGGTATGTTCAATGTCGTGAAGGGATTATCTTATCTTACTCCATGGTATTTTAGGTCCGCATCTTTAACTAAAATTTGAGAACTTATTTGGCCAACTCTTAGTTGTGGTTCCATTAGTTTAAAGTATTGAATTTGAGGAAATATTTTCGGTCATGTAACATCTGAAATTTGGAGTAATCCTCGTTGGAAGTAGTAAGTACAACGACCAGCTAAATCTAAGTTGAGAAAATAATTTGGAGGGGTATTATGTTCTCATATGGTATCGAAACCATTCTAAGATGTCGAAATTGGTTAACATTTGCTGCAGCTTGTTTTCTTTTAATAGCTTGACTTTTTACGAAGGGATTTATTCAATAAAAACTAAGTGAAGTCTAGTTGATGCTTTGTCAAACCACTGCTTGTATCAACTCTTGTCTCCAAGAAATTAAGAAGCATTGTCCTAAACTTGAGTTTGAAAATTGGAATGAAAGGTTATATACGTCATTTGACCATTGTATATCTTTTTTTTGGTAGAACCAATGGAAAATATTATCTCCTCGGCCTTATTTATGTGTCAGAGGATGATAGTTAGAAATGTTGTTTCGTACCAGACGATACCTTTTCTTCTTTTTCTTTAAATTGTTTAAGTACTGGTTCTGAGGAAAGGCTTGCAACAAATTACTTTAGCCTTCGGTTTGAATATTTGAGACATGCCTTTACTAGCGTAACTTCACTTTACTCTTAAGTTTAGGTTGTTGTTGCCTTTGGTTGACTGCTGGATATATAAAAAAAAAATTGAATTTTGTTTTTATGAAGTTGTTTCGTGTATTAACATGTGAGTTTGTAAAAAATGCATATGTATATAATTGTCTCGTATTAGAACTACTCTTTCTCTCGGACCTTTATTTTGTCTCCCATAATATAAGGTGTTAACATGTGAATAATTAGCGATTTTGTTTAACAAGGATGACCAAGATATTAAAATGGATAAACGGAAAATCTAAATCTAGTAACTGAATTTTAGGATTTTCTCTGCTGCAAAGTCATGCTTGTTCTCATTCTAATATGGATTATTTCGTGAGTGTGCATTCATGTGTATTTTATTGGTGTATTTTTGTTAATCATAAAGTTCAATGACATGCTAATTTATAGTTCATCTTCCACTTTAAACATTAGCATGAGGTATGGTCACTTGATTTACACTGCTAACTGGGACTTGTTCAAACTATTTGAACCTATCAATTGGTGTTCTTAGGCTTGAGTACGCTTTGTTGATTAAAAAAAGAGGATAGCCCCTAAGTCCCCTCATTTGGTCACTTGTATTTTAATCATCACTAAATTATCATGTACCAAATCTTTGTTCGAACATGTCATATACTGTCTAGTTCAAATTAGTTATTTCGGTAAAAAAATGCATTTCGTACATTCTAATTATTTGATACATTTACTAATCCTTATTTTTCCTTTATTTTACATGTGAACTCGAGACCCGGGGTTCCACAATGAAACTCATGTTTGACCCAAGCATCGGGTCAATCGTCGCTAGAATTGCAAGAGCATTGGAGTCGTGTAAAATAGAAGCTCGAATCCGACTAGGAGTCTAGTATCTCTTAGTCCCTTCTCTTTATTTAATATTTCGTTCTATGTTGCCTTTGTTTGAAACTTGAATGGTATTTAATTATTATAGACTATTGAATTTTTGTTAATTGCTTACCGTGTTGATATTGTCTTAGAACTCGTCAATTTTCTTTGAGTTGCGTTAGTTCTTTCACCCTTTAGCAATTTTAACATCGAGTTAAATTTTTTAAGACTAATTATTTCCCTAAAATAAATATATTTCTATGAAATGTAACTAATGTCGTAACCACAATATCTTTTGTAAATAAAAGGGAGTCTAATTTTTCTCACAAATGGCTAAAATTTAAACTTTCTCCCATTTTTCTTTTTCTTAAAAGAAGATATTATTTATGAGTTCCGACTTAGCCGAATAATTTAAACTTTATCGAAAGTTCTCTCCACTTTCAATCAATTCTTCATATTAGTTTCTAGATTCAGAGACTCCAACAAGACAACAATAAAAAGAAAACGTAAGGTATGTATATGTACACACTAATGAAATGTCTTACTGCTACTTCCATTCATTCATAATTCTTAAATCAAAGTATTATTATTATTATCATTTTTATTATTATTATTATTAAATACATTTCATTCCAACTATGCATTCATATGCGTATCTTACCTTCTCTTTAATTACTTTTAACTACTACTTCCATAGAATTTCTTTTTTTTTTTTAAATAAATGGATAATATCATCCTTTTTTCAAGAATACGCGAGTTCACTTTATATAAAGTTAGTATGTCAACGTGTTTGATATTATTCATATTCTAGCGAAAATTATAAACAAAATACTAAGGTCAACTTTAATGTTCTGTTCTCGTTTTGAAGCGTGCATATATATTTTGGAATACAATGTGACATATCCGCATATCATAAGTGTACATTTACATGCTTTGGGTTTTTCTTTTAATTTGATAAATACTTGTACAACTATTGTCATTTTAGCAAGTAACAAAATAAAGTTTTTCTAATATTTTTCTAAACTAAGCATAAGGACTATCTTCGGATAAGCTCTGAGGGGTGCCTAATACCTTCCCCTCGAGTAACCAAAACCCTTACTCAGAATCTCAAAATATTTTCGATAGACTAAAACAAAGTTATAATAAAAAATAGTTTTTTCCTAATTTTCCTAAAAAGTTAGGTGGCGACTCTAAAAATAAAATTTTAATCCAAAGAGTCACGACCTACCACCATACGTCGTGTGCTGTTTCGAACGGTTCGAAATAGGGCGTCGACAGACCAACCTATTGAAAATGTTGGATGGGTGGTGTGATCGCCAAACAAATGGGTCGAGGAACATTGAAGCACAAATATTTTTGCCTGTCGACTTTTTCCTACATGATTGACACTCTTAATGTTGGCTCTACCTATTCCATCATGAAGAACAAGGACAATTGTAGGTTCATGTACTATTTTTTAGCCTTGGGCGCTTGTATTAGGGGATTCTCCCACATGAGAAAGATTATTGCGGTCGACGACACTCATTTACACGAAAAGTACGAGGGCGTGCTTCTAAGCGCGGTTGTACAGGACACAAAGAACTATGTTTATCTTATTGTCTTTTGCGTCATTGACAAGGAAAATGACGCGTCTTGTATGTTCTTCTTTGAAAAGCTAAAGTTTATAGTGGTCGATGGACCAGATTTGTGCTTTATCTCTAATAGGTATAAGAGCATTGAAAACGGCATTGCGGGGGCTTACAACCATGCTCATCACTGGTGCTGCATTAGACACCTAGGTCAAAATCTCCGAGTAAATCACCAATGTGGAGATTACCTATATCTATTCTACCACGCAGCAAGCCTTTTTCCTCGAGCATGAACTTGATTTTGAGAAATGGAGCAGGACAAATTTCCCCAGCAACAGGTATGATATGATGACCACAAATATTGCCGAGTCGGTCAATACTATGTTGATAGCCGAAAGAAAGTACCTTGTGCCATCCATATTCAATTCGATTGCTAAAAGGATTGGTGCAAAATTCAGAAAGAGGCGTGCATATGTCCTCAACTATAAGAATAATAAATTTGTGCCTGTCGCCGAAAAGATCGCAAGGGACAATATGAGCGAGGGTCACTCCTTCTATGTGGAGAACATAAAAGGGGACGACAATCAATTCACCATGTTCGGCAGGGTTCCTACAGCCAAAGTCAACCTACTGGAAAAGTCATATTCTGGTAAGAAGTATGACGTAATCAAAATACCACGCACTCACGCGATGGCTTCTTTGCGATCGAAGTACAGAGATGATTATAGTTTGAGTATCTACGAGTGCTCTTCGTCCGTGTATAAAGTCGAAGTATCTCCTTGCGTATTCGAAATCAATTAATGTTGTCCCTTTAGAGTCCGAATGGCGCGTGCCACAGGAATTGCTAGACGTGAACATTATTCCACCCCTTGTCGACACCAAGCTCTAAAGAAAGAAAATAAAACACGTTAAGGGCATGGACGAGGCTTTCAAGACAAAGAGAAAGAACAAGTGTTCACTGTGCAAGAGACCCGGGCACAAGAGAACCACTTGTAATAACAGCAAATCATAGATATACTTATACCATTGTATTTTTGTAAGTCATGGTAGTGTATGTATTTTGACAACCCTGCAGTGGTCTAATTAATGCTAGTTTTATCGATTTTACTTTATGTCTAGTATCGACCGTTTAAACTATAGCATATATTTTGTGTCCAGTCTATTAAGTGTATTCTTTATATACCACTAACTTTATTGTCGATCCTATTTTAAGTTTATTGAAAAACCATAATTATTCAATCTAACAGATGAATAGTCGGGCATTTATGACACATCAAAAAAATGGTTGCCCCTCACTCACATGTTGCGTTGGTTGGGTATCAGGCTAACTACTCGACTTTCGTTCATCCACGCGTTGACCAACCATTGGGCGGGAAGACCAAAGGTCCTCTATTTTGGTCTATACAAATATCTATCTACTCTATTGAATATTCATCTTCTTCAATTCAAAAAATTAAGAAATACCAGGAGATGCCGAGAATCACACTCAGACCACTAAGGAGAATGTGTTCCCAGTGCTACCATGGCCTTATTTTCCTTTGAAATGACCTGGACCGTCTCTTCTACGGTCTGGGTCAGGACAGAGAGCATCTTCACTATGAACTCCAGTGTATCGCCCATTTTTATGAGCGATCGTGAAGAGGCTGAACGTGGAGCACAACGACTTGATCACCCCCACCATCGCCTTAGTTTAGGATTTAATTTATGTGTTTGTGTATTTGTAGTTGTAGTTCTAGTTCATTGCAAAGAAGCTTTCATGGTTAGGAATTATTTTAGATGAAAGCTTCTTTCTTTTGTCCTTTTTGCTCGTATTTTGGTGTTGATATTATGTTAAACGATGTTGCAATGAACTAATGAAATGAAGTATTTTCTGTTTCCTACATATTATCTCTACTTTAATTTTACAATTTTGTTGTTTGAAATTTGCCAATTTCCCCTGTCAGAAGATGAATGAAACAGTTGTCAGACTTCAAAATTTATGATCTATTATATATATATATATATATATATATATATATATATATATATATATATTTAAAAATATCCCAAGCATCCCAAACATCAAGTGCAAAAGTGTCCTACATATGTCGTTGTGGCAATCTAGCTGTCTTGAGGACAACACACACCGATTCGAATCCAAGTCAAAAAAATTTTAACTGTGCGATTGAAAGGGTGAGTGCGTACATGAATATGTGATTTATATTTTTTGTTTAAGTAAGCAAATTCATGAAATAACTTATTTTTTTGGTCTAGGATAATGACGGATGCTCTTTTTTTAAGTGGCTTGTGGAAGACTCACCGATGAGCAGTCCATCAACATTAATTTTCAAGGCGCTTCCAAGTTTCAAATACTATTTCAAAAATTCAAAGAAAATAGAGATCTACTCATGGCATTGTTAAAAGAATCCTAAGACTAAAGGGATTACTTGAAAGGATCACTCAAAAAATCGAAATGGAGAGGGATCAACTAAAAAGGTTGATTTTGGTCGAAGAAAAAGAGAATGGCCTAAAAAAATTATTGTATGATTTGTTGTTGGTGTTTGCTTTCTGAAAAGGTGTAATAGGAATGTAGGAAACTGTATAAATAAATGTATGATTTCTTAAATCAACCGTGTGGGCAGTCTATAATTAATAGAGAATCACGTCTATAGCGTTTATCATCGACCTCTATAAACTATGACAATAACTGAATTGGTAATACAATGCAACATATAACAATAAACTTATTTGTGATCATTGTAAATGTATGATTTCTTAAATCAATTATGAGTGTAATCTATAAATTATAGAAAACAATTTCTATAATATTTGTCAGTGACCTCTATAAATTAGGACAGTAGCAGAACTGGTAACACAATGCAATCAACTGTATAATCTAACAAGACAATGGAATAATTGAACATAATTTCATCAATAAATATCATCATTGAGTTACCAAATATATGTAATTCAATTATCCATAAAAACCAAATCATTAAAAATAATAAATCATTAAGAAAATCGTTTGTTTTGAACCACCAAACTACTTGTTATCATCATTGAGTTTCTTAATAATGCTCATCACATTCACTTCATTTTCTTTATCTTTTTTTCTCCTCTTCTTCTACTTCTTTCTTCCCATTTTCTTTCTCTTCTTCTTCTTCTTCTTCTTCTTTTTATTATTATTATTATTATTATTATTATTATTATTATTATTATTATTATTATTATTATTATTATTATTATTATTATTATTATTATTATTATTATTATTATTATTATTATTATTACAGAAAAGAGTCAAAAATACCCTTGAACTATCTGAACTGGATAAAAAATGTCCCTCATTAGTTTTTTGGCTCAAAAATACCCCTCCGTTAAATATTTGGCTCAAAAATACCCCTCTCCTTAACAGAATTCCACCAAGCATGCCACCTAGATAAAAAAAAAACCACATGGCTGTGCCACGTCGCCATCCACGTGTATTTTTTTCAATTATATGGCATTTCTTTGTTCTTGAAGTTCTTCTTCGCAGCCTCTGTTAGCAAGTGAAAAATCTTTTGCTCAACTTCGGTCACCTTCTTTTTCTCTCCCAGCACATTCCCGGGAGGATTGAAAGGCTTTTGCTTGACCAAAGTCCCCTTTTTTGCATCTCCCACCAAGGTCCAAGCAGGTCTCTGCTCATCAGCAGGAAATTTGTTCTTTCTTTTTGATAGAGGATGCCATGGCTTTGCTTCAGAGGAATGTTTCCTGCCATATTTACAGAAGTCATGGCAAGAATCGGTGGAAGCTCTCAGATAATGAGGAAGAACATCTTGTTTGCTATCAAGAGAATTCAACTTCCCAGTGGATTGCCTTCTTGTATTGCCTGCATTGTAAGATGAAGTAGAGGAGGAGTTGTGATAGCAGGGAAGAACCTTGTTTCCATTACTCATAGATCTCGATTTTATTGTGCTGATTTTATCTGACTTACTTCCAGAAGAGTCATTCTTCATAGTGGTTACTGGACTCACTAGTTTATTGATGTTATCCTCAGCCATAAAATCATTCTTCATACTAGTTACTTGACTTATTAATTCATCGTTATTATCCTCAGTCGTAGAGTCATTCTTCACACTAGTTACTGGACTTTCTAGTTCATCGGAGTTATCCTTAGCCATCAAGATTTGAATTTCAGAACCCTGGCACCATGAACATATATAAACACTAAGAAGAAGATCCATTAGGTCAACAATAAAATACAGGACATACTACACAACAGTTAAGCTGCCAATTAGAGCAGAAAAAATTGTTTCAAACATGTTAAGCATTGGATTCCAAAATCAAAATGTGCACTCAAACTATTATTTAGATAATTCGAAAGGAGGTCAATAAATACAATGACCATATGCATCATTCTAGCATCCTCAAGAATATACACAGTAAAAATTGTGATAAACTTGAGTCTGCAACTGCTATATGCTTATAAAAAAACAAATTTTTGCTTGACTGAAGTTGAGCAAAAAAAAACAACATGTGGAAGGTGACGTGGAATTTTTTACCTACGCGGCATGTTTGGTGGAATTATGTTAAGGGGAGGGATATTTTTGAGTCAAATATTTAACGGAGGGGTATTTTTTAGCCAAAAAACTAATGAGGGGCATTTTTTATCTATTTCAGATAGTTCAGGGGTATTTTTGACCCTTTTTCATTATTATTATTATTATTATGACGATGATGATAATGATGATGATGATGATGATGATGATGATGATAATGATGATGATTTCTTCTCTTCTTTTATATTTTCATCCTCTTGTTCAGCCACTTCTAAGCTTCTTCATCAACTACCTTTTTTTTCTTTTCTTCTTCTTCTGATGATTTCTTTTCACCATATTCTTCTGTTTTCTCCTCATTTTCTGCTTCTTCTTCAGCTGTCATCTCCTCATTTTTTTCTTCTTCTTTCTTATCTTGTTCATCATCTTCCTTCTCCTCTTTCGTTTCTACTTCTTCCTTCTCTTCTTTTATTTTTTCATCTGTTGTTGTAATGTCAGTCACTACGATTATAAGTTCATCGAGGTTTACTTGATGTCGGCTACAAAGGGGACTGTCGACATGCGCTTCATTGTTTTGAAAGTATTATCAAAATTATGCAAGAAAATTAAATTGGAAGAACAAAAAAACAAATTAGTTTACCTTTATCTTGTTACTTCTTTTTGTTCTTCTCGATTCTCCTCAGCCTCTCATCTTTAACAAAAGAAGCAATATCCAGAACAGTTTTCTCGAGCAAAGTAGCACGCTCACACAGGTCTTCATCATGAGAATTGTCTGGTGCAGTTTTGAGTCCATTTAAACTGGCATGATCACAAGCACGTGTTGGATTTGGAACATAATTGTGACCATCCTATTCTTTGTCTTCGTCCGCGACCTCCACTGATGAAATAAGGACAGTTACGCCTTACATTTAAGCCATATACAGATGAAGTGAGAACAATCACGCCTTTTAACTGCGCCTTCATGGCATCGATGGACGTGTCCTTAACCTCATCCGTGTATGGCTTAAATATTTTCATGTAGATTTGCTCCATCTCACGGACAGTAGAGGTAAGGTATGAGTGCACAATCTTTAAAAAAATATAAATTACATGACATTCATTAATTTAATAATATTATTATAATATTATAATAAGTACAATTTTACCTTTGTGTTGTTTTCTTTGTACTTAAATGAATCGCCTTCCATTATGTTGTCGCTCTTTGATGTGTGCCATCTAAGTAGATGGAGAATGGGCAAGGAAGAATTCAACGACTTTCCTGCGTACCTTCCAAGATGAGGAAAGGCCTCATATATCCAAACCTGCAATCAATAAAAGTATAAATAAATCTACAGGGCCTATGTATTACTACATAAATAGGTAAGAGTCTATAATAAATCAATAAGATGGTAGATAATAAGTACAAAAATTCCCAGAAAAAGCCATATAAAGCGTACGATTCATTATTTCTCTTCACAAATGCTTTTTTTCGCTTACTCAAATCGGTCTTCTTTTTCAAATAGCTCAATGTCAGCCTAAACGACTCTTTTCCCCAAGGATAACTCTCAAAGAAATCTAAATCAGTCGCCATCTTGATGTGGTTTGAATCCACCTTCTTTGACGGGTCCTTTTCCAGCAACATCGAGTGTATGAACCAAACTAAAGCGCACTTCAACTTTTGTTGATTAGTCAATCTATTACCTTTGATCAGGCTAATCAGTCTTACAACAGTAATGCTCTTATTCTTCATCACCTTAAAATGAAAACTTTCATTATATTGAAGGACTTTGTTCATTTTTTATTCACTAGGATATGCTGAACAATTCAGCACCGTAATCAAAGTAAATTTCTTTAAGTCGAAACAAACTGGCTTATCATCCACACAGAATCAAATTTCATATAGTTTTTTTTATTATTTTTGATACGTCTGAGCAATACATAATGAATCATTCATCCATTAAATTTAAAATATCCCGATAAATGTCTCAAGTGTTCAAAACAGGTCCTCCTAAAATAAGCATAGAGCTTTTGTTCAATTAGAATCCTTATAAACTCCCGATAAATCGTCATTCTTGCTCTTAAGAAAATCTATGCAGGAAAAGAACCTAACTCATCCATCCAAGTTGTTAGGTCGTACATCTCAACGGAGATATCTCTTGCATAAATTGGCAAGGATAGGGGATCCTCCTCCTCCCCGTCTCCATTATCTCTCATGTCCTCATCTTCATCGCTATCACTTTCACTTTTTCCTTCACCATCCTCAACATCATCACTCTCATGTGCACTACTTTCCTCAAATTTCTCAATCTCAATAATAATTTTTTATTCACTTTTCAACTCGGGTTCTTCGATAACAACTTTTTTCCTCTTTAAAGTTTTGAAAACTTCATTGACTTTTGGCTTCCTACTGCTAGAAGCACTGAAAGCAGCCCTTTTAACTGCTTTATGAACTTTGACCATTTATGATTTACAAGCAAAAACATATTTGTAGTGGTCGATCTATCGACCACTGATCTATTAAAATAAATGAAAAAATGCAGAAAAAATAAATTTGTAGTGGTTGATTTATCGACCATTGATCTATTAAGAAAAATGAGAAAATGCCTCAAATCAAACATGCAAATCAAGTACCAACTTCTCCAGATATTGACAGTGCAATTCACAGCAACAAGAATACCATTAAAATGGGTCTAATTAAATGAAAAAAATTCAAAATCAACACGCAATATAATTACAAAAATTCAAAAAACTTTTGGTCATTATCCAAAGTAAAACACAATTAAACATGCAAAATTAAGAATATTAACTAAAAACTCTCAGATTTTGACTAATTCAATGAAGAACGGTGCAATTTTTGTCAAAATCGAAGAACGACTACACAAAACTAGACGCAAAAAAAATACTAAAATGAATCTAAAACTGATCGGGAAGAAGATTAAACTTACATGAGCAAGAGAACATGAAAAATTTCAATTTGGGGAGGAACAATTGAGCAAAACGTTTCAATTCACTAAAGTTGTGAAGAAAATCAAAAGAAGAATATTTGTGGAGAGAGAGAGAAGTTGTTGAATTTATCAAATGAATTTTAAAAAGATTTGAATATTTAATAAATATAAAAAGAGATCATATTATATTTTTACAAAGTTATATTTTATCTCCAACTTTTAAAAATATTAAAGAGGCTCATAACCCCACAATCCTACCCCACTTTTTACCTTTCCCAAACCCTAACTCTAGAAAATAAATGAAAAAAAAATTTAGTAGGTATCTCTCAAATTAAATTTTCAAAGTGGATACCATTCCAAATATTCTCTAAAAAGTTGGGGTACCCAACTTCTCACTTTTTTTTTTTTTTTAAAATACTTTAAAATTTTACCAAACGCCTAAAAAATCTAAAAAAAAAAAAGAGATAAAAAACTTTGATCAGATTTTAATTCTATCCAAACGGACTCTAAAAGTAAAAGCTACTCTCTCCATTCATTTTTATTTGTCCAATAACTACAAATAATTGTCCATTTTAAAAAATCAAGACATAATTTATTATTCTTTATCTATTTTATTCTTGTTGTCAAATATTTTCATTTTTAAATCAGTGGATGACTTATAATTAATGGAGGTTAGAAGAATTATCTTTTTATTTATCATTTATGAAGGGGTATGCCAAGTCAAACATTAACAATTAAAGATGAACGAAGGGAATATATTTTCTGTAAAGATATTGATTACTGGTATATTAGTAAAGGTATACTCCCTCGGTCTACTTTTATCTGACGCTATGCAGAAAAAATAGATGTCCACTTTTACTTATTTAGTTTGAAAAATTAAGAGGCAATTTATTATTTTATATCTATCTTACCCTTATTAGTAAATTTTTCAATATTTGGATGACTTATAATTAATAAGGGTGATATATTAAATTTACTATTTTATTTAATATTTTTAATAGGTGTATCAAAAAATATGAACAAATAAAAATAAACGATAAAAATGTCTTGCTTCTTTTAAAAAAATTATTAATGAGAAGGTATTAAATTAAAAAACCACTTACTTTAAAATATATATTTTTTCAAAGAAGACAAAATAAGATCTCTTATACTTTTAATTTTCATTTTTTTTTAAATAGCATTTTAGATCTTGTAAGATGAAAAATCTTTCATAAAAATACTACTAATAATTTGTAAAGGACTAAAAAGTTATTTCCTCCAAAATAAAGAAAGAATCATTTTTATAAGTCTTTTCAAATAAATTTTTATTGACATTAAAAACATTGATTCGATATAATACTCTTGACAGTGAGTGGGGGTCCTTGGCCCCTACTTAATTGTAGTGAAAATTTTTAATATGTATTTCATACGCCACGTCATTGTTGTAGGAGGCACTTACTGTTTTGACAAATGGACATTTTTGGCCCCCACCTATCAGACAGTTTTTTAATGAGAGAAGGACACTCTATGGCCTTTTTAAAAAATAATAGCCCAAGTTTAGGTATTTAGACATATAATATTCAGTCGGGTAAACAAATGTCATTTTATGATCATTTCTTAATCTTTCCCAATTTGGGTCACTTTGGTCCACGTAGTCCATATACAATACTGATACAGTCTATATACAATACTGATACAATATTTAACTTGGACAATTCGACCCTTTTAAAAATATTTCAATTTTTTTTTGCTATAAATTTTTTAATTGATCAAATATTATGCTTTTTTTTATTGTTTAGAAATAATAATTAAATTATATAAAATTAATATAATTATTAAATGGAATATGTATCTATATAAGATATATGTATAGAAATTGTATAGTTCTATCAAATATGTATATGTACAATATATATATATAAAATATATAGAAAGTGTATAAAAATTATATAATTATTGTATAAAATGTGTAAAAAAAATGTATAGTTATTATATAAATTATGTATCAAAACTGTATAATTTTCGTATAGAATATTTATATGTATAAGATTTGTATAGAAACAGTATAGAATGTGTGTAGAAACAGTATAGAATAAGCCAATAAATTAAAATAGCTAGAAAGTAAAATTTAAATTTTATGACCATTTTCATGAAAATAATTTAATTTAAAGTGTCGTTCCTGTCTTTTCCCCCTTTTTAATCCCCTTGCCTTTTTACTGTACTTTTACTTTTTTATTTCACAATTCATTTTTTCTCTTCTTTTGGGTTACTTTTTCTTTTATTCCCTTTCTTTATTATTATCTTTTTTCTTTCAATTTTTTTCCCGTGCTTGTGATACTAAGCAAATCAAATTTATGTAACACTGGCTATATTTTATATGCTTGTCTCACTGTTTTTTTGCTATTTTTTTAAAAAATATTTCTTTTATTTTTATTAATTTTTTAATTTTAATTTTTCACATGACACATTTAAAATCACAAAGATTAAAAAGATATTTTGATACATTCTACATATTTTAAATTTAAGACTAAAAATTTTAAAAATCTTCTTTATTTTCTTAAACTTTGTTCCACAATAAAAATCAATCAAACATATTAAACATAGAGAATATTATTTCCATCAATTAAATATACGAACGATCACTAAACTTATAATAATTGACCAGAGCCACTCAACTTTATTTAGTTAACTTTCATTATTATTTTAGCTCGAACTGTAATTTTTAGTATCATTTAATGATGTGGCAACTCTATTTTTTAAAGAAAAAAAATAAAATATTAAAACCAATATTTAAATTTATTTAGGACCGAACCTATTTTAAATTTGATCCAATTCTTAACCCAACCCCGCTTAAAATAATTTCGCTATACAAAAGATGCATTTAACAATAAAAAAATATATATGATTGTTCTTCATATTTGATATTTTTGAAGTTGAAAATAGAGTTAGAGTTATGTTTGACAATAGTATATGGGAAATAGGGTATTTTTAAAGTTAAAAAAAAAATATAAAAAGTGAAAATAAATTTTTAAAAATTTAGATTTTTGTAAAAACTGGGTTGTTTTTTGAAAATGAATTTAGATTTAAAAAATAAATAAAAAAATATAAAAAGTGACTCTAAAAATAGTGAAAACACCTCTGGAGGTGTTTTTAAAAAATTTAAATACTGTAAAAATATATTTCAAAATAATTATAGCCAAACAAGTGTTTCGAAATAAAATAAAAAATATATTTCAACATATTATGAAGGAAAAATGGTTTAGTGGACCCCTGTACTAGGTCGGTTTTGTAAGTTGGATACTTCTACTTAGATGTTTGTCATCTGGACCCTTGAACCCATTAAAAAATAATATTTTAAACACTTTTTGAGTGAGTGTAATACACTCTTGCCACATTAGCTTCCACGTCATTTTTATTTTTAAATATAAAAATATTAAATATTAAATAAATAAACCCCTCCCCCTCCCGGCCTCCCCCTTCCTCCCTCTTTCCCATTTTTTTGATTTGCGTTTCTTTCTTTTTTTTTTCTTTATGGTTCTCCCTCCTCTTCTCCTTCTTCTTTTCCTTCATCATTTTAATCTTTCTATTCTTCTCACTTTTTGAAAAAATTGAAAAGAAACGCTCAAAGCACTAAGAGGTAAAAAAAAAGCACAATTTTTTTTCTTTTGTTGCACAATTTTTGGCGGTTCTTGAAGCTTTTCGTTCACCTGTTTGTGTGTGTTTGAGCTTTGGTTGTTGTTGAAGATGATGATGATCTCAGGATTACTCAATTTGTAGCAGCTGCTAATTAGATTTTTGTTGTTTGTTTGAAAAAATTGAGAAGTGAGAATCGAAGAAGAAAGATTTTTGTTATTTGATTCTTGTTGTTTGTTTGGAAAAATTGAGAAGTGAGAATCGAAGAAGAAAGAAAACCACGTCATTTGTTTGTTTGTTTCTTGTTGATTCTTTATCTTTATCTTCTGATTCTTGTTGGTTGTGTTGATTTGTTTGGAAAAAAAATTCTCACAGTTCTATTCGATTGTATTGATTTGTTTCTTTTTATGTTGTGTGAATTGTTGTACTTTAGGCTTGAGAAGTTGCACTTTGCAATTGCAATTGTGATTTTACAATGGCTATGGCAGCCGGTGGGGGTGGGGGACTAGTGGACGGCCGTGGGGTGGGGTGGGGGGTTGGATGGGGTTGGGGTGGGGTAGGGTAGTGGCTGGACGGGGGAGGGGGTTTGGGGTGGCTTTTTTATTTTTTTATTTTTTAAAATATTTTTAAATTAAAAAATTGAAAAAAAGTTTTAATTTTTTAAAAAAATTATTTTAATATAAAATTGATCAAAAATTGACCCTCACTCGCACCCCAGGCGAGTGACTACACTCTCCAAGTCCCAGTCAACATTTTAATGCCACATAGGCAAAGTCAACAGTCAAAGAATTTGAAATATTATTTTTTAATGGGTTCTGGGTCCAGATGACAAACATGTAAATAAAAGTGTCCAACTTACAAAACTGACATAGTACAGGGGTCCAACAGGTCATTTTGCCTATTATGAATAATATTCATGATAATAACACATACTTAGTATTGGGAGCACAGGATAAAAATTGAAAGAAAAATATAAATAAACAAATAAATAAGGAAAAGATAACTCCAAAAAAAAAAAAAAAGAGCAAAAAATGATTTGTCAAAAAAAAAAAAGATTAATTACAGTGAAAATGAAAGAAAATGTTAGGAGGAAGAAAAAAATATTGGCTGACAGGTGGGGCCCAAGAAGTCCATTTGTCAAAATAAGAGATGACTCATAAAAGTATGATATGGTATATGAGATGCATGGTAAAAAATTTCAATTGTAGTAACCACGGGTTGGCTGTTTTACGACCGACAAATGAATACGAAAAGGTTGTTGGTATGGCAGCTTGTCAGTCATACAACTCGGTTTTTAACGAGACATATGTTCAGATTTCGAGCTTGGGAGTATCTTCACGCGTGAATTACTTTGTTCAATCATTTTTTTTTCCCATTCGATGTTTGGTGCATGCATTGAAGTCCCGACTAAATTGAAGCGCGCATTGCAGGGCCTATTAAGGTGACAACGCTCCCTACAGAGTTTTCTCCATATCTAGGATCGAACCTTCGACCTCTGATTAAGGGTGGAGCAGCTTCATCCACTGTACCACAACTCATGTTGGTTGTTCAATTATTTTTACTTCTCCAGCAATTTTTTTAAGAGCATGCATAGATCGATTTAATTTGATTTTTTATTAAAAATTTACAAAATCAATTATAGCGAGTTATTCAATCTATAAATTAAATCAAATCAATATATATTTGATTTTAATAGGTTCTTTCGATTTGTTTATTCTTTTAATTTTCTCTAGTTTTATACAATTACACTATAAATAAAAATATAATTAAATTCTACAAACATTAAAAAAAAAAAAATTGAAGAATCAATAAACTACTAGTAAAAAATTAGAAAGTAAATACTAACAAAAACATAATATATCCAAAAGAATATTCTTTTTTATGTTTTTCTTCTCAAAAGATATCTTACTTTGTACGACAATGGTTAAGTTCTGTGAATTCTCAATGTTGAATATTTGTCGTGACTTTCCTATCATAATTTAGGTTTCCTTTAGGTATCATAATTGGGGTTCCTTTAAAAAACGGAAAACATATTCTCTATATTTCACTAATCCTTATTCTTGTAGGAAAATGTCATAGACTCTATAAATAGAGACTCCTTTCTTCTAACTTGGTAGCATCCATAATGTAGTCTTAGGCGTTTGAAAGTTTCATTTGGGAGGAATTTGTGAGACACAAGTGTTGCGGTATCACTTGTGTGAACCTTTTTTTATTCTGAGTGAATTTATGTGTGGTTATCTCACTCTATATTTTATACTTTCTTTTATATAGTAGATTGCTCAACTCCTTTTGAGGATATAAGCCGATTGACCGAACCATGTTAAATTATTATGGCCTTTTTAGTGTATTTCTCGTTTATCTTCTTATCCATGGTCTTTCGAGGTTTGCTTTGCTAGCTTCCGCATGACACCATATTATTTTGATCCTAACAAGTGGTATCAGAGTGAGGTTAAATTGGTATTCATCTTGGCGGGTTCAGTTCTAGTCGCAACCGTTTTGATGATAATGAAGATTTTGATTTGAGAAATTTTGTCAGAGTGTTACTCAGTGTAGAGACAACGATTTAATGAAGGAGATTTTGGAGATGGAGATTGAACTTGTTGAAGACTACGTGAAGAAAGTGGAGCAAATTTATTTTATCAGAAATTCAGGTCAATGTGGAGAATTGTCGAGTGTTAGTTCTGACTTTCTTATCATAATTTGATTTTCCTTTAGGTATCATAATTGGGTTTCCTTTAAGAAAACGAAAAATATATTCTCCATATTTGGCTAATTCTTGTTCTTGTAGGAAACGTATAGACTCTACAAATAAAAACTCCTTTCTTCTAGCTTGGTAGCATCCACAATGTAGTACTAAGGGTTTGAGAGTTTTGTTTGTGGGAGGGGGGGGGGGGGAGGAGATTTGTGAGACACAAGTATTGCGGTATCGCTTGTGTGAACCTCTTTTTATTCTGAGTGAATTTATGTGTGGTTATCTCACTCTATATTTTATACTTTCTTTGATATAGTAGATTGCTCAACTCCTTTTGAGGATGTAGGTCGATTGACCGAACCATGTTAAATTATTATGGCCTTTTTAGTGTATTTCTCGTTTATCTTCTTATCCATGGTCTTTCGAGGTTTGCTTTGCTAGCTTCCGCATGACACCTGATTATTTTGATCCTAATAAGTGGTATCAGAGTGAGGTTAAATTGGTGTTCATCTTGGCAGGTTCAGTTCTAGTCACTACCATTTTGATGATAATGAAGATTTTAATTTGAGAAATTTTATCAGAATGTTACTCAGTGTAGAGACAAAGATTTAATGGAGAAAATTTTGGAGATGGAGATTGAACTTGTTGAAGACTACGTGGAGAAGGTGGAGTAAATTTATTTTGTTAGAAATTCAGGCCAAGAGGGAGAATTGTTGAGTGTTTATCCTGACTTTCTTATCATAATTTAGTTTTCCTTTAGGTATCATAATTAGGTTTCCTTTTAGGAAAAGGAAGACATATTCTCCATATCTGATTAATCTTTGTTCTTGTAGGAAAATGTTATAGATTCTATAAATAGAGACTCCTTTCTTCTAGCTTGGTAGCATCCACAATGTAGTCCTAGAGGTTTGATAGTTTCGTTTTGGGGAAAAATTTGTTAGACACAAGTGTTGCGGTATCACTTGTGTGAACCTCTTTTTATTCCGAGTGAATTTGTGTGAGGTTGTCTCTCTCTATATTTTGTACTCTCTTTTATATAGTGAATTGCTCAACTCTTTTTGAGGATATAGGTCGATTGACCAAACCACGTTAAATTATTGTACCTCTTTTGATGTATTTTTCGTTTATCTTCTTATCCATGGTCTTTCAAGGTTTGCTTTGCTAATTTCCGCATGACACCTGATTATTTTGATCCCAACACTCAATTGAGGTGGCAAAAAAAACTGAGTTAATAACTCAAATGGTCACTCAACTTTGAACTTTTATCCCAGAAAGTCACTCAACTTTGGACTTTTATCCCAGAAAGTCACTCAACTTTGGACTTTTATCCCAAAAAGTCACTCAACTTTGATCTTTACTCAGAAAGTCACTCAACTTTCACATTTTTACTCAGAAAGTCACTCAGAATGTGAAAGTTGAGTGACTTTCTGAGTAAAGATCAAAGTTGAGTGACTTTCTAGGATAAAAGTCCAAAATTGAGTGATCATTTGAGTTATTAACTCCAAAAAAAACTCAATATTTGCACGTAATAAATCTAAACTAATTTTAAATATTTGCAAAGTATATCATCATTAATATTTTCTATGTATTAAATAATTAAAATTATATTTGTATTATGTCGATTTGATTTGATTTCGATTTGCTTTTTTTTTTTTTTATTAATGGAAAATCAACTAAAAAAAGATCGATTTATTTTCAAACTGCCAATTAAATTGCAAGTCGATTTTTTCAATTTGGTTAGGCAGTTTTGCCCGTACATTCCTACTTAAGAGGTACTATAAATAAAATGATAATTTTATTGTATTATTTATTAATTATTAAAAATTTAATATTATTTAAAAATAATTATAATTAATAATATAAAAATAAAATAAAAACTTCCGATAAATTATCTTTTAATTTTTAAATTGAAAGTAAAAGTGGACATGCATCTATCTAATGGACAGGTATAAATTGGATAAACGGGGTATGAATCATCCCTTAAACACCCCCTGTTTGGAAAAGAAAATCAAGGTGAATAGAGGGCCCCTCTTTCGCTTCTTAAAGTAAAAGTACACCTTTGAATTCAACTGTATTTATTTGGATGTTTTAACACAGTTGAATCTACTCCCATTTGTTAGTAATAATTGAAGCTACTGGTTGGCAGTCTAGCTACTTTGGTAATACCTCCAGCTAATTAGGGATCATTTGGTAGGGTTTATAAGAATAATATTGAATAAAATATACTAATAATATTTATATTATTAATATTGATATTAATTATGCTTGCATTAGTTATGCTGCTATTTTTTTTATACATTATTTGATTTGATGTATTAAAAATTATATATCATATAATTTCTATAAAAAGATATTTATTGATAAAATTATCCTTTTAACTTTATTTGTATATTTTTTAAGCAATTCAAACCCTCAACATTTAACCCCTCTACCAATTCAAACAAATCCAAAACTTCAAGTCTAAACCATCCTTCCCCATATTCATAACATCCAAAAACAATGAATCCAATTTCAAATTCATACCCAATAATCAAACAACAAATCTAGTGGGGATTATGAATCAACGGTAATATTTGATTGATGAGAATTGAATTGACGAGAGAATTGGATGCAATGCGAAGAAGAAGAAGAAGATGTGGTGAAATTACCTAATTCTCTCGTGAAGAAAATTTTAAGCATGATTCATATTCTTTTTGGGAGAATTATATATTACTAATCAAATTCATACCCAATATCTAATTCATATCCAAGAATCAATAATAATATCTGATTGACGATAAGGAAGAAGAAGATGCAGTGAAACTACCCTTCTTTTCCATAGCTAATATAAAAAAGAGAGAGATTGTTCAACAAGCTGTACAATTTGTTATTGTATTACAATGGAACAAAATACAACCCGTTCAATTTGCTGTTTACGGAGTACTATGGAAATTGACTTGAGGAAATATTCTACTAGGAATTTGAAGGTCAATTTTGTCATTTCATTAATTAATGCATGTATTAAAATCCTTTGTATTACTAATACATTGAAAATGATGGTATTAGTAATACATTGCTCAATACAAAATAGAGTGTGTATGCAAACATTAGTTATACATAGGTAAAAAATAGAGTTAATACATAAAAATGACTCTAAATTTGACACCAAATTATAACTTTGACCTTAAACTTTGATAGTGCACAAATAGGACCTTTAACTATTCAAAACCTGAACAAATATGACCTCCGATTTTGCAACCCCATGCGTGAGTCTCACTCGCGCCTATGTGGAAAGATAATCCAATCACACGATGCCACGTCGTTAAAAGGGCTGACTTGGAGAGAGGTCATATTTGTGCAGTTTTGAATAGTTAATGGTCATATTTGTGCACTGTCAAAGTTTTGTTTTTTGTGTTAAAACGACGTCGTTTTTATTATTATTATTATTATTATTATTATTATTGTTGTGGTTGTTGTTGTTGTTGATGATGATGATGTTGTTGTTGTTGTTGTTATTATTATTATAATAATAATTTTTTTATTTATTTCTATAGTAGCAACACCTATTTTTTTTTAAATTTAAAAAATTATTATTATTATTATTTTATTTATTTCTATAGCAGCAACACCTAGCTTTTTTTGTAATTAAAAAAAAACAGTCACTAGCAGGGATCGAACCCACACAGTAGGCTAAAGGAAGCGCCCAGGAAGAGCAAATAACACCACTGGGCTATCTAAGAGCCCAAGGAAGCTTAAATATACATTTTCTATCTTATATATATACAACGTAATTTTTTTATCGAGGGGGTTCGGGTGAACCCCATGGCAACCACGTAGGTCCGCCCCTCGTTAATTTAATAACGTTTTAATAACGTTAATTTAATAACATATTTTAATTGCGTTAATTTGATAACATTAATTTAATATACTACTACTACTATCCTTAATAACATTAATTTAATAACGTTTTATTAAAACTATAATTTTTTTTTATTATTAGTATAGTTTCATCTTTAATTTAATATTTAAATAAATAATATTTAGATATATTATATAACTTAAATTCGTCCTATGCTTTATAATATATATACATACCCGCTCGATTTTTTCGTATGAGGCTGACCCGCCTAATTAATAAATCTTCAATATTGCTCTTTTTCAGCAATGACAAAAGAAATTAGATGCCATTTTCATCTTTGAGCCGAAAAAAATGAAAAAATAATAGTGAAGAGTCATTTAAAGGTCATATTTGTGCAGTTTTGAATAGTTAAAGGTCATATTTGTGCACTGTCAAAGTTTAAGATCATATTTATGTATTATGCCATTAGATTTTAAGCTGGACGCGCCCAGTTTTGCGTGTTGAACACGCGTTTTGCCACGTAGGATTGGAGGTCATATTTGTGCAGTTTTAAATAGTTAAAGGTCATATTTGTGCACTGTTGTAGACACGTGATTTTTTACCCTCCCCGAGGTTTAACCTATTTATCGGCATTAAATATTTTATTTGCTTTGATATTATTTTAATTCTTATTTTATTTTTAATAAATTTTTAGTTAAAAATAAATAAATAAATAAATAAATAAATAAATAAAGTTACATTTTGAATTTTTTTATTTTATTTTATTTTTATTTTAAAAATAATACAAAAAAGAAATTCAAAAATATATTTCATTATTTTTTAAATAAATAGACTACTAGTTTTAGTATTACCTTAAGTATAGTTATTTTAAATTATAGTATTTTCTTAAAATATAAAAATTAGTATTCTTTTATTTATATTATTTATTAAAAAAAGATAAATCTTATCCTATAAAACTACCCTAACCAACACTCCTAATTTCTCTCAACCTCCCTCAACTTCCCCCTACACCCTATATATTGTCACACACAGACACTATTCTACACCTACACTGTATTAAAAATATCATATACTGCAGACAGAAAACAAAGGGAGAAAAACTAAAAGAAAAATCAGTGAGAGAAAATCATCAGATAAAAACAAAAGAGAGAAAAGAAGATGAAGTTGATGTTCTGATTTTCCGTTCGAGTTTTCAGTTTTAACGTTTTTGAATCTGTATTCAATTAAAATTGTCATACAGGTTCTATTTCAATCCTATTTTATTTATGTTGTCAATTTTTTGTAAAGAAAAAGGCATGAATAAAATGTTCAAGTGATCTCATGCAATATTTATACTGTATGATTGATTGATTGTGTAAATTTTATGTTGTTGTGTGTTCTATGGTTAAATTATCAAATGATTTTATATTTATATAAAATATGTTAGAATATTAAAATTTGGAACAAAAATAAATAAGTAGATAGAAAAATAAGACACTGTTATGATTTCACACACTTTTACCTGTTGATTCACATTCACTGGAAATAATATATATTGTTCATCAAATCACAAATTTAATTTTCGCACATATCATATATATTTGGATTCACAGATCCACATAGTAAAATAATAAACAATAGATAAAAACAAATATCGGTGGCGACCTTCAAAGAAGAAAGGAAAAAATAGACTGAGAAATCTTTTATTTTTATATATATATATATATATTAAATTAATCAGAGATATTAAAATTTTCATTTAGTTTATTAATTAGCTTGTCTCTTATTTTATTTTATAACTAAGAATCTATAAAATGTGGACCCAAAGCCCTAAGCAGATAAAGATTTTCATTATCTCTCTCATTATTATTTAATTTCATTTTTGTATGTATTGCTCGTATATTTATTTATTTTATGTTTAAAGAGTTAAAACATATTTAAATGTAATGTAATGTGAATAATGGTCATTTGTTGAAAGTCAAAAGCAATGTTCATGTTCAACTAGGAAACTTAATCTTCCAGCAAAACCCATTAAAGTGATATCCTTATTTTATTTTTATAGTCATTGATAAAACTCAATAATTATTTTTATTTAATTAAATTATTATTTTAAATGAATATTTATTTAATTTATTGTTCAAAAAAATAGCATTTTGAATAGATAAATTGTTACGAATTTATAAAAATTAAATAAATGTTTTTAATATTAAACAAATTTTAGACATATTTAAAATATTCGTCTCAATTAAGAATGCGGCGTACGCATTTTTCTGAGATATTTTAAAATTTAAGGATACAATAATGTACCTTGACATATGTTTTTTCTAAAAATTAACTTTCAATGATTTATTTAATATAAGAAAATAGACAAGTTTTTTTCAAAATATTAAGGAATGAGCGATTTTAGGCATTAATATAATATAATAAAATAAGCTAAGTCAAGATAAGTCAATAAAAGCGACCGTGCTAGAATCACGGGACTTGAGGGGTGCCTTACACCTTCCCCTCGGTCAACAGAATTCCATACCCGGTCTTCTATTTTCGCAGACCAACAAAGAGTCATTTTCTTTTGATTAGGGATTCAAAAAGCTGACTTGGAACACCATAACTCAATTCCAAGTGGTGACTCTGTAAATAAATTAATCCCTATTCAATATCGTCCCTTTAATTGGAAAAACCCTTCAACTTCCCTCGAACAAAAAAAGGGGTGTGACATTTCTGGCGACTCTGCTGGGGATTAATAAGAATTCGAGCTTTTTATATTGACTTATACTTGCTTTAGTTATTGTTGATATTGTGTTTGTTGGCTTTACATGCTACTTGTCACTTATTTACCGCTTTGATGTTGATGAACTTTATTATGTACTGTCTTTTCTTGCGCACCCCCTCTGAGTCTCTGAAATAGAATAGAAGGAATGCAACGCATGCATCATACTTTCTTTTTTAGATAGCCGGAGGGTCAAGACACCTGGTGAAGGATTATAGTCACACATGTTAGGCGGGGTTCAGATCGACAACGAAAGCGGTGTTGCCCTGCTACCGACCAAGTTGTCCATCCCCGACTCGAGTGTCCGCTCGGGTAAGCCAGTCTAGACACCTCACCCTATTAGGCTTAAACTTAGAAGAACTGAAAACTCAGAATCTGGTTATCCCTATTAGGTGCCGCTTTATTTGCATCATATGCATTTGACTTAGCGGAACTCGGTACAGGGGCCGCGTCTGTCTAAGACAAGTGATCTACTTTATAAAGATCAACATGTGCATCCTACATGCTCTTTGATATTTGATTGGAAGACTATTTGTTTGTTGACCGGCTTTAGGCAACTTTTAAAATGCAAGAGATTAAATTATCGTCACATTTTTGAAAGAAAATTTTTATTTTTAAAAGAAAGGAAAATTTTAGTAACGTAGTTTTACGATTTTTATGAACTACGAGGGTATGATTCTCACATTTTAGTGGGATGCGTAGGAAGTCCTCCTCGGGATACGACCCTATCTTTTAAAAAATTATTCATAGATTTATTGGGTAATATTTTAAAAATATGATTATTTTCATAATTATTTTTCTAATTCTCTGGTCCAATTTTTATATATATCTTAATAGCCCTGAATCTTTAGGGATCATGAGGCTATGTTTTTACAAAAATAAAAATAAAATATATATTTTAATAACCCAAAATCTTTAGGGATCATGAGGCTAATTTTTACAAAATAAATAAAAATATATAAATCTTAACATCCCTGAATCTTTAGGGATCATGAGGCTAAATTTTTACAAAATATTTATATATATATATATATATAAATCTTAACAGCCCTGAACCATTAGGGGTCTTGAAGCTGAATTTTATACGACATATATTTCAAGAACTACGCACACCTGATTCTCATCTTAATGAGATACGTAGGCAGTCCTTCACGAATTCGGTGGTCTTAAAAAGAAAATTTTAAACTCTAACACATTAATTTTCTCCAAAATCAAAATAGTATTAAGGTGGTTGGTTTGTGGCTAAGTTGGCTTCTCATCCATGTAACAGAGGTTCAAATAAAAGAGAAAAATGACTCGCAAAGAGGGTGTAGGGTTTGACAGTGAGGAGGAGAAAAATCAATTGATTTCGCAAGAACTAGCATCAATGGAAGAGATTAAGTTATTGAAACAACAGATGGCGGAGATGTATCGAGCTTGGTTGAATGGACAAGCCCCGCCTTCATCAATCCCTGGACTTTCAAATACGAATGATCCAAATTCCGCCCAAGCTCAAACTGGTGATCCATTTTACCCACCAGGATTCGGCCTATTTGCTAATGAGTCCGTCATTGTTGGTACTTCTACCATGCGCTCACCAAATCCTTCTGTCACAAATGACCCTCTTTTTACTTCTGTAGCTCCAGCTACTGCGGGTCTTCAATCGACAGTACCGAAGAATACGGGAGAACCAAGTCATGATCAGTTGTATCCTCCTGAAATGATTTTCAAACCCCAAAATCCAAATTATCATGCTCATCAACACGATTCTCCTGTCGTGATTTAGAAAATTGGTAAGAATAAGGAACAAGAGGAGATGGATAGGAAAATAAGAATCTTAGAGCAGAGTATGAGAAATATGCAAGGATTAGGAGGACAAAAAAGTATTTCATATAAATATTTATATATGTTTCCTAACGTCCATTTGCCGCTAGGGTTCAAAATGTCAAAGTTTGACAAATACGAAGGTCATGGCAATCCTGTAGCTCATTTGAACAAGTTTTGCAATCAATTAAGGGGAGCAAGAGGAAAAGAAGAACTATTGATGACTTACTTTGGAGAAAACCTGACAAGAATAGCTTCTGAATGGTTTATAGAATAAGACATTTCTCGTTGGCACGTGTGGGATGACATGGCTCAGGATTTCGTTCAACAATTTCAATATAACATTGAGATAGTGCCAGATCGCACTATGCTTGCCAACATGAGAAAAAAAGTGACTGAAAGTTTTTGAGAATATGCTGTCAGATGGAGAGAGTAGGCTTCAAGAGTCAGACCATTGATAAAGGAATCTGAAATGATTGATATCTTTCTGCAAACACAAGAACCTGATTATTTCTATCATTTACTTTCTACTATTGGAAGAATATTTGCTGAAGTTATTAAAGTTGGAGAGATGGTAGAGAATGAAATTAAGTCTGGAAAGATTATCAGCCAGGCCGCTTTGAAATCAACAACACAGGCAATTCAAAGTGGTTTAGGAAGCTTTGGTGAAAACAAAAGAAAAGAGGATGTAGCAATTGTTGTGCCAGGTCCACGACAAAATTAGAAATGTGCTTGTCAACCATATGCACAAAATTCATTATATTTCATTTCATCCCCTCAGTATCCTAGTTATAATGCACAACCATATGCCTGAACCCCTTCTTACTCGTAATGGCGTGCACCAACCACTCAGAATCATCTTCCAACTCCACCAACATACCCAAGCCCCTCTATATTCGATTTTCGCTCCAAGCCAGACAATGAAAAGAAACAGAAGCTAAGGGATAATTTCACACTAATTGGAGAATCATATACTAGCTTATTTCAGAAATTGAGACAAAAGGACATGATCACTCCTCTTCTTGGGTACACCCCTGACCCACATTCAAGGAACTTTGATCCTAATGTACGATGTGTATATCATTCTGATGTTCAGGTTCATAGTACATAAGATTGTCGTGCTTTGAAAAGAGAAATAGAAAGAATGATTTAAGATAAATTGATTATGGTGCAGGACGTTGACAGTGGTGAAGGATCTAGTCATGCTGATGTGCGAATTGGAGAAGATATCAAGCTCAACAATTGAGAAGTCACTCCTTCCCTTCCTAGAAAGGATTTGTAAAAGTTTATTTTATTTTTCTTTCTGTTATCTGAATTATTTCAAGATTGTAGTTCGGAGTCTATCTTGTCTTTTCTATATGTCATTTATGTTGAAACTCGGTCATCTTTTCTTTTAACAAAATGTAGTGTCCCTTTTATTTATTTATTGTATTTTATTTACTTTATTTTAATATATATATTATTTGTTCGTCTTTTCTTTCTCTACATAGTTCTTTTATGTGGATTCTAGTGATATGATATGCATGCTGAATTTTTACTTGATCTTAAAATCTAATCTAATCCTGAAACACTTGACCAAGAAGATAGAGTTGAAAAAAAAACATGTAGGGAAATAAGTAAAGTGTTGAGATGTTTGTTGACCGAGTTAAATCCTCACTTGAATGGACTGAAGCAATCTCTTTGTGAATAAAAAATGACCTGGTCATCAATGAGAATGTCAATCTCAAGCACTTTAAATGGGAGCGATCAGAGGATATATAGTCTCCGCTATCAAGAAAAGTAAAAGGGTTAGATAAAAAAAGACATGAATCATTCATTGAGAGAAAAGTACAATATAAGTGGACCTGCATGTTTCACAAGCTTAAAAGAAGTGACGCATGTGCACGAGTTTAGTCAAGATCAATGTTGAAAAAGATGCATATGATCTTTATGTTCCACTCCTAGATTGCATGTTATGTACTTGTGTTTTTAAGGATTGATATGACAAAGGCCTTTCATTTTGCTACCTAAATGTTGTGTCTTCCTTTATTACTCCTTTTGAGCTCTAGTGTTATTTTCTTCCGTACCCCCTATTTTGGAATCAAGATAGAGTCAGCAAAGCTCGAAGGAAAAGTGTCGAGCAAAAGACTAAAATCAGAAAAGTTTAAAAAAAAAAGTGGAAAAAAAAGAGTCCAACGAAAAAAAAATCAAGCAAAAGAACAAGATCCTGAACTACGTTTGACCTGATTATTGCTCTGACAAGATACGTAGACAGCCCTACTCTGGGGTTCGATCCAACCAAAAGAAAATTTAAATTATCCAGAATGAAATGAAACTGGGGCAAAGTTTATTTCCTTAAAAAAATCGATTTCAAAAGTTGTATGTTTCACCTAATGTTATGTAAATTTTTTAGCCTCACGCCGACCTTTCTTTCTAACCCTTTCCAAAAGCCAAGTTACAACCAAAGAAAGACCTTCAGATCGATCTTTGAAAATGTCAAGGCTAAACATGTTATGGGTACATGATGTTTCGTATTTGGGCATTATTTAAAAAAAAAGATGAAAAAATAAATGAGTAAAAATGCGAGAGTCTTATTGGTGAAAATCCTTTTGGGCACCATAAAACGCAAGTGAGCTGAGAAAAAAATGAGAATGAGATAGGCGTTGGCAAAAACCCATTAAGGTGCCACTAGCCGAAGGAGGATTGTGATCTAGAGAGAACATATTCAAGATTGATTCCATTTCAAATTCAATGAGTGAACAAGAGTTGTAATGATTAGTGTGGGTAGATCAGGTTGTTTAATTCAAAATGTATGTCATAATCATTAGAGTTGACTATCATTTTCAGATAAATTTTTCTTTATTTTTATTTTTTATTTTTTTGGAAAGGGACATTCATTGTCTTTTCTTCCTTCTCTATATTTTTTTCTTCTTGAGTCAGTTATTCAATTTTTTTTTCATCATTGTTATTTTTCTCGTGTCCTTGAGTCAAGTCCATTTCAAAACAAGTGAGAAATGATCTCAAAACTTACTACTAACTTCTTCAATTGTACAAAGCAAGATAAAGGCCAACACGTGAAAGAGACATGATTGTGGGCCGAAATAAGGTATGCAGAAAGTTGTCAACAGACGAGTCTGGAAACTCATGAAAATACCAGGGTTCAAAGGGTTTATTTGAGAAGCATGGCAAAGCAGAAATACTGTGTTTGTTTCAAAGTCACCTTTGATAATATGAGTTTGGGTCAATGATGCATCAAGTTGGTGAAGGATGCTAATGGTTGGAAGCAAGGTTAAACATGACGAGGGCAAGAGTGATTGCCACGAAAGCTAAAGCCACAAACCTGCCACCATGTATTTGAACTCACAAATTTTCTTTGATGAAATAGGAAACATGTTACATTCAAATCAAGAACTTCAGAGTATAAATATCAAGGGTTGCAATGCCTCATTTCCACAAATGCAGGAAGCAATGTTGTTGCACAGGTTTGATAATCAAATTATGGTAAAAATTCAACCCCTAGGAAACGCACTTCCTAATCTGGATAATTCAAGTCTCATCAGTTTTACTCTGACGAGACGCATTTCTTGAGCAGGACTTTGATTCACACTCTTTCTGTACTTTTCAAAAACTGTAATCAGATGATGCTCACAAAATTTTCTAGTACAAACTAGGGCAAAAATTTTGTTCGTCTTTATTAATTTTTAGTTTATGCTCAGGACCCTCCTAAAAAATGGAACAGGACCCTCCTGAAAAATGGAAATTTATTTTTTATGATCAGGATCCTCCTGAAGAATGGGACAGGACCCTCCTAAAGAATGAAAATTTATTTTATGTCCAGGACCCTCCTCAAGAATGGGATGTTATTTTTCTGTTTCACCTTTTATTTTGAGTTCAGGAACATATTTTAAAAAATCCGAAAAGGAAATCCAGGAGTTCGCCTGAAGAACAAGTTGAAGAAAAGAAAGAGTTGTAAATCGAGTGTTGAAGTAAATTTCTGTTCGAGTTTTCGGTGACGTCGATCATGCTTCTTGTAGTTAGTTCATTATTCAGGAACACATGTTACCTTCAAATCAATGATTTTAAAGCCTAAACATCAAAGGCCGTAATTTCTCAAAGCGGCATTCGTGGGGAGACACACTTCCTTGTTTGGTAATTCAAGCAACATTTGTAAGGAGACGCACTTTCTTGTTTGGTAATTCAAGCAACATTTGTGGGGAGACGTATTTCCTTGTTTGATAATTCAAGCGGTATTTGTAAGGAGACGCACTTCCTTGTTTGGTAATTCAAGCAACATTTGTAAGGAGACACACTTCCTTGTTTGGTAATTCAAGCAACATTTGTAAGGAGACGCACTTCCTTGTTTGGTAATTCAAGCAACATTTGTGGGGATACGCATTTTCTTATTTGGTAATTCAAGCGACATTTGTAAGGAGACGCACTTCTTTGGTTGGACAATTCAAGCAACATTTGTAAAGGGACACACTTCCTGATTTGGGTAATTCAAGCGACATTTGTAAGGAGACACACTTCCTGATTTGGGTAATTCAAGTGGCATTTGTAAGGAGACGCACTTCCTGATTTGGGTAATTCAAGCGACATTTGTAAGGAGACGTACTTCCTTGTTTGGACAATTCAAGCGACATTTGTAAAGAGACGCACTTTCTTGTTTGGACACTTCAAGCGACTTTTGTAAGGAGACGCACTTCCTTGTTTGGACAATTCAAGAAACATTTGTTAGAATACGCACTTCAAGCGACATTTGTAAGAAAACGCACTTCCTTGTTTGGACAATTCAAGCAACATTTGTAAGGAGACGCACTTCCTGATTTGGGTAATTCAAGCGACATTTATAAGGAGATGCACTTCCTGATTTGGGTAATTCAAGCGACATTGGTAAGAAGATGCACTTCCTTGTTTGGGTAATTAAAGAGACATTTGTTAGGAGACGCACTTCAAGCGACATTTGTAAGGAGACACACTTTCTTGTTTAGACAATTCAAGCAACATTTGTAAGGAGACGCACTTCCTGATTTGGGTAATTCAAGCGGCATTAATAAGGAGATGCACTTCCTTGTTTGGGTAATTCAAGCGATATTTGTAAGGAAACACACTTTCTTGATTGTACAATTCAAGCAACATTTGTAAGGAGACGCACTTCCTTGTTTGGGTAATTAAAGAGACATTTGTTAGGATACGTATTTCCTTGTTTTGGGTAATTCAAAAGGTATTTGTAAGGAGACGCACTTCCTTATTTGGGTAATTCAAGCGGCATCAATAAGGAAACGCACTTCCTTATTTTGGTAATTCAAGCAACATTAGTAAGGAGACACACTTCCTTGTTTTGGTAATTCAAACGGCATTGGAGCCCGCCTGAAGAACAGGATGAAGAAATAGCAAGTCAGGAGCCCGCCTAAAGAATAGGGTAAATTTTTAAAATCAAGTCGTGAAGAGTAGAATCAAGATTCTAGAGATTCCAATTTTCATTTCATTTTTTTATTTGTGTTAGTCATTTGAATGTAAACGCAGAATGTCGTGGACCGAAAATTCGACGGAACCTGACTCGATCTCTAGCTCACTGCCACATCATTTTGCCTCATTTGAACTACAAGTGACCTGATTCTCTTATAACCCGGGATATGTAGACGGTCCAAAATCAGGACTCGATCACATCTTTTATTTTATTTTATTTTATTTTATCTTTACTTTTTGAATAATCGGAGAATCAAAAATCACCTCTTTGTCTATTTCTTTGTATGAAAACTCTTTGAGATTTCACACAAAGAGAGGCAAAATGTAGACACATGATTTTTGACCCTCCCCGAGTTTTAACCTATTTATCGGCATTAAATATTTTATTTTCTTTGATATTATTTTAATTCTTATTTTATTTTTAATAATTTTTTGTTAAAAATAAATAAATAAATAAATAAATAAATAAATAAATTTACATTTTGAAATATTTTTTTATTTTATTTTTATTTTATTTTAAAAATAATACAAAAAAGAAATTCAAAAATATATTTCATTATTTTTTAAATAAATAGACTACTAGTTTTAGTATTACCTTAATTATAGTTATTTTAAATTATAGTATTTTCTTAAACTATAAAAATTAATATTCTTTTACTTGTATTATTTATTAAAAAAAGATAAATCTTATCCTATAAAACTACCCTAACCACCTCTCCTAATTTCTCTCAACCTCCCTCAACTTTCCAACCCCCTTACACCCTATATATTATCACACACAAACACTATTCTACACCTACACTGTATTAAAAATATCAGATACTGTAGACAGTGAGAGAAAATCATCAGATAAAAACAAAAGAGAGAAAAGAAGATGAAGTTGATGTTCTGATTTTCCGTTCGAGTTTTCAATTTTAACGTTTTTGAATCTGTATTCAATTAAAATCGTCATACAGGTTCTATTTCAATCCTATTTTATTTATGTTGTAAATTTTCTGTAAAGAAAAAGGCATAAATAAAATGTTCAAGTGATCTCATGCAATATTTTTACTGTATGATTGATTGATTGTGTAAATTTTATGTTGTCATGTGTTCTATGGTTAAATTATCAAATGATTTTATATTTATATAAAATATGTTAGAATATTAAAATTTGGAACAAAAATAAATAAGTAGATAGAAAAATAAGACACTCTTATGATTTCACACACTTTTACCTGTAGATTCACATTCACTGGAAATAATATATACTGTTCATCAAATCACAAATTTAATTTTCGCACATATCATATATATTTGGATTCACAGATCCATATAGTAAAATAATAAACAATAGATAAAAAAAAATATCAGTGACGACCTTCAAAGAAGAAAGGAAAAAATAGACTGAGATTTTTTTATTTTTTTTTATATATATATATATATATTTTAAATTAATCAGTTTAGTTTGTTAATTAGCTTCTCTCTTATTTTATTTTATAAATAAGAATCTATAAAATGTGGACCAAAGCCCTAAGCCCTAAGCAGATAAAGACTTTCATTATCTCTCTCATTATTATTTAGTTTCATTTTTGTATGTATTGCTCGTATATTTATTTATTTTATGTTTAAAGAGTTAAAACATATTTAAATATAATGTAATGTGAATAATGGTCATTTGTTGAAAGTCAAAAGCAATGTTCACGTTCAACTAGGAAACTTAATCTTCCAGCAAAACCCATTAAAGTGATATCCTTATTTTATTTTATTATTTTATTTTATTTTATTTTATTTTATTTTATAGTCATTGATAAAACTTAATAATTATTTTTATTTAATTAAATTATTATTTTAAATAAATATTGCTTTAATTTATTGTTCAAAATAAACAACATTTTGAATAGATAAATTGTTCCGAATTTATAAAAATTAAATAAATGTTTTTAATATTAAACAAATTTTAGGCATATTTAAAATATTCGTTTCAATTAAGAATGCGGCGTACGCATCTTTCTGAGATATTTTAAAATTCAAGGATACAATAATGTACCTTGACATATATTTTTTCTAAAAATTAACTTTCAATGATTTATTTAATATAAGAAAATAGACAAGTTTTTTTCGAAATATTAAGGAATGAGCGATTTAGGCATTAATATAATTTAATAAAATAGTCTAAGTCAAGATAAGTCAATAAAAGCGACCGTGCTGGAACCAAGGGACTCGAGGGGTGCCTCACACCTTCCCCTCGGTCAACAAAATTTCTTACCCGGTCTTCCATTTTCGCAGACCAACAAAGCAACAAAGGGTCATTTTCTTTTGATTAGGGATTCAAAAAGGTGACTTGGAACACCATAACTCAATTCCAAGTGGCGACTCTGTACATAAATTAATCCCTATTCAATACCGTTACTTTAATTGGAAAAACCCTTCAACTTTTCTCGAACGAAAAAAGGGTGTGACAACTGTCAAAGTTTAAAGTCAAAATTATAATTTGGTGTCAAGTTTAGGGTCATTTTTATGTATTAACTCTAAAAAATAATACCAAATAAGATATTACTAGTATACAAGAGTAATGCATGCATTAGATTTTTTAACACACTCTATAAATGATCCCTTACAGAGTCATTTAATCATTATGTGAGGACAAAAACACATATGATAGTCCTTCAGGATAGCCTAGTTGGTTTGGAGGGCAGTTACCCACCCGGGTGACCAAGGATCGATTCCTCACTCAATGCCTTCTGGGCTTGAGCCTGTCGCACAAGGCTTGCCTAGTGCGGTTTACATCCCCATGTGGTTTGAAGGCTATTGCATCAGGGGAGTTTACCCAGTGCGCACACAATGCTCACCACAGAGTGCTCACCCGAAGGGCAGAGGGTGTAGCGGCTGCGAATTTTCCTTAAAAGTTTCCAAAAAAAACAAAAAAAACATATGAACTCTCTGAGATTTCTCCTAAACAAAAGTTTCATGGTAATCCAATAATAATAAGAGTAAAGACATTGTCCCCCTCTCCGAACTTGTCCGCTCAACTTACTTTAGTACTTAAACTAAATTTTTATTTATTTACCCTCTTAATATCTTTAATGTGTATTAATTTCACCCCTAATACTGACGTGATTTTTTTTTTTTTAAAGCGTGAATATTATTTTTTTAAAAAATTATTAATATATATATAATAGAAAAAAAATTTCCTCCTTCTTCTAACCCTCCACCCCCTTCCCAATTTCACCACCACCAAAGAAAGCCTCAATCACTTGTATCAAAAAATTTCTCACAGAAATATTTGCTCCGCTCCTCGAAAAGAAATTTCACTTCAATCCGCTCTCCCTGTTCAGGTCGTGCTTAATCTTTAAGCAATTTCCATCCGCATCTTCCTGTTGTGTGCAATATTGAAGGACCCAATTGGTTAATTCAATCACCAGACCAATAACCATCACCACCCTCGCCCAAACCCCAATTTCTTCTCTTTCAATTATCAAATCTTTCACCCCTACCGCCAATCATTTTGTTGAAATATGAATTTTGTCGGAATAACTTTTCTTCAATTTCAACCCTTTCGATGGTGTTAATATTTTGCCAATTTTGTGTGTGTATTTTTTTAGGGGTTAGGGATGAATGGTTTGTTTGATACGGGGAAGGGGGTCGGTGTTTGCAGGGGCGGGGGTGGTATTTATTTATATATATATATTATGTGGGATTTTTTAAAAAATAGTAACTTTTTACGTGGCGTTGACATGACACTGATATGACAGTGACATGGTGTGAGTGTAGTGCACTTTTCGCTGTGAGAGTGGTAATACATTTTTAGGGGTGAAATTAATACACTTTAAAGATGTTAAGGGTGATAAATAAACAGAAATTTAGTTTAAATGCTAAAGTAAGTTGACTGGTCTTACCCTTATTTGTAATGCATTTTCATACAAAAAGCACAGAAACTAACTTGAAAAAATTACTTTTCCAAATATCAGTCAGCATGTGCAAGACCTACAATGAGTTAAAGAAACAAAGGTTCTAAATTCCCGTTTGGTCATGAAAATAATAATTTTTGGAGTTGTAATTGAAATTGGAGTTAAAGTTAGAGTTGGTATTGTGTTTGACTATGAATGTAAATTAAAGTTGTTTTTGAAATTTTTTGAGAGAAAGGGAATAGGAAAAGTGAAAGCTAGTAAAACTAAAATTTTACCTTTTTCAAAAATATTTTTCACTAAAGTGAAATAATTTTTATGGCCAGACACCACTATTTTTACTAAAATGAAATAATTTTTCGAAAAAAGTGAAAAAATTTCATGACCAAATATCTACTAAATATTTATATGTTCATTACTACCTATGGGTTTTGAACAAAAGTACATACACTCTTTAGTTTGATTTTCTCACTGTTTTTTATATTAAATTTTTATTTTTACTTATCATTTTTGATATATCAAGATTTTTTTTTAAAAACTCTTATTTTACCCTTAGTTTCACCATGTGTTTGACCATAGTATTTAGGAAACATATTTCACTAGTAAACATTCCCAAAAAATGAAATTTGATTCAAATACTATTTTTCTAGTATTTGAGAATTTAAATTATTTTTCAAAAATAGTTATCAAATAATGGTAAATTATATGGCCAAATCTTATTTGTCAAGTTTTTTCCAAAAAAATTACTTGAAAAATCTATGATCAAATGGATTCTAAACATCAATTAATAGAGGTAGTAAGATAAAGTAGTTATACCAATAATTATTTTTTTAATGGATATATCAGGTCAAAAAAAATAAAATAAGTGAAAGCCAAACGAAAGAAGTGCTATTTTGTCCAAACACAATAATGCTATTTTGTCATGATGATTTTTTATGCTAAGAAAATCTTATAACAAGTACTCAACAAGTTCTTTCTTTTAAAAAAATAAGAAAATAAAAAACAGCATGTTAAAAGTAAAGCTTATTTTAAAAATCCACCACATTAAACAGTAAGCTGCGATTGTGCTTGGGCAAGAGATGAAGTCAAAGATGCGAGAGTTGTATGGATCGTTTTGGAAGGAGAGATAAGAATAACTAATTTTGAGATTAATTTAGAAGAGAAGTTTATTCAATATTTGGTTGGAATGAAATGCATGAAATAACTCATTCCTGGATTAGTTATCCGGGGATTATAGTATTTTCCTTATTCCTCCTTGAGGATGAAATAACTAATTCTGAAATAGCTAATTTCGAGATAAATAATTTCAGGATAACCTGTTTTCCAATCAAACGACACTGTAAAGGATACTCATTGTGACTTGGGAGGTATTGCGAATGATTTGGAATGAAATAATATCTATTCATACAGAAGAAAGGGCGAGACGGACAAATTCAAAAATTAAAATGAATAGATTCAGCCTTTTGAATTCTTAAAATTAAATTTATTATACTTCTTAATTAAAATTATTTTATGTTCTAAACTAATAAGGCGCAGACGTCATCTTCCAATGAATTTTAACTTGATTGAGCATAGAATTTTAAATTGAAACTTGAAATTTTGTAATGAAAGTCCCAAAAATTAGTCCGAGCCAAACGTAAAATATTTAGAGAATAAAATTTTTAAAATCAAATTGAATTTCATGATCAAATTTCAAAATTTGAAGATTGGAAGATGCAGAGAAGGATGTAATGGTCATTGCACAATTGTTTATAAAATGACATGGTAATATATGAGGGAAAGGAAGTAAATGATGGGACGAGGCATCAGAAAGAAGAGGCTTAACACTATCTCTTCTGCGGAAACAAACAAACGCCCTTTACTCCTACCATTTTCCGTACCAAAAAACCCATCATAATTAAGGGTGTGTTTGTTAGGAAGGAGAGTGTTTTTCTAGAAAATCTTTTGAAAAAAAATTATGTTGGTTTCTTACTTATTTTTTTATGTTTGATTGATTAGTGAAAAATAATTTTCAAAAGATATTTTATAATATTTGATTGGTGAATGAATGTTTTTTAGAAAATACATTTTAGTGTTTAGTTAAAGTGTAAAAATATATTTTAGAAAAATAATTTTTTTTGGGTGTGTTCGATATGGAGAAAGAAAAATATTTTCTAGAAAAATAAGTTGTTTCTTACTTATATTTTTGTGTATGCAAATTGGGTAAGTATATGTTTTCTTAAAGTATTTGTATATATTCAATAAAAACAATGAGAACAAATAATATACGAAGGGTGGGATAAGAAAAATATTTTGAATTTTTTTTTAAAAATAATTTTTTTCAGGGAGAGCGGGAGAGGGACTGATAAGTGGGGGTTGGGGTTGTCAAAATAGGTGGTAGGGATGGGGTAAGAAAAAAAATTAATTCTTTTAATTTTTTTCTCTTTTTTTAGAGGGAGAGTGAAAGGGGGGTAAGAAAAAAGTTTGAATTTCTTCCAAAAAAATTAAATATTTTTTTTGGAGGGAGTAGGGATTTGAGTTTTAGGGTAGGGGATGAGGTAAAAAAAAATTGAAATATTTTTTTTTTGATGGGGTCGGGGTAGGGGAGTGAGGGTAGGGTAAAAAAAATTAAAATTAATTTTTTTTTTTTTATGGTGGTGGTGATAGGGGGGGGGGGAGGGTAGTGAGTATGGGGTCGGATAGAGAAGGGGTAAGAAAAAAGTTAAATATTTTTTTTCTGGGAGGGGGGGGGGGTTGGATTTTGGGCAGGGGATGAGGTAAGAAAAAAATTAAAAATATTTCTTTTGGATGAGGGTGATAGGGGTGGAGTGGGGGTAGGGGTAGGGAATTGAGGGTCGAAGCAGGGATGAATGATTTTAAGAGTTGTATGAGTATTTTGTTGGGTTCAAAATCGAGAGGGCGTCATGCGGAAGCTTAACGTTTGCAAACCTTGAGACAATAAATCAGACGACAAAGAAAACAATACTAAAAACATAAAATTATTATATGTTTTGGCCAATCGGCCTACATATTATAAAACCTAATATAAAAAACATTAAACCTATTGGGAGAAATCTCCCCTTAAACAAAAACTCTTTAATGACTACATTGTGGATGCTATTGTGTTATTGTATGAGAATTGAGTCTTTTATTTATAGATGACCAAAACCTTTTCTCCAAAAAAGAAGTTAGCCAAATATGAAAAAGAATTATCTTTTTCTTTCAGGAAAAGTAAAAGTAATTATGGTAACTTTTATTTTCCTTCTAAGAAAAAATAAAACTTAAATATAGTAAAAAAATCAGGGTAAAAACCCTAACAAATCTCCTATTTTTGGCTTGATTTTCTTCACTTGATCCGTCTTCTCTTCATATCACGTGCATGAACTTCATTTTTGATATAATCTTTATTACTGCTGCTTGCCATGATTAAAAATAAGGTTTAAAATATCATGGTTAAAAATTGGTTTAAAAGTAATATTTTATTTTCATTTTTAAAGATGCAGCAGCAGGCGTGTTGAAAATATGATTGAAACTTGTTCTCCACATGTAGTTCGACAAAAATCTTCATTATCGCCCAAATTGTTGTAGCTTGATTTTGAAACCGCTTTGAACCTGTTTAATCTCGTCTCACCACACCATTGGACCATTGAACCGTAAGCTCTAATATCACTTGTTGGGTTCGAAATCGAGAAGGCGTCATGCAGAAGCTTAACGTTTGTAAACCTTGAGAAAATAAATCAGACGATAAAGAAAACAATACTAAAAACATAAAATTATTATATGTTTTGGCCAATCGGCCTACATATTATAAAACCTAATATCAAAAACATTAAACCTATTGGGAGAAATCTCCCCCTAAATAAAAACTCTTTAATGACTACATTGTGGATGCTATTGTGTTATGGTATGAGAATGAGGTCTTCTATTTATAGATGTCCAAAACCTTTTCTCCAAAAAAGAAGTTAGCCAAATATGAAAGAGAATTATCTTTTTCTTTTAGGAAAAGTAAAAGTAATTATGGTAACTTTTATTTTCCTTCTAAGAAAAAATAAAACTTAAATATAGTAAGAAAATCAGGGCAAAAACCCTAACATATTTCAACTTAAGAACGAGGTTGAAAGCGAGTTTTGAAAATGTTTTCATTACTTTTTGAAGGGAAGTCATTTCCTTAAATTTGAGGAAAATAATTTGATTTGAAAAATATTTTTCAAAACATTTAAGCCAACCAAACATGAGAAAATTGAGAAATATTTTTTAGAAAATGTTTTTCTTCATACCAAACACACTCTAAGAGCCTGATAAATATTTATCCGCACTCGATATATGCACTAAACTAATATAATTTATCATGATTTGAGTAATTAAATAAAGTAAAATGTATTAATCAATTATGATTAAGTAAAATAAACTTTAAATTTAAATAAAGAAAATGGTCAAATACCCCCCCAACCTTTACCCCAAATCCCAACTATACACCTATACTTTGAAGGGGTCCTATGACCCCCCTGAACTATTTAAAAATGGAATATATACCCCCCAAATGGTGACGCCCAGATGCGTAATGGAAAGTGAGCAACACGCACCTGCCATGTAATGCCACCTAATTTTCACGTAATATTATCTTTTTTATATAAAAAAATTAATTATTATTCTTTAATATATATATATATATATATATATATATATATATATTCTTTTCTTTTTTTTCCCTTTTCATTTCCCTTTAATATTATTCTTTTCTTTCCCAGATTCCCTCCTTTTTCTTTCCATTGTTCAGATAACAATCTTAGCCATAACTTTTAGAAAAATTCATTAAGAAAAGGAATTATATGAAATGCTTGATGGAGATAAAAAAGCTAAAAATAATAGCTTTTACTACCTCAGTTAACGCTAAGTCGATAACAATTTTTCTCTTTTAGGATCAACAATCTGAGTTAAATAGCCAAAATCAATTTTAATCAAGTGGGTGTCACTGTTGGGGATGACCAATTTGGTGGTTTTGATGGAATTGAAGATGACCAATTTGGTGATTTTAGAGTCTTTGGTAGAAGTAGTTGTTAATTTTGCTATTTTGATGGAATTGAAGATGACCCATTTGGTGTTTGTGTGTTGAAATAATGGTTAATTGAGTTGCTTTTTGATGGAATTGTAAAATTTGGGGTGTGTGTGTGGAGCAAACATGGTGTGTTATTTTTTATGAAATTTCAAAATTTGGTGTGTGTGTGTGGAGCAGCCATGGTGTTTTGTGTTTTGTTGAACAGAAGAAAGAAAATGAAGCAGAAGAAGAAGAAGAAATGCCATTGATGAGTTTTTGGTGCCATTGTTTGTGAAGAAAAAGAAGAATTGAAGATAAAGAAAGAAAAATGCCATTGATGAGTTCTTGTATGTCATTGATGCCATTGTTTGTGAAGAAGAAATAAATTATTGTTGTTATTGTTGATTTTGCAAAGAAGGAAACTCTTTCTTTCTCTCTCGTTTTTTTTTTTTTTTTTGCTTCAAGAAAATTTAGTGCTTTAGGCTTATTGGTGTGGATTTTTGTTCTGAGAAGAAAGAACGAACCTCACTCCTTGTAACTTTACAAATTACTGTACAATCAATTTAGTGCTTCAGGCTTTTGTAACTTTGTATCATTTCTTATGGAATTTTGAATTTCCTTTTTAAAGTGAAATAAATGGATTTTTTTTGTGGGTTTTATATTTGGACACATCCATGAATTGAAATAGAGAAAGATGAAGAAGAAAATGAATTGGAGATGAGGAAGATGAGAAATTAATCTTGGACACCATTGATGAGTTCTTGAATCTTTTTTTTCTTGAGAAAGAGAAGAAGAAGAAGAAGAAGAAGAAACAAAACGTATAAGGCAACAAACCCTTTTTGTTTTGAATCTTTTTGAACAAGATTATGAACCCTAAAGCTTCAATTTTAGAATGGAGGTTACTATGGAAAGTTTTGAAATGGTAGACAACAAAACTCAAACTTCAAATTTTGAAAATGGCAAAAAAAACAAGGAAGAAGATGGGAGATTTAATGGCTAACAAATGAGGATTTTTTAAAAAGAAAATAAAAAAAAAATGGATTTACACGTGGCCTAAAAATACAGATTTGTGTACTGTAGGCAAGTCCTACGCGCCTAAGGGACGTAAATACACTTTCTTGGACATGTCAGCATTTTAGGGTCATAAAAAATCAAAAATAAAAGTTCAGGGTGTAATAAATTCGGTAAAAATAAATTTAGGGGGGTAATAGGTCACCTTTAAAGGTTGAGTGTGTAGTTGAGATTTCGACTAAAGGTTGGAGGGGTAATAGACCATTTTCTCAATTTAAATACATGACATACATGTATTAATTTAATGTATATATTGAGTGTGGATAAATTTTTATTAAAGGCAATGCCGCTACTTTTTATTTTTTATTTTGGATTCAATATTTGTATGGAAGAAATTTTGAGTAATTAAATTTTGCATCAGATAAAACTAATTTAGGAAAAAACATTTTCGAATAACTCTGGTTGAAGCGGAGGACACGTCCATCGATTCCATGGCAAACCTTCTTGGCGAAGGCCATGCGACCACGCTACTTGAAATTGAACTAGAGATAGGAAGAGTGATGTAGCCATATGCAATGAATGGTGGTCAGTTAAATATTTTTATAAAAAATATTATTTTCAAATATAATTCTTAGAATTCATTTGTAGGTTACACTAATTAAAATAGTTCTTCGATTAAAATTTTCTCTCATCAATTACATTTTTTGTGTCTCAATCTTACTTAATACATTGATTACTTATAAGGAATAACTTATCTAAAGTTTAACAATATTTGAATAAGATCCCTAAATGACTAAACTACCCTTCAATCCCAACTTTCCATTTTGCTTACGGAAAGTGTTAATCACTGAAAATATATTTCACACTTTATTATTTTTCTTGCAAAATTTGAAATCATATTATCAAATAGAGTGTGTGTTGTTCCTAAATAGTTTGCTTTGCATTTTATTCTTTTTGGTGTATATTGTAATTATTTATTGTTTTAAAATTTTCTAGATTAAGTATGTCCGATTTAGTCTTTCGAAAACAACATCTCTACTTCTTCGGAGGTAGTGATATGAACTGCGTACATTCTACCCTCCCCAGACCCCACTATGTGGGAATATACTGGATTTATTGATGTTGTGAAGTATGTCTGATTTAAGAATAAAATAAATTAAATAATCTCCTAAACGGAGATTAATATATAATCAATTTATTGATACGCCTTCATTTTAATTATTTTAGCATCTTAAATTTAGGTAACTTAAATTTTAAAAGAAGAAAGGGAAAAAAACTACACATTAATTGTCACACCCCTTTTTTTTTTTTTACGCGCGTACTCCAAAAAATGGATACATTTTTAAAGTTCGAAAGGGTTTTATTATTTAAGTGACAAGAAATGAAAATTTGTTTCGAAAAAGAATTATTTGCATTTTTTATTCAGAGTCGCCACTTGGCATAATCCGGTGTGCCAAGTCACCTTTGAATTTTTTTTTTCGAAACCATTTGACTCTTAAACCGGTTTGCGAACAGAGATTCCGGCTAAGGAATTCTGTTGATTGAGGGGAAGGTGTTAAGCACCCCTCGATCCCGTGGTTCAACCACGGTCGCTTGGTAGAGTGTATCAACTATTTTGGCACTACGAAATGTATAAACCACACAAAAGCACATAAAATAATCAAACAATAAACAAAACAAAACAATCCAAAAAAAATGTAAAGTCCAGTCCAATTATACAGTCCAAAAATAGAAAAATACGAAAATATAAATCCTATTCTAAACTAAATCTAGACTAAGCTCCAATGCCTTACCCGATGCCGCGGGCCTTCATCACGATCATTCTTCGGGTACATGATACCTCGGGGCATTCCCCGGTGAATAAATATATACAGATGCTTCGGGGCATTCCCCGGCCATATTATACAATTTGATTCAAAAGTGATAAAATCAAACCCTTCAATCAAATTTCAAACATTCAATCAACCCATAATCTCTAGATTCGCCTACCCGACCTACATCTTGCCTATTCCAATCGGCGTACCTTGATACTACCAAATCAATCAACGTTTATTTCAAGTCAAACAACTAATGAATCAAACTAATCAAAATTCAACTAATTATATCAAGTTTTCAATTCTCGCCCCCAAATCCATTTTTTTACCACATGATTAATGCATGCTTTGATTTTCCAATCACATCTCATAATCCGAAGCCAACATCAAACACAAAACAAACAACGAAGATTCAAACCAAACACACAACAAATAAATCATCCACACCCACAACATCAATAAAGAGTCAAGATAAAGTAAAGATCGGAAGAAAAAATGGACCTCAATGAAACTGATCCTTGTCGATAATAAAGAAATCCGAGACCGAAATCCTCGAATCAGGGAGCCCCACAACGAACAAACCCAATTAGTGTCTCAAAATCTCCAACCAAACAGATTTCAACCAAGAATAAAACTAGTGAAAACCAAATCACAAATATTGAATGGGTTAGTCACGAAAACCACCCCCAAACACAATATCGAATGGATTGACAGCCAGGATTGGTGTTTCCGGTGAGGATTAAACCAAAATCAAGATCGGGAACAATGGTTTGACGTGGATTTGGATGGAACAGAGGGCTGGTCGTCGTATTTTCGCTACACCGGAGCTCCGGTGAACCCGAAACCCCAACAACAGGACGGAATAACCGATTCAGTGTAGCCTGAGCTTCGGTGAGCTCAGGCAGTGGAAGAACACGATGAATTAAGATGGATTCTGGATCAACGGAGCCTAAATCCGCTGGATAGCCACCGGCTCCGTCGAGATTTGCCGTTTCCGATTAGATTCGCCTCGCCAGAACAGTGACCGAACCTACAAGATCCCAGAATAACCTAAAACTCGACCTTGAATCTATCTCTTCCTCGCAGATCTCTCTATCTCTCTTTCGCTACTGATTCTTCCTTCCTCTCTCGCCTCACTCTCTTCTCTCTTCGTTGCTCTCTCTCTCGATCTAGGCTCTTCTCACCATCTCCCTCTATGTGCGTATCAATCCTAAAGAAAACCAGTGTGTGCGTGTATATGTAAGAGCTCTTGAAGAAGAAAATGATTCCCCTTTTTTTTTTTACTATGCTCAGGCCCTTTTTCGTGCTTTTTTGGTTACTGATCCATACCAAAAAAAAAAATCCCCCCTTTTTTGTGAGAGTATGTGGGTATATATTGTGAGGGTATGTAGTGGTGAGGTAGGGTAGGTGGGGTCCACGGGTAGGGGGTATGGTAGAGTTTGTTAGAGTAGGGTAGGTAGGTGTTGTTTTTTAATTGGAGGGATAAGGGTTAGTTGTTGTTTTTTTATTGGGTGAGTTGTTGGAATCTTTAAGATAAGACAAAATTGGTTAGGGTTTGTTAGGGATTTGTTATTATTTTTTTGTGGAGGGATTATCACACGGGTGAGGATACACGGTAGGATAAGGTAAACAATAGGTAAAGACGATATCGGGGAGGGACGAAATTAGGTGTCTACATCATGCCTCCTTTGAATGTAAACATGAAGTGTTTTCAGGAAAAGAAGTAGACAGCGAGATAGAATTTTTTTTTTCCGACCATTATTCAAAGAAAGAAACAGGAGAAAGAAGGACTACCGGGTCTTGAATTAGGACAGCCTAGCCACCCAAGTTATGAAGGGATCAAGTGATAAGTATCTCCAAGGATTGGACGGAGATGGACTATACCGAGTTGGAGAGTCGAGTGAGTTCCGTCGAGGTTCCGGTCCGCGGCTCTCTTATTACATCAAAATGAAAATTACAAGTTAAAACATAAATGAAATTACAAAAAATCCTATCTATACAGCTTCTGTTGGTTCTTGACTCGACTTTTCATCACCCTGTTCTCCAGGCGGGCTCCTGACTTGCAATTTCTTTTCCCTTGTTGCTTGGCTTTCAATTGCTTCACTTTGTTGCTTGACTCTTTTGTTTCTTCACCCTATTCTACAGGCGGGCTCCTGACTTGCTATTTTATCACTTTGTTGCTTGACTTTTCATTTTCTTCACTCTGTTCTCCCGGTGGGCTCCGAAATTGCTATTTCATCACCCTGTTCTTCAGGCGGGCTCCTGAAACTCAAAATTAAAACTAGAACGAAAATTATCCCAAACAAGAATTATAAATAATTAGTATTTCATTTTTTAAAAGCATTGTCCCATTTTCCAGGAGGGTCCTGAACATAAAGTAAAATCCCATTTTTCAGGAGGGTCCTGAACAGAAAATAAAGTCCCATTTTTCAGGAGGGTCCTGAACAGAAAGTAAAGTCCCATTTTTCAGGAGGGTCCTGAACATAAAATAAAATCCCATTTTTCAGGAGGGTAAGCAAAATCCCATTTTTCAGGAGGGTCCTGAACATAAAGTAAAATCCCATTTTTCAGGAGGGTCCTGAACAGAAAGTAAAGTCCCATTTTTCAGGAGGGTCCTGAACATAAAGTAAAATCCCATTTTTCAGGAGGGTCCTGAACAGAAAGTAAATTCCCATTTTTCAGGAGGGTCCTGAACATAAAGTAAAATCCCATTTTTCAGGAGGGTCCTGAACATAAAGTAAAATCCCATTTTTCAGGAGGGTCCTGAACAGAAAGTAAAGTCCCATTTTTCAGGAGGGTCCTGAACAGAAAGTAAAGTCCCATTTTTCAGGAGGGTCCTGAACATAAAGTAAAGTCCCATTTTTCAGGAGGGTCCTGAACTGAAAGCAAATTCCCGTTCTTCAGGAGGGTCCTGAACAGAAAGTAAAATCCCATTTTTCAGGAGGGTCCTGAACATAAAGTAAAATCTCATTTTTCAGGAGGGTCCTGAACAGAAAGTAAAGTCCCATGTTTCAGGAGGGTCCTGAACATAAAGTAAAATCCCATTTTTCAGGAGGGTCCTGAACAGAAAGTAAAATCCCATTTTTCAGGAGGGTCCTGAACAGAAAGTAAATTCCCATTTTTCAGGAGGGTCCTGAACATAAAGTAAAATCCCATTTTTCAGGAGGGTCCTGAACATAAAGTAAAAGCCCATTTTTCAGGAGGGTCCTGAACATAAACTAAAGTCCCATTTTTCAGGAGGGTCCTGAACAGAAGGTAAAATCCCATTTTTCAGGAGGGTCCTGGACATAAAGTAAAATCCCATTTTTCAGGAGGGTCCTGAGCAGAAAGTAAAATCCCATGGATGTGCATTTCCAATGGTAGCTGAATCAAGTGAAACGAATTTGCCCCTATTTCAATCAAAGAAAAACTGGTCAGTTAAAAACTTAATGGTGGCTTGCAACTCTTGGCTTCTCAGGTATCTGCCCCAGTACTCGTTTCTTTCATCTTTGTTCCAAATTGCTAACGCTTGCCCTGTCTTACCGCATCATTGACCAAGATCCAGATTGAGAGAGATGAGTTCTGACTCGAACAATGGGTTTCCATTTTTACCATGCCCCTGAGGTGCACTCTTTTCCCAAATCTAAATGATTCCACGAATCCAATAGCCTGTCGGTTGATAGACTCCCTTTGCTTCGTGTTGAATTACGATCATATTTCTTTCCTGTGTTGTTCCTTGGCTTTTCCTCATATAAATGGAAAAATTGGTAGTAAATTTTGAAATCCTTTCTTGCTTGTTTTGACACAGACTTGACTTAAAAAATGTAAAGAAATGATGGTGACTCTTGTTTTGATAAATAACATAAGAAAAGACAAAAACATGAATATGTAAATGAAAGAAAAGGGCAATGTCCCATATTCAAAAAGAAAACTTATCTGAATACGACAACCAACTCCAATGAGTATGACATACATTTTGGATTGAGCTGCCCGATCTTCCTATCCAAACTCCCCATTTGTTGTTGAGTTCGTGCCTTTTGACACTGAGCCGCTTTCAAATCCATTGGACTCATACATCATATTCGACTGACGACATCTAAAAAGACTTTCGCCAACAAATCTCTTTCTTTTCACTTTTCGCCTTTCTCTTAAACTCTCCATCGCCCTACGGTGCCCATGAGGATTTTCACCAATAAGACTCTCATTTTTGTATTTCTCTCAACTCACCCATCGCCTTACGGTGCCCGTAAAGGTTTTCACCAATAAGACTCTCTCATTTTTGTATTTCTCTCAACTCACCATCGCCTTATGGTGCCTGTAAAGGTTTTCACCAATAAGACTCTCTCATTTTCATTTTCTAACAACTCACCATCGCCTTATGGTGCCTGCAAAGGTTTTCACCAATAAGACTCTCTCATTTTTGTATTTCTTTCCTGATTTCTTATGCTGAGGGAGACAAGCGGTACTTCGCAGTGTATCATCATATCCATTGCATGCTTAGCCTTAACACTATCAAAAATTGATCTGAAGGACTTTCTTTGGTTGTAACTTGGCTTTTGGTCAAGGTTAGAAAAGATGGTAAGAGGCTCAAACGATACTTGAAGTGGGGGTGGGACTTACGACTTTTGGAATCGACTCAAACAATGCATTAACTCATGCCCCAGTTTTGTTGACTGGGTGAATCTTAAAATTTATTTGGTTGGACCGAGCCCGAAATAGGGCAGCCTACGTATCTCACTCTCTCGAGAGAAGAATCAGGTCGCACGTAGTTCCATCAGCTTGTTCTTTGTTTTGATTTTTTTTTTGTTCGAACTCTTTCTTTTATTCTTATTTTCTTGACATTTATCTTTGACTCTATTTTGATTCCAAAAGAGGGATATGAAAGAAAAATAAACGAGGCTCAAACGGGTAAACAAAGGATGACACAATGTTTGGATAGAAGAATAAAATGCCTTCATCATATCAATCTTCAAAATGCAAGTACTAAACATGCAATAAAATCAAACAAAGGACCAAATATCATACATAGTATCTTTTGACCGCATCAGCATTGATAGCCATTTCTGCCATTTTGCCTTCAATATCTGTCAAATATAAGGCTCCATTGGGTAACACTTTCTTCACAACGAAGGGACCTTGCCAGTTAGGGGAGAACTTTCCTTTCTCTTCAACCTGGTGAGGAAGGATACGTCTTAATACCAACTGACCAACTTCAAAGTTCCTGGGACGGACCTTTTTGTTATACGCACGAGCCATCCTCCTCTGATACAACTGGCCATGACACACGGACGTTAGCCTTTTTTCTTCAATCAAACTCAAATGTTCCAGTCGGGTTTTTACCCATTCATCATCATCAATCTCTGCTTCTGCAATGACTCGAAGAGAGGGAATTTCAACTTCTGCAGGGATGACTGCTTCTGTCCCATACACAAATAAATATGGAGTTGCCCCTGTTGAAGTACGAACAGTGGTGCGATAACCCAGCAATGCAAATGGCAAATTTTCATGCCACTGTCTAGACCCTTGTACCATTTTTCGCAGTATCTTCTTTATATTCTTATTGGCGGCTTCTACAGCACCATTGGCCTTTGGGCGATATGGAGTAGAATTTCGATGTGCAATCTTAAACTGTTGACACACTTCTTGCATCAAATGACTATTGAGATTGGCAGCATTGTCTGTAATAATCATCTTAGGAATTCCAAATCTACAAATGATATTGGCATGAACAAAATCTACCACAACCTTCTTTGTCACCGACTTGAAAGTTACTGCTTCCACCCACTTTGTGAAGTAGTCAATGGCTACCAAAATGAATCTATGTCCATTTGATTCCTTCGGCTCAATCGGTCCAATCACATCCATTCCCCAAGCTACGAACGGCCATGGAGCGGCCATTGCATGCAACTCAACAGGAGGAGAACGTATCAGATCGCCGTGCACCTGACATTGGTGACACTTTCGAACAAACTGAATAGAATCCCTCTCCATAGTAAGCCAGTAATAACCTGCTCGAAGAATCTTCTTTGACAAAACGTGACCGTTCATATGCGACCCGCATACTCCAGAGTATATTTCAACCATGATTGCCGAGGCTTCTTTTGCATCTACACACCTTAGAAGTCCCAGATCTGGGGTCCTCTTTACAAGATTCACCCACTCATGAAAAATCTACTAGCCAAACACCTAATAGTCCTTTTTTGATCATTGGTGGCATATGCTGGGTATTCTCCTGACTGAATGTACCGCTTGATATCTTAAAACCAAGGTTCTCCATCGAGCTCTTCTTCAACCGCATTACAGTAAGCATGTTGATCACGACTCTGTATATGCACTGTATCGATATAGGCTTTGTCAGGATGTTGAAGCATTGAAGACAGAGTAGCTAAAGCATCAGCAATTTCATTATGAATCCTTGAAATATGCCTAAATTTTATTGACACAAACCGTTGACATAGCTCCTGCAAGCATTGTCGATACAGGATGAGCTTTAAATCTTGCGTCTCCCAATCACCTTGAATTTGATGGACGAGCAAATCTGAATCTCCCAACACTAATAATTCCTGGATTCCTATATCGACAGCTAACCTCAAACCAAGAATGCAGGCTTCATACTCTGCCATATTATTAGTACAGTAGAATCGAAGTTGTGCTGTTACCGGGAAATATTGTCCCGATTCAGAGATAAGAACTGCACCTATTCCGACTCCTTTCATATTGACAGCTCCATCGAAGAATAACCTCCAAACTGGATCAGCATCTATAACGACTTCATCGACACCCGACACTTCTTCGTCAGGAAAATATGTCTTTAATGGCTCGTACTCTTCATCGATGGGATTCTCAGCAAGATGATCTGCCAAGGCTTGGGATTTCATGGCGGTTCGAGTCACATATACGATGTCGAACTCGGTAAGCAATATTTGCCACTTTGCCAATCGACCTGTCGGCATAGGCTTCTGAAAGATATACTTCAAAGGATCCATGCGGGAGATGAGATAAGTAGTATAGGATGAGAGATAGTGCTTCAACTTCTGTGCTATCAAAGTTAGGGCACAACACGTCCTTTCAAGAAGAGTATACCTGGCCTCATAAGTGGTGAACTTCTTGCTAAGATAATAAATAGCCTGCTCTTTTTTTCCTGTGACATCATGTTGCCCCAGGACACACCCGAAAGAATTTTCCATGACTGACAAGTATAAGATCAAAGGCCTACCAGGCTCCGGGGGTACCAACACGGGCGTATTTGACAAATATCTTTTGATTCGATCGAACGCTTCCTGACATTCTTCAGTCCATTTTACCACAACACTCTTTTTCAGCAACTTGAATATGGGATCACAAGTGGTTGTGAGTTGAGCAATAAACCTGCTAATGTAGTTCAGTCTACCAAGCAAACTCATTACCTCCGTTCTATTCTTGGGCGGGGGCAAATCCTGAATGGCTTTGATTTTCGAGGGATCTAATTCAATTCCCCGACGGCTGACTACAAACCCCAACAGCTTTCCAGATGGAACTCCAAATACACATTTTGCCGGGTTGAGTTTGAGATTATACCTGCGAAGTCTTTCAAAGAACTTTCTCAAATCTTTTACATGGTCGGCCTGACTTTTTGACTTAATAATCACATCATCCACGTAAACCTCAATCTCCTTATGCATCATGTCATGAAACATAGTGGTCATGGCTCTCATGTATGTTGCTCCAGCATTCTTCAAACCGAACGGCATCACCCGAAAACAATAAGTTCCCCATGGTATGATAAAAGATGTCTTCTCTGCGTCTTCATCATCCATAATGATCTGGTGATATCCGGCATAGCAATCCACAAAAGAGGCAACCTCGTGTTTAGCACAGTTGTCTAGCAAAATATGGATGTTGGGCAGTGGAAAATCATCTTTTGGACTTGCCCTGTTCAAATCGCGGTAATCAACACACACTCGAATTTTGCCATCTTTCTTTGGTACGGGAACAACATTGGATAACCACATGGGATAACGAGTCACTCGAATTACTTTGGCTTCAAGTTGTTTCATGATTTTCTCTTTGATTTTAATACTCACATCTGTTTTAAACTTCCTCAACTTCTGTTTGACAGGAGGGAATGCGGGATCCGTTGGCAATTTGTGAGACACTAATTCAGTGCTTAAACCAGGTATATCATCATAAGACCATGCAATAACATCTTTATAATCCATTAACGTTTGAATCATTTCATCTTTTAGCTGGGGCAAAACATGTACACTGATTTTAGTTTCCCTAACATCTTCTTGATCCCCTAGATTTATTGGCTTAGTCTCATTCAAATTAGGATTCGGTTTGTCTTCAAATTATTCCAACTCTTTGCTTATTTCTTCTAATGCTTCTTTTTCATCATATTCCTCATCCTGCTCCATTACATCTGGATTATTTTGGATTTTAAGATCAGGCTGAAAATTCCGCATGCATGTCATGTCATTAGAATCAGCATAAAGAGAACTGTGTAAAAAAAAAACAAACTATATTAGACACAAAACAAAAGGGACATTGCATTTCATTAAATAAAAGATAGAAGGGTTTAAACACAGACACCAATATAACATAAACAAACTAAAATCCGAATTACAACCCTGAAATAACTCGGATAAACAGAAAGGAAAACAAAATAAACTACCAAAACTCCCTCCTGACGGGGAGAGGAGTGACTTCCCAATTATTGAGCCGGACAGCTGGACCTATGAATTGCACATCTGTTATACTGGTACCTTCTCCTGCTTCAACCATATCAACTTCAATAAAAAGGTTCTGGAGGTCACCCACCAATTCAACTTCAGATTCCACATGCTTCGCGACATCTCTCTTAACAAATGACTAACTGAGTAGTGGCATTGGGCGAGGGAGTGACCATATTTCCTTCTTCCTTCCCCTGATTTTCTTCAGATCTTCAGCTGTAGGCTCAAATCCCAGACCAAACGTGCCCACGTTCTCACTCGGACATATGGGATGAACTATACCATGCAGAGATGCTCCCAAACCTTTTCCTGGATCAAATCCGTATTTCCAAAGTTCACTCACCATCATGATAGAAGCAGAAGACAATTGCGGTCCCGGTATAGCTTGCCACTCAGGGATACGACTCACTGGCACTGTATCAAAAATTTGATAGACGAATGTCTCCTCTACGTTATTTGCTTCAATAAAGGACAAGGGAGAATCTTCGTAGGCTGATAAATCTCCTTCACCATGAATAACTATTTCTTGCCTGTCATGCTCAAACTTAATCATTTGGTGCAGCGTAGATGCAACCGCCTTGGCCTTGTGGATCCAGGGCCTTCCCAACAACAGATTGTAAGAGGATTCTACGTTCAATACCTGAAACTCTATGGCAAACTCAACAGGCCCTATGGTCAACATTAGTTCTATTTCGCCAATGAAATTTGATTTTGCACCATCGAAAGCCCTAACACATACATTGTTGGGCTTGATCCTATCAGCACCAACATTCAGTTTTTGCAAAGTAGAAATAGGGCAAATATTTGCACCTGAACCCCCATCAATCATAACATGAGTGACGTAGAAATCCTCACACTTCACTGTAATGTAAAGACCCCGATTATGCCCTGTACCTTCAACAGGCAATTCATCATCAGAAAAGCTGATCCGATTGACCTCAAAGATTTTTCCCACCATTTTCTCAACCTGGTTGATTGTAATCTCCCTTGGAACATATGCTTCATTCAATACCTTCAGCAAAACATCAGGATGCTCCTTGGAGTGCAACAACAAAGATAAAAGGGAAATTTGAGCAGGGGTTTTCTTCAGCTGGTCTAATACTGAATACTCTGGCAATTTCATCTTTTTCAAAAAATCTTCGGCTTCCTCCTCAGTGATAGGCTTTTTGATAGACGACGGTCCACTCACCGTTGGCTTAGACTTTCTTAAGCTTTCAGGCACGAAGCATCTTCCTGACCTGGTCAAACCTCCTACCTCATCGACATCTTCCACAGCTTCTTTCCCGTGATAGGTCATCACAGTCCGCCCATAATTCCAGGGAATCCTTTTCGTATCAACTATCGGAGGTTGGGTCACTGGTTTGAGGACAATAGGTGCTGCCAGTGCTCCTTTCACTGTCAAGATAGGCTGACTCAAAGCTCCCACCACTGTCAACTTAGGTTTATCCTGACTCGAATCACCATACCTTCTGGCGCCTTGTACTGTGATCAGGGGCTTCTTTGTGCTTTCTTGGGATTTATCCTCCCTCATTCCTTCCTGGCTCAATGGCATTGCTTTCAAAGACTCCGCTACATTCACTGATTTCTCCTCAGTGGTGTGTATCTTGACAATAGGCTTATAACCCCTCAAAGACTCTTTCCCATCATACATCAATTCTAACATATTGGCTTCAGCATGGGTTGGCAGCGGATTCTGGTTAATGTTTTGACCCTCCGGGGCTTGGACCAACATCTGATTTGTGTCAATTAAATCTTGGACAGCTCTCTTTAAATGCCAGCATTTCTCAATATCATGGCCTGGCATATCAGAACAGTACGCACACCTTAAAGAATAATCGAGATTCCTTGGTGGTGGATTTGAAAGCCTTCCTTGAATTGGGCTTAAAACCTTCAACTTCCTCAACCTATCAAACAAGCTAGCATATGACTCCCCAAGAGGAGTGAATTGATTTTTGACCATTTTCTCCTGCTTATACTCGGGCCTAGGCTGAAAACTGGGTCTGGAGGGATTTTGGTAATTTGGTGGAGCGAATGGGCGATTTTGTAAAGTTTGCGCGCGCCACTGCAGGTAAGAAGGGGTTTGGGCATATGGCTGCGCACTATATACTGGGTAAGGGGGTGGTGGAATGGAATATAAAGGGTTTTGTGGAGGGTAGTAGTGGTGGGGAGGAATATATGGAGCTTGGGCGTAGACTTGGGCTTGGGATTGGGGATAGGGGAGAGGTGGTCTTTTAGGATAAGCATGGGTTCCGGCTACGACAGTCGCAACGTCCTCTTTCTTCTTTTTGCCTCCAAATGCTCCAGATCCACCTTGAATCGCTTGTGTGGTAGCTTTTAATGCAGCAAAACTCACTATTCGACCGGTCTTAATCCCGTCCTCTATCATCTCCCCTATTTTGAGGACTTCCATAAAAGACTTTCCCATTGCCGGAAGTAAATGTTGAAAATAGGTCTCATCCTGCGCCTGAATGAAAACTTCTACCAACTTATTTTCTTTCATTGGAGGCTTTACCCTAGCGGCCTATTCACGCCACCTTATCGCGTATTCCCTAAAACCTTCAATGCTCTTTTTCTTCATGTTGACCAAAGATTTTTCGTTCGGAATCAAGTCGATGTTGTACTGAAAATGTTGAACAAATTCAGAAGCCAAATCATCCCAACTGTTCCATTTATCAATATCCCGATCGATGAACCATTCTGAAGCCAGATCTGAAAGACTCTCACCAAAGAAGGACATGAGTAGTTCTTCCTTTCCTCCTGCAGCCCTCAACTGGTTGCAATAACGTCTCAAGTGTGCAACAAGATCACCGTGCCCTGCGTACTTCTCAAACTTAGGCATCTTAAAATCGGGGGGCAGGTTGATGTCTGGGAACATGCACAGGTCTTTATAGGAAACACTTCTATAATCTCCGATTCCTTGCAAATTCCTCATAGCTTGCTCTAAACTCTTAAGTTTCCGGGCTATGACATCCTGTTCCTCCGTTGCGACAGGTTTCTCCGTATCAAATGGAAATGCAGGCGGCTGAGTGTACCCATACGGTTCATTCAATTGCAGAGTAGGCTCCGTAGCATAATACTGACCATCTGAAACCTTCAGTACTGGCTCACTGGAAGACCGATGAAGCCTCATTGTGGGACGCACAGCATATATGGGAGTTTTATGTGGTGGCAGGGCCACGAATATCGGTGTGATCGGTGGCACTGGCTGAGCAGCTGGTCTTGATTGGGGAGCTGCCAAGGGCACTCCAGAATTGCCAGGATAATAATGTCGCGGAGTGAATCCTGGCGCATGCTCAGGTGACTCAGTAGGAGCAGAGAATTGTGCCTGAGAGAGCGGTGGGCAATTAGAGATATTCCCAAGACCTTCAGGGAGCGGAGGAGGAGGCATTCCGCTGGCCCATGCCCAGTGCAAATCTATCAATTGTTGCCTGAGCCTTACTACCTCATCATTGTGTTCTGAACTTTCTTCCCTGTGATCCTGATCCGGGTCAATGAGCGAATTTTCAATCTCCCTGCTAGCCATTGCGAGCTTTGCTTTAGACCTAGTGAAGTATGGGTGACTAGCCAGAGTGCTGCAAACCTACCACTGTTATCTGAAAGAACATGCTCATCAAAGACGACATCCGTTAGGATTAGGGTATACCAAAAGCATGGGAATCACATTGGTAAAATTGCCCTAAGTTCATGTTCATTTCTACCAGCTTTTGAGGGTAGCGAGGTCATTTCAACATCATCCCAATTTTTATTTGCACACTTTTTTTTTTATCAATATCTATTCTTTTCCTCACGTTATCTACCTTTATTTTATCATTCTTTGACTTTTGTTTTCCTTAAAAGAGGAAAAATAATGAAAAACAACGAAACAAAATGATTAGATCGAATCCAAAAGTAGGCTGCTTACGTATCTTATTGTACATGAATCAGATCTTGCGTAGTTCGGGGAGCTTATGCATAAACATTACACAATTGAAGGTTTTTTTTTTTTTTTTTTTCACGAAACACGAAAACAAGTAAACAAAAGAAAGACGCAACATCCTAACATTTCGATGAAAGATAGCAAAACATACAACGAATTTAGAACCACTTTAAAACTAAACAACAAATACAAAACAACACTTTAAACCCCTAACGATATGCGTGCAATAAAGACCCGAATATCAAAAACAACTTAACTCCGACTTAACACAGACACCAACCTACAATGACAGAAACATAAAAGACTCAAAACTACATAAAGATAAGACATGTTCTTTCAAACTGATGCTCTGTGTGATGTCCCCGGCTGAGATGAACCCATCTGTGAAGTCCCCATTTTTCCACTTAGACTTTGCAACATGTCCTGCAACGACGTTTTGATACCCGGAAACAAATTTCTTGCCCGTATCCCCGCCTCTTGGAGAGTACACCCGCAAAGGTTTCTCTGACACCCATCCACAGTTGTGATCAAACGCGACAACTGAACTCTCAAAAACTCCACCTTGACACCCGGATCTTCCTGCTCATCATCTTCTACCATGATTACTTCCCGTATTCGCCCTCTAAGTTGGGCTGGTAAGGGTCTACTAATGCCACGGGGCAGAGATTGTAGCCAGATTTCATAGTTTTGAGTGCATCCTGGATTTTCCTCGAAAGTATCGACACCTAACTTTATCGCGTTATTCCAAAATTGCTCATATTTGCTTTCCCCCATGGCTTGGTCTTTAAAGTACTCTACATCCTTTAGAAGGTCCATTATTGGGGGGACGTCTTGCATCCTACCCAACTGACGCATCACCCTTCTTGGACTGTAAGGCCTGGTGCAGTTAAGTCCTATCAAAACTAGAAAGAGTTGCATTTGAGATCCAATCAAGATTTTCTTAGGACAAAACCACATATAGCACCAAAGAATGTTGTTTGGAGTTCTTGATCCGAGAAATTCGATCCAAGAATTGACTCCAATAGGAAAAGAAAATTTGTCAAAACGCATTCTTTCTTGCATGGCTTGCACTCGATCATTCAGACAACGGTCGATCACATCTGCTCTAATCAAAGAAGGCGTATGCAAGTGCTCCATCATCCACAACTGCAATATCAGATTACTCCCCTCAAAAAACCGTACCCCTCCTTTTACTTCAGTTAAAGCCTTATATATTTCTGTTAAGATCATTGGTACAATGGTGACCTCATCTTTTTTCTTGAATAAAGCTATCACCACTGATTGTAGACGAGTATTGATACACCTCTCATCTAACGAAAATACTAAGATACCCAACAAAGCCAGACAGAAAACCTCCAGACGACGTTGTTCCCAGTTTTTTTTGGTAGTACAGAATTCATCCCAAAAACAGTCGAAACCCTCTAAAGACCCAAATCTAGCAAACAAATAGTCCAAGGAAATCCAAGATTGTTTGAGACATCCCAGATGCTTGTTATCTTTTAATCCACAGAGTTGAAGGAATTTCTTACGAGTATGATTCCGGGCTAAAATCATCTGCTGGTCCATGTAAGTCAACCGAAACAAACAAGATATTTCTGCCAGGGTAGGAGTCAATTCACAACTTCCGAACCTAAACACCAAATTATTTGGATCCCAAAAAGTCAACGCAGCTTCTATTAAATCCGGACGAGGTGTGAGATCCATGAGTGTTACCAGATTGCCTAACACTTTCCTCACTTCGTGCTTTTCGGAGTAATTGAACGTGCCCCACTACTTGATCAACTTTTTGGGTACCTTCACAACCATAAGGACTCTAGACTTTGTGGACAGATCCATCCTGTAGTAGCAGATAAGAAATTGTCTCAAAATTTGATAAGAGAAAAAGGTTCCCAACCAATGGGAATTTGATGCGGACATACGTCGATGGGACAGACCGCTTCATGACTCCAATTTGCCGAACAGTAATGCTGAATAAAATCAGCCTACTTGGCTAACAACTCTAGGTTACGGAGTAAAAGACCTAGCCTAAGACTAAGACGAAGACCAAAATAAAGGTTACCGGACCCACCGAGGGTTGCCTACGTATCCCGCCCCGAGGGACGGAAATCAGGTATGCGTAGTTCGTCCAGATTGGACACTTAACGATTAACAAATAAATTGACCCTAACTTAAGAGACAACCAAAAACAAACGAGTGAAAATATTTTGGATTTTCAACTAGACATTTCAACTAAGACTGACACCACCAATAATAAAAAAAATCTTTTTGGTATTTTGTTTTTGACAAATAAGTAGACAAGGCAAACAAAACCCTCTTTTTTTTTTCATTCATTTTTTTGTTGAACTTACGGTACTTTGAGAAGATAAATGCAAAACGTAAAAAAATCTTTTTGAGTTTTGGGATCGTGAAGAACAAAAGCCATAAAGAACTCTAAAATAAATTACGACACTCCTTTTGATTCATTCTTTTCGACTCACTTTTTTCTTTTTTCTTTTTCTTTCTTTTTCACACTTTACTTCTAACACATGTTTTCCCCAAATCGGTCCGTTAAATGACCACGTTACTCTCAAAGATGCAATATTTAACACGTAGGGATGCTTTAAAGGTGAGTCTCTTACAAAGGACCGTGTGGGCCCCGCTAGGTCTCAATATGATGCACATAAGAATGAACTAAAGGCTGACCTATGTTGTGGTTTACTAACAAGGCCGTTCGGGGGAGCATATGGTCGATAGTGGCTGCTTTGCTTTCCACCTACTCCATACATTCAACGGCTCCCCCCCTAAAATAAAGGTGACTCAACTAGAGTTCGTGCGCACGACATGCGCTCCGAGACTTGTTGCAGAAAGAAGGCGGAGGAGTGGACTCATGATGACAGATATAAAACGGTAACACATAGGATAAATACTATAAACAAAGAGCACGAAAATACACAAAAGTGAAAACAATAACAAAACAATAATCACAAACAATGCTTATACACTCGTAATGCCAAACAAAGCCGATACGACTCAAAAATAAGCTCGAATTCTGAAGAATCCCCAGCAGAGTCGCCAGAGCTGTCACACCTTTTTTTTTTTTACGCGCGTACTCCAAAAAATGGATACATTTTTAAAGTTCGAAAGGGTTTTATTATTTAAGTGACAAGAAATAAAAATTTGTTTCGAAAAAGGATTATTTGCATTTTTTATTCAGAGTCGCCACTTGGCATAATTCGGTGTGCCAAGTCACCTTTGAAAAATCTTTTTCGAAACCATTTGACTCTTAAACCGGTTTGTGAACAGAGATTCCGGCTAAGGAATTCTGTTGATCGAGGGGAAGGTGTTAAGTACCCCTCGATCCCGTGGTTCAACCACGATCGCTTGGTAGAGTGTATCAACTATTTTGGCACTACGAAATGTATAAACCACACAAAAGCACATAAAATAATCAAACAATAAACAAAACAAAACAATCCAAAAAAAATGTAAAGTCCAGTCCAATTATACAGTCCAAAAATAGAAAAATACGAAAATATAAATCCTATTCTAAACTAAATCTAGACTAAGCTCCAATGCCTTACCCGATGCCGCGGGCCTTCATCACGATCATTCTTCGGGTACATGATACCTCGGGGCATTCCCCGGTGAATAAATATATACAGATGCTTCGGGGCATTCCCCGGCCAAATTATACAATTTGAATCAAAAGTGATAAAATCAAACCCTTCAATCAAATTTCAAACATTCAATCAACCCATAATCTCTAGATTCGCCTACCCGACCTACATCTTGCCTATTCCAATCGGCGTACCTTGATACTACCAAATTCAATCAACGTTTATTTCAAGTCAAACAACTAATGAATCAAACTAATCAAAATTCAACTAATTATATCAAGTTTTCAATTCTCGCCCCCAAATCCATTTTTTTACCACATGATTAATGCATGCTTTGATTTTCCAATCACATCTCATAATCCGAAGCCAACATCAAACACAAAACAAACAACGAAGATTCAAACCAAACACACAACAAATAAATCATCCACACCCACAACATCAATAAAGAGTCAAGATAAAGTAAAGATCGGAAGAAAAAATGGACCTCAATGAAACTGATCCTTGTCGATAATAAAGAAATCTGAGACCGAAATCCTTGAATCAGGGAGCCCCACAACGAACAAACCCAATTAGTGTCTCAAAATCTCCAACCGAACAGATTTCAACCAAGAATAAAACTAGTGAAAACCAAATCACGAATATTGAATGGGTTAGTCACGAAAACCACCCCCAAACGCAATATCGAATGGATTGACAGCCAGGATTGGTGTTTCCGGTGAGGATTAAACCAAAATCAAGATCGGGAACAATGGTTTGACGCGGATTTGGATGGAACAGAGGGCTGGTCGTCGTATTTTCGCTACACCAGAGCTCCGGTGAACCCGAAACCCCAACAACAGGACGGAATAACCGATTCAGTGTAGCCTGAGCTTCGTTGAGCTCAGGAAGTGGAAGAACACGATGAATTAAGATGGATTCTGGATCAACGGAGCCTAAATCCGCTGGATAGCCACCGGCTCTGTCGAGATTTGCCGTTTCCGATTAGATTCGCCTCGCCAGAACAGTGACCGAACCTACAAGATCCGTTCCAGAATAACCTAAAACTCGACCTTGAATCTCTCTCTTCCTCGCAGATCTCTCTATCTCTCTCTCGCTACTGATTCTCCCTTCCTCTCTCGCCTCACTCTCTTCTCTCTTCGTTGCTCTCTCTCTCGATCTAGGCTCTTCTCACCATCTCCCTCTATGTGCGTATCAATCCTAAAGAAAACCAGTGTGTGCGTGTATATGTAAGAGCTCCTGAAGAAGAAAATGATTCCCCCTTTTTTTTTTATTATGCTCAGGCCCTTTTTCGTGCTTTTTTGGTTACTGATCCATACAAAAAAAAAGAATCCCCCCCTTTTTTTGTGAGAGTATGTGGGTATATATTGTGAGGGTAGGTAGTGGTGAGGTAGGGTAGGTGGGGTCCACGGGTAGGGGGTATGGTAGAGTTTGTTAGAGTAGGGTAGGTAGGTGTTGTTTTTTAATTGGAGGGATAAGGGTTAGTTGTTGTTGTTTTATTGGGTGAGTTGTTGGAATCTTTAAGATAAGACAAAATTGGTTAGGGTTTGTTAGGGATTTGTTATTATTTTTTTGTGGAGGGATTATCACACGGGTGAGGATACACGGTAGGATAAGGTAAACAATAGGTAAAGACGATATCCGGGAGGGACGAAATTAGGTGTCTACATTAATTAGAATTTATGCACAAATATGTTATGTTGAAAATTTAGATATTCAATTTGAATAGTTAAATAAAATAGAAAATTTCACAAAAATTTAAGAATATAATTATAAAGAATATTTGTAAAGTTCTAAATTCAAATACGATACATGATATATCTATTTGTTAATATAATATACCAAATGCTTGATAAAAAAAAAATTTAGCACTACAATTTTTACATTATTAATCCCAGTATTATTAATGTCTACATTATTTGTATATGTACCAAACAACCCTCTAATGTTAGTGTAAGAAATTTATTCATCTATTCCACCATATAAACCTTGTTTGGTGAAGGCCACGTCAAAATTATTTTTACTTTGGGGTTGTTTGGAAGAGTGTATTTGAGAAAATAATGCATGCATTAATTTTTTATACTATTAGGGGTCGTTTGGTGGAGTGTATAAAAATAATGTTGAATAAGATGTATTAGTAAAGCTTGCATTTTTAATGCAAATATTAGTAATGCTGGTATTATTTATGCAGACATTATTTTTTTATACAATATTTGATTTAATGTATTAAAGATAATATATATTTACATAATTTTTATAAAAAAATAGTTGTTTACCAAAATACTCTTTTTGTACGCTCTTTTTTCAAAGGTAGAAGGAAATACAATCAACATTAACATGTAGCACAAACAATTCTTGGCGATGAAGTAGCATCGATTGTCATGAAGATTGAAAACAACAACTGCAGGTAAAGTAGCACAAATAATTCTTCTGATATAGAAATCGACAATTCTTCTGATCTGAAAATCTATAATTTTTTTTCTTTTTTTGCATGGTGTAGACTATATCGTGGAAAAGAAAAAAGTTGAGGAATATGATATGGCAAAGTATCTTCTCTTTCTCATGGGAAAGTAAAACAAGAGAAAGGGTAGCTTTTTTAAAATGGTGGGAAGGAACGAGAGAATGTGATAATGGTGAAAAAAAAAGTGAAAAAATATTCTGAAGGGTAACAATGTCATTTAACAAGTTAATGTATGTGTTTAGGATCATTGTCTTATTAATACAAAGAAAATGGAGCGTTTTTTTTTTTTTGGTTGAAACTGGCATAGTATTAATATTAAGTTATAGCAAAAGGATGTTCCACAGAGGTGAGCCCCTGTGCATGCTGAGCAGTAGAGTTAAGAGAATTAGTAGCCACATCCCGGCGTACTAGGTTAATAGAGTTTAAGTTTATAGGATGGAAAGTAGAGATTCTTAATTTATTTGCTTGGACTAATGCTTCAACTGATGGGGGAGGGGTAGACAAAATGTGGGTAGCTCGTAATTTTTTTCCGCAAGTCCAAATTTAGCTAGTGCATCCGCTACCATGTTTTGTTCCCTAGAGATGTGATGTGGTGGAGCTGCTTGGGTTGCCCTCATCAATGACCTGCAAATAAACAAAACATTGTGATAGTGACCGTTATCAGTTTGAAACATGCGGGTTAGTTTCACGGAATCAACGCCAATCTCAATTGGTTTAATATTGTTGGAGGCAGCAAGTACAAGGCCCTTTTTGAGGGCAAGTAGTTCTGCATGTAAGGGAGTTGTGTGTGGTGCTGCAGAGCAGTAGCCCATCACCCAATTTCCTTCATGGTCGCGTATGACACCTCCCAATCCTGACTTGCCTGAAGCTCCACCACACGCCCCGTCCGTATTGAGTTTAAAGGCACCCAGTCGTGGGGGATCCCCTTTGACAGGCACTTTGACGCGAATTCAGCCAGAACTAGGGTCGTTTTTGGCGATGTACATGCTGTATCCATCGCGTGATTTATGGGGGTGTCAACGTTGATTGGGTCCCTTCTTTGATTGAAAGTGTTGCTATTCCTGGTGATACCTCAATTCATAATGGAATGTATAGCTAATGCAAATTAGTTATACATAGGCTAAAAAATATACCAAACAAGGTAACAACAATACATAGTAATTAATGCATGCATTAGTGTTTTCAATATCCTCTACCAAACGACCTCCTAGTATTTTGTTTGATAAATTTTTCACCATATGTATAACTAATGTTTGTATTGGTAATATACTTTATTGTGTACTGAGATATGTATTATTAATACCACCTTTTTTCATGTATTAATAATACAAAGACTTTCAACAAATGCATTTATTTAATTAATGCTAAAATTATCCCTCAAATCCCTTTAGATCACTTTCCATTTAGTTCTTTTCCACTGTACTTTGCCTCTCTTTTCTCCATACTTAGCGACTCTTATCTGTACTTCTCCATGAAAAAGTCCCAATTTTCAGCGATATGGGTAAATACTTTGGAACAAAAACTATTTATTATTACTGTTTGCTTATCGAAATATTTGTCACCAAAGGATGACATTTTTTTGGCGCCCTGTGTATACCATTTGTTTCCGAAGTAGAAACAAAAGGACTCAGCTGTGTGCGCTACCCCGAATGGGGCTTTACCCGGCGCAAATTTGAAGTAGTCGGGCTCTAATACGGGTACGAACATCGGATGAGAAACAAAAAAAGGTGCGGTAATAGGTGGTGTTGTGATGAGCAATGCCAAAAATTATTTTAGTTATCTTGGGAAAAACATAAATCAATCAATATTTAAAAGTAAAAGAATTTTGTTGCAAAGAAAGTGTATAAAAGAGGATATTTTTGTAAATAAATAGTATTTTTATAAAAATTAAGCAAGAGATGTTATTTTTTTAATACACTAAATCAGACAATAAAATAAAAAATAAAAGTATAACTAATACAAATATAACTAACATAAATATTATTAATATATTATATTTTTATACACTCTATTAAATGATCTAGTTAAGTAAATGAGGGGTGGGACCAGGCCAGCTGGGTACGTAAATATTGAAAAGTAGGAAAAAAGAAGACAACAAAAAAAATTGCACCCATCTTTTATTTATACACTTTACTTGTGGGATACGGACTCGATAGTGAGAAAGCTTGAAATAATGAAGATAATTATGTAGATTTGTAATGATAGTGGTGTTGTAAAAAGAAAAAAAATATAAGAAGTTGCCTCGTTCGAAGTTTTCATCAAAGTGTCACAATTAATTTCATCAATCAATTAATTATTGTGATTTATAATTTTTTTTACGTCTTTAAATCCTTTTTAGATATTTTAAGTTGTTAACTATTGTAATTTATAATACTTTTTATGTAATTTTCAAATAATATATATTACTCTCCTTGTCCAAACTTTTGCGTCATTAATAGTCAATTAAATTTTTAACTATTCCAATTTAAGTGACACTAATATAATTTTGAGCTTCAACCAAGGAAGCTAAGCTTGCAGTCACAGCAGCTAAGACTGTAGCGTTTGAGAACTTGTATGCGGGGTTAGATGCGAAAGGCGGGGAAAATAGGTTATATCGGCTTGCGAAGGCTAGAGAGAGGAAGGGTCGGGACTTAGACCAAGTGAAGTGCATTAAAGGGGAGGATGGTACTGTTTTGGTGGAAGATGTCCACATTAAGAGGAGATGGCAGGAGTATTTCCATAGACTTTTGAACGAGGAGGGGGATAGAGGCATCGAGTTAGGAGAGCTGGAACACTCGGATGAGAGACGTGATTTCAGTTATTGTAGGCGTTTTAGGATAGAGGAAGTCAGAGAAGCTATTCGTAGAATGTGAAAGGGAAGGGCGACGGGGCCCGATGAGATTTCGGTGGATTTTTGGAAGTTTATAGGTAAGGTTGGTTTAAGGTGGTTGACTGATTTGTTTAACGGCATTTTCAAGACGGCAAGGATGCCGGAGGTTTGGAGGTGGAGTACGATGATTCCGTTATATAAAAATAAGGGAGACATCCAGAGTTGTACTAACTATAGAGGTATCAAGCTGTTGAGTCATACTATGAAGATTTGGGAAAGGTTAGTTGAGCTGAGATTGAGAAAGATCGTGTCCATTTCGGAGAATCAGTTTGGTTTTATGCCTGGTCGCTCGACGACAGAGGCAATCCACCTGGTGAGGAGATTAGTGGAGCAGTATAGGGAAAAGAAGAAGGATTTGCATATGGTGTTCATCGACTTGGAGAAGGCTTATGACAAAGTTTTGAGGGAGGTTCTGTGGAGATGTTTAGAGGCCAAAGGGGTCCCGGTGGCGTACATCAGAGTTATTAAAGACATGTACGATGGAGGGAAGACTCGGGTGAGAACGGCGGGAGGAGACTCAGAGCATTTTTCGATCGAGATAGGGTTGCACCAGGGTTCGACTCTTAGTTCGTTCCTGTTTGCGTTGGTGATAGACGTGTTGGCACGTAGTATTCAAGGGGAGGTGCCATGATGTATGTTGTTCGCTGACGCTGTAGTGCTGATTGATGAGACGCGGGCGGGTGTGAATGAAAAATTGAAGGTTTAGAGGCAAACCCTTGAATCTAAGGGGTTCAGGTTGAGTAGGTCCAAGACGGAATATATGAAATGTAAGTTTAGTGAGGTGAGACAGGAGGATGATATCGTGGTAAGGTTGGATTTCCAGGAGGTCCGAAAGAGGGATAGTTTTAGGTATCTTGGGTCTATGATTCAGGGGAATGACGAGATTGATGAGGATGTCTCTAACCGTATTGGAGCTGGTTGGATGAAATGGAGGCTCACCTCGGGAGTGTTGTATGACAAGAAGGTTCCACTAAAGCTTAAAGGTAAATTCTACAGAGCGGCAGTCCGTCCTGCTATGCTATATGGAGCAGAGTGTTGGCTAGTCAAGAACTCCCACATTCAAAAAATGAAGGTAGCGAAAATGAGAATGTTGCGTTGGATGTGTGGACTTACCAGAGGGGATAGAGTCAGGAATGTGACCGTTCGGGAGAAGGTCGGAGTGGCTTTATTGGAGGATAAGATGCGCGAAGGAAGGTTGAGATGGTTTGGGTATGTGATGAGGAGGGGAACGGATGCCCCAGTTCGTAGGTGCGAGCGGTTAGCGTTAAATGGCTTCAGAAGAAGGAGAGGTAGGCGAAGAAGTACTGAAGGGAAGTGATTAGACATGATATGAAACAACTTCTGCTTACTGAGGACATGACCCTAGATAGGAATGTGTGGAGGTCGCGGATAAGGTAGAAGGCTAGGTTGTGTGCGTGGATTTAATAAGTAGTTAGAAGAGCTCAGGTTGAGTCGGGCTAGTAAACCTAGGATTTGGTCCAAAGATAGGAGCCCAGTCAGGCGAGCGTGGGTCTCTTTCTCCTATTACGCTTATTTATTTTGTTTCTTATTGCTCTGACTTCTATTTTTATGTGTCTTATTCCTTGTCATGTTATGCCATCCATCTTGCTTCTTATTTAATTACGCTTTGGTCTAATTTTCTTTATCTTGAGCTGAGAGTCTATCGAAAACAACCTCTCTACTTCTCTGGAGGTAGCGGTATGGACTGCGTACACTTTACCCTCCCCAGACCCCACTTGGTGGGAATACACTGGGTTTGTTGTTGTTGTTGTTAATTATTGCCAGTTGTAGAATTTTTTTTGTATGTTTTAAAACTATATAGCAAATTAAAAAAGAAATAACACAAACAAATTTAAATGGATGAAAAAAAATGAAGGCAAGGGAAATGACCAATGAAGTTGTGTCAAAGTAGACAGATTGACCTTTAATTTTTAAAATTTTTAATTAGTGTGACTTATAGTATTTTTCACATATTTTCTAAAAATATATAAAATATTAAATTATTTTTTAGATATTTTAAGTTGTTATTGTAATTTATAACACTTTTTAGGTAATTTTTAAATTATATATATTACTCTTCTTGTTTAAATTTTTGTGGCATTGATAGTCAATTATATTTTTTAAATAATTTAATTTTTTTAATTATTATAATTTATAATAATTTTTCTTCTATTCCAATTTAAGTGGCACAATTCTTAGATGACTATAATAATTAATTAGGGGTGATATAAAAAAATCATGATTGAAGTAGCGAAACAGACACATCTTAAGTGACTTATATATAATAACCAATTAGAAGAGATATGATTACATAATTACTATAAAAAAATACTTGTAAAAATAAATGAAGTGGGTATAAGACGCCAAGTAAATTTAGCATTAAATATGATAAATTTTTTAATAGTTGAATGACTTTATAATAATTTTTTAATACTTATATGACTTGTAATAATTAGTTAAGGGTGCTATAGTAAAATTACAATTAAAACAGCTGAAACAAATATGTCATAGATGTCTATTTAACTTTTTTAATTAAATATTATTAATTTTTAATACATAAATGACACATAATAATTAATTAGGAGTGATATAGTAAAATAACGGAGCAAACAACTGAATGGTCGGCAAGGATACGACAATAACTAATTAGAAGTGATACAATAAAACTACAGTAAAAAAATACTTGTGAAAAAAATTTAAGTGGGCCTCATATAAGACGTTAAGTTAATCTAGCATGAAATATTATTAATTTCTTAATATTTAGATGGCTTTATAATAATTTTTAATATATAGATGACTTATAATAATTAATTAAGAGCAATATAGTAAAATTAAGATTGAAGAAGCTGAAACAAACACGTCATAAATGTCTATTTTATTTTTTATTATATATTATTAATTTTTTAATAAATAAATGACATATAGTAATTAATTAGGAGTGTTATAGTAAATTCACGGAGCAAACAGCTGAATGGTTGACAATATATGTTATTTTTACTTTTTAGTCTCAACTAATGTGACCTAAATAAAATTTAGATTATCAAATATATTTTTAATATGCTTTTGATATTTTAAATTGTTAATTTTCGTAATTTATTATACTTTTTATGTAAATTTTAAATAATATATGTCACTCTCCTTATTCAAACTTTTGTGGCATCGATAGTCAACTATATTTTTAAAATTATTTAAGTTTTTAATTATTGAGATTTATAATATCTTTTTTCTATTTCAATTTAAGTGACATAGATATAATTTCTATGGTCAACAAATATTTTATATCTTAAAAATTTTAAGTTGTTAATAATTGTGACTTATAGTATTTTTAAAATATTTTTTTGAAATATATGACAAACTATTTTTTTTTTGATATTTCAAGTTGTTAACTATTGTAATTTATAATTTTTTTTTATGTGATTTTCAAATAATACATGTTACTATCCTTGTCCAAACTTTTGTGACACTGATATTCAATGTAGACACCTAATTTCGTCCCTCCCCGATATCGTTTTTACCTATTGTTTACCTTATCCTACCGTGTACCCTCACCCGTGTGATAATCCCTCCACAAAATGACAAAAATAACAACCCCCTAACTAATTTTGTTTTATCCTAATATTCTAACAACCCACCCAATTAAAAAACAACACCTACCTACCCTATCCTAACAAACTCTACCCCACCTCACACCCTACCCCCTACCCCACGTGACCCCACCTACCTCACCACTACCCCACCCTTACCTCATATATACACACACACAGAATAGACAGAGGGACCTTCATAAAAATTCCCTCACAATACAATATACATACACAACCAATTCACGCATAGAGACTCTGATAGTGCACACATAGAGAGATCGATCTTCCTCACTGGTCTTCTCCACGCACACACGTGTACTTAAGACGAGACATTGAAAAATGGAGAGCTGATTGATAGATTCGCGCGAGAGAGAGAGACAGAGGGGGAGAGAGATTCGAGGTCGAGATCTGCAACGGAGGAGAAAACGGGTCGAGTTGGGGTTACTCAGAAACGGATTTTGGTGGGTTTGGTCACTGTTCCCGCGACTACTTCGCCGGAATCTCTTGGCTCTCTATCAATCTTGGGCGAATCTAATCGGTAACGGCAAATCTCGCCGGACTCAGTGGCTATCCGGTGGATTTAGGCCTCGTTGATCCGGAATCCGCTTTGATTCATCGTGTTCTGCCATTGCCTGAGCTCACCGGAGCTCAGGCTACACTGATTCATTTTTTCGTCGTGTTTTTGGGGTTTTGGGTTCATTTTTTTTTCACAGCTCATTGTCGATATTGGGCCTAGGGTGTTCATCGTCGGCGTTCCTGGTTCGGGATTTGGTTCTTTTTGTGTGCTCGTGTCAATCAATTTTTTTTTTTTGCTTCCAAATTCCTTGATATCCAAGTTGGAGTTCGTCACTGTTTAGGTTTCCTATTCGGGCTTTCGGATTCGGGTCTTCTTTAACTCATCATTATCAACGAAAGTCAATTTCGGAAGGTCAATCTCCTTAACCCGTTTTTTTTATTTTTTTATTTTGGTTTGTTTAATCGGTTATGATTATGTGTGATGTGATTATGCTTTTGTTGGATTTTTGTTAATGTTGATGTTATGATCATGGCGTTTGGTGATTCGACTCCGGTGGTATGATGAAAGAATTTGATTAGTTTTAATGGTGCGATTGATTAAAAGGAATTTTGGGGGACCGGGATCGAAAATTGATAATCGAATAAGTTGAAGGTTGTTTGTTTTGATTCATTACTGAATATTGTCGAATTGGATAGTATCATGATAGATCGAGTGGGTAGGCAATCGTAGGTTCGGGTAGGCGAAATTTAGGAATAAGTGTTTCGTTGGATGTTAGAATGTGCGTGTGGATGTTTCTTTCTAGTTTATCGTATTTAATTCAAATATATTTATTTAGCCGGGGAATGCCCCGAGATCACTTGTATTTATCCACCGGGGAATGCCCCGACGTATCATGTTGGCGGAAAATGATCGTGATGAAGGCCCGAGGCATCGGGTAGAGCATTAGTCTAGAATTAATTTAGAATAGGATTTATTTTTACGCATTTTTCTATTTTTGGACTGTATAATTGGACTGGACACTAAATTTTGGAGTTGTTTTGTTTCATGTGTTTGATGGATTGTTTTATGTGTTTTTGTGTGGTTTATACATTTGTAATGTCAAATTACCCGATACGCTCTACCAAGCGACCGTGGTCGAACCACGGGATCGAGGGGTGCCTAACACCTTCCCCTCGGTCAACAGAATTCCTTAGCCGGAATCTCTGTTCGCAGATCAGTTTTATAGAGTCAAAACCGTTTTGAAAAAAGATATTCATGGGTGACTTGGCACACCCGATTTATGCCAAGTGGCGACTCTGAGTTTTGAAACTAATGAATCCTTTTCTAAACAATCGTTTTCTTTTGTCACTTAATAATAAACCCCTTTCGAACTTAAAAATTCAATCTTTTTGGAGTACGGAAAAAAAAAGGGGTGTGACATTCAATTATATTTTTAACTATTTCAATTTAAGTGGCACTGATATAATTTTGAGAGTCAACCAAATATTGTATATCTTTTAAATATTTTAAGGTGTTAATTATTGTTATCTATAATATTTTTTATGTATTTTTTGGAATATACAACAAATTAATTTTTTCAGATATTTTAAGCTGTTAAATATTATAATTTATAATGTTTTTATTTAATTTTCAAATAATATATGTTACTTTCCTTGTACAAAATTTTGTGGGATTGATAGTTAGTTATATTTTAAAAATAGTTTAAATTTTTAATTACTGTTATTTATAATATTTTTCTTCTATTTCAATTTAAGTGACAATTATATAATTTCGAGAGTCAACCAAATATTTCAAATCTTTTAAATTTTTTAAGTTATTAATTATTTTGATTCACAAATTATTTTTCATATTTTTTAAAAATATATAATAAATTTTAAAAAATAAAATAAATAAATTAAAATGGACGAAAAAATAAAGGCAAGGGAAATGACCAATATATGAAGTTATGCCAAAGTTGACAGATTGACCTTAAAATTTTTTAAGTTGTTAATTATTATGATGTATAATATTTTTTACATATTTTTTTTAAAATATATGACAGGTTAATATTTTTTTTTTTTAGATAATTTAAGCTATTAACTATTGTAATTTATAATGCTTTTTATTAATATTTAAATAATATATGTTACTCTCTCTGTCCAAAATTTTGTGGCATTGATAGTCAATTATATTTTGTAATAATTTAAATTTTTTAATTATTGTGATTTATAATACTTTTTCTTCTATTCCAATTTAATTTGCACAATGTCTAGATGGCCATAATAATTAATTGGAAGTGATATAGTAAAATTACGATTGAAGCAGCAAAGTAGACATGTCTTAAATAACTTATAATAACTAACTAGAAGTGATATAATAAAATTATTATAAAAAAATACTTATGAAAAAAAAATTAAGTGAACCTCATATGACACGTCAAGTTAATTTAACACTAAATATTATTAGTTTTTTAATATTTAGATATCTTTATAATAATTTTTTAATATTTAATGACTTAAAATAATTAATTATGAATGATATAGTAAAATTATAATTAAAACAAATAAAACAGATATGCCATAATTTCTTTTTTTAGGATATAAATAGAGTAATACAGTAGATTTGATGAGAAAGCCGCGACAAAAATTTGCATTAAGTAAGACAGCAGCAAAAAGTTACGTGAGACCTGCACGTTTAGACTTTAGATATCTAAAAAACAAAAAACAAAAGAAGGATGACATATTGCAGCAGAGAGATGATTTTATCTCTAAAAATATATGCAATATAATAAATATCAAAAACAGAAAATTGAGAAAAGGATTCTGATATACCTATAGAAGATTAAAGATAATTTCCATAATTTGCATGCGTTTCAAACTGTTGCTTTTTTCACGTTCATTAAAAAAATATAAGGTATTGTTTATTAAATTACTCCTATTAAATTTCAAAGTATACATACTTTTCAGAGCTGAGTAATAATTAAAAGCAAAAATTTACGTCTTTAATTGTGAACATGACAAGAAAAAGTTGTTCAAATGTAAACATTCTCTACTTTCCATTCTAAAATTACAGATTCAAGTCATCAAGAAAACAAAAAAATATAAAATTCTTAGAGTGGGATTAAAAAAATTACCAACTTTAGTGTTGAGTCTTTAAACAAAAGAAGTATGAGTCCAGAGTATAAAGGACAATTTTTTTAATCCAAAATTTCGAAGGGGAAATATAAAATGGAAAATATCAAAGGGGCAAAGGCATCCCGACTTACCTGTAACCATTTAATGGCGTTGATTAAATAATTAAAGGTAAGGCGGGAGAACTGTCACGCCTTGTAAGACAACAACACTGACTTACCTTCCTTCTTTCATCAACTGCTATAACTGACAAAGCTGAAAACGTCTAAGGAGGATTAAATGTAAGAAGATAGAGTGGAAACGTGCCTAGGAGTTATTGTTTCTTCGTTCAACTACTTCCTCTGTTATAAAATACTTGACTTGACTTGACATTCTCCTAAAAAAAATATTTATTAGCAGTTTATTTTATCAAATTTGCTTTATTATTAATGTTTTGAAAATATAAATTTGAGTATGTACACTTTGTTTTGTCATTTAATGATAAAAGTAATATTAGAATAACATAATAAAATCTTTTAAATTTCACAAAGGGACAACTAAATTAAAATAAATATTTTTAAAAAGGGGTCAACTATTTTGGAACAGGGGAATACGTAATTGCCACATTTACTATTCTTTTTCAATTTTGCACCTACTTTCTCCACTTATTTTACTTGTCCACTTTTCTATTTTGGGTTGTCCAATAATACTTGTTTAGTTTATAAAATTAATAGATAATTTACCTATTGGCTATTTCTATCCATTTTGTCCTTAGCATTAAATACGATTTATTATCTAATGTATTTTTTCAAATCATAAAACTTATTATATTTAAAAAGTAGTATAGTAAAGTTACTGATAACGCTAACCTTACACAATTATTTTGATGCAAGGCGGTCGTCGTCAATATAGACCCAACAAGAGTTGGGATCGTATCCACAAGAAGTGTAAACTAGCTTTCGACACCTTTCGTGTGTTGAGAGTTAACTAGGAGTTAACCCGTAATGCGCAATTAAAACAAAACATTAACGTAAAATTGGGGGGTTTAGTATAAATATTCGTTAAGCAAAATCACACAATACACTAATTGAGGAATTTAACAAGTGGTTAGTAAATCAAATTAAGAGAAACCTTGGGGTTATGCTACCTTAGGGGTCATTTATGTGTGGGTAATCAAAGGTTAGTCCAAGTTTTAGTTAAGGGTTTGGGTAGGCAAGAAGGTATTAGTGTTAGTATTTCAACAAAACACTAAATGTCACTCATGGATTCTTTCAAATGCCTCATAAGCGCGACAAAATCATCTATCTAATACCTCATACTAGCATCCTTATTTCTAAGATGATGCTTATGAACATAGCAAATCTAAACAACATTCCTATTTCTAAGATATGCTACGAGAGAAGCTAATTTAAAGTGTACTTCACTATTACTCATCATCCATATCCCTCTTTTAAGGATGATATGGGATCCAAGTTAGTTGGGATTTTCACCCACAATTCTCAATTCAAACCTAAGGAAATAGCAAAATCCAACCTCCTTAATTAATTATTTGGACTAACAATTAACACCCACACAAAGATAACCACCTAATTAACATAATCCCAAGATAAGAATTTAGCTACTCATGAAATTGGAGAAAAGAGATATACCCAAGTTGACATTCAATGCATCCATTGAAAAGCAAAGAAAGAATAATCCAAACTCCAATCTCAAATTACAACTAAAAATCTCTTGAAAATTTACTAACAATTGTTCTTTTTAGAAATTAGAATGTTTTCTCTCTACTCAAAATTAGAAAATTGGTTGAAAGATCCCCTAATTGTGCAAGGATTTTTGGCTTTTGAGATTTGGGATTTGGCTCTGTAAAATTCCCATTTTGCCCCTGTAGCTTTTCCGCGCGATCACGATCGCCATCACTTGACTGCATTCGCGACTTCCGCAATCGCGGTGGTCATGCTATGATCGTCGAAGGTTGACTTGATTGCTGACCTTGATCACGATTTGGTGACGGCGATCGAGATCTGGTGACCGCGATCGGGACACTTGAGGATCGTCTGATCTTCAGTTGCTGTTCCTCTTGCTCTCATTTCATCTCTTCCAGCTTTGTATCAACTCATTTTCATCAGTTTCCTGCGAGATCAACAACATTGAAAATTAGTGCATTTCACTAGATAATTAGCCTAATATACACAATCATTTCATCGTAGTGTGCATAAATTTGGATATAGATGAGTGATAAATTTTCCACTCATCAACACCCCCAACTTAAAACTTTGTTTGTCCTCAAGCATTACTACTCTATACTCCCCTCAACCAAATGATCACAATGATTCCAAACTCGATTAGCACTACCAATTAGCCCTTAAGCACAGGAAAAACTATTTCCGCAATTCCCCTCAAAATTAACCACACTTTCAAGGATGCAAAAGACTTTTATGAAAAACCAAGCAACAACCACTAATTCTTTAGAAGTGACTCTCTATCAATAACGACTCAACTATATTTCTTTGCCTCATTTTTTGAAGATGACAACTTCACCTGCCTCATTAGTCTACATGTCTCCTCACAAAAGAAAGTCCCACCACACCATAGTATCTATCATGGAACAAGGACTTAAGTGCAGTCACTCACTCTCACAAAAATCTCTCAATACAAACAAGTATCATGCCATATGCTTGCCCTTATTTCCAATTGCCACTAAATTAAAGACGCTTGGTTGGAGATCTCGACAGACTTTTTCAAGTTTGTAATGCAGTCTCGGGAAAAGGTAGGATAAACATTTGGGATTAAAGTGATTACACCCTCCTTGAACTCTACATAATACACTATTTAACCAGATTTTGAAGCATGGGCCACTTCGTTTATTTCTAACTCACATTTCTGCCTACTTTTACTACTTTGGTTCACCTATCTTTGAAAGCATTTTCTATCTCCTTTCTTTGTACAATTCATGCTTTTCTTTCTTTTGTTGATCCCTTTCTTTTTCTTATTCATTTGTTCTTATTTTTTAGCTTTTAGAAACTCACTTACAATACCGTGGCCCAACGTTACCTCTTCCAAGATTCATCACCCCTAACTTAGGCTTTTTGCCTCAAGTTGCACTTTCAAGTTTAAGGAGGGTAGGGTTCAAAAGAGGAGTAAAGTTCAAATGGCCCTGACTTGTAATGCGGTTTCCAAAGAAAAGGTTCAAAGTCTCAAAATGGGTGACTAGGGATATTATCTATGTATGGGTAGGCTCTTTAGACTAAAGTGGATTTTCATGTTCACAGAAAACCTAAAATCATTTCACTAACCATGCGTAATCAATATTAGCTTTGAGAGACTAACGAGATAAGTTCTAGATGACACAAGTAAGCATGAGAATTAAAAAACTAAGCTCACCGCACATGACATGTAAATTTTTCAAGGAGAATTAATTGCATTTCCTACTACAGAAAAAAATGAGCTATTCACAATACATTACCCACTAAAAATTTTTAGAGTCATAACAAGAGGTAAAGTGTTTCCAAATCGTTCAATTCCATGCCCTTGATTTTTATAAAAAAATTTTGGATGGAGGGGGGGGGATGCTTGCTTCGCATTTCACCATGCAAGGTTAACTATCGTTGGCACCAAATCAAGCCGTCATCTCACATTTGGGCTCTCGCAAGGACAAACCACATGGCTACTCAAATTTCACCACAAGAATAATGGCAATCCCAAATCTATAATGCCACGGGTACTCAGACTTCCCCTGTATCTATAGCTCAAAAACCCAACACGATAATTTTTTCTTAAGAGTGTCGTCACTCAATCTATCATAGGGAAAGGCTCGCCCAACAATAAATTCTAAAAAAAAGAAAAATAAAACTAGAAATGAAATAATTAATTCACAGGATCTCTATAAATCATAAACTCGACGGGGTAACACACACGCATACACCCAACTTAAAAGCTTGCAGTATCCGCACTGGATGTCACAAAAACATAAAAAAAGGTCAAAGGGGCTTCCTGTATCCACACCGTGGGCTGGTGTGGATTTTGAATACACCATCTCGATTATGACAAGTAGTGCCATCATGACACTTTTGCCAGACTGCGATCGCGATTTGTAGATTGTAATTACGGTATCTGAGGCCTTTCTGCTTCCCCTATTTTTGGCTTCTAAACTACTCAGAGCACCTGTAAAGTGCCAATATTATGTGAATTAATCAAAAAATAAATATCACAAACATAAAAATGATAGGTTGCCTCCCATCTAGAGCTTGATTTAATGTCGTGACACGACGTCCATTCATTTATCCTTTATGTCTCCACTAAGAGTATTTGAGTCATCGGTCCAATTTTAGATCAACTTATCATCGAGGTACTTGGGGTAAAGGTAAGAATGCAACGATACGTATTCAGTCTCGCCACTTTGAAGACTTGAACCTTTTACCTAACTTCACATCAAACTTTCGAGTAGGCTCGTCGGGTATCGGTGAGAACATCATTAATCCACCAGTTAAACGTCAAATTTTGACCTTCTTGGCCTTCAAGTGAGGGACGTCATTTCTCTCTTTTGGAATGACAAACTCCAAATGTAGGAGTTTTGTTTCTCATCACCAAAATTCTTTATTTGCTCGAGTGGATCAACTTCCATCACGTCCGCCAAGCATAATGTTAAAAAGTGATTGGAATGAGGTCGTCTTCCATTTATGGATTTGCATTTTTCTTGACATTCTTACCTTGAAATGAACTAGTGCTTTCACGAAGGATTTGCTTGGAGCTTTCATACAACTCTAGTATCATTTTCTCAATTTCGACATCCTTTATTATTTTTGGTTCGGTTGGTTGGTAAATCACCAAGAATTCTTCAACATCAAGCTCACCCTCATCTTTATTGGAAACCTCTTTAACATAATTATGCATATTCATTTGACTTTGGGCATCACATGCTTTAATTCTTGCATTCAATTCAGTTTTTTCAATTTTCGAGTTGCCATTTCAAATTTAATTTATACTTGACATTGCTCAACATGCAATTTGAGGGCTTCGTCCATCATTAGTAACACACTATCAAGTCGGCCCTTATGGACTTCAAGTTTTTGAATTTGATTCATTAGCTATTCTTGGTTCACGATTTTCTTCTTGTTAAGTTTTTCTTTGTCAACTTTATTTTGAAGATTGGACATATTAATTGCACTTGAAAGACCGATATCCTCACCCACTTCTTCTTCCTTTTCACTTTTATTTCCAAATGTATCCATGGATTGATGCAAGAGATGCATGTCCTCCCCCAATGTAGTCACCCGATTCAAGATAGTTAGAAGCATTGCTTTAACATCGTTGTACCCGACCGTTGTTATTCCTTTGCCACGTTATGAGACCTATCAAACTCATAAGAAAAACTAGAATTTTTGTTTGCATAATTAGGGGAGGGGGCATTTGAGAAATTACTCAAATGTCCATCTCGACCACCACATAAAGAATAATCATAGCCGCAGTAGGATTTAGATGGTGCACACACCTCTTTTCGGGGAGCATATTTACAATATAGCCAAAAGTGGGGTTCACCATAATATGCACATGGATCATCAAGATAAGATTTGCAACCACTAAACTCGTGCTCATTCTATGATGCCATAGTGACAAGCAAACAAAGACAATAAATAAGAGTAAACAAAACACTACGGCTAACCTAAGTTTACTAAGAACACCGCAATAGTGAAAACTAAGCTTCACTACCCAACAACGATGCCATTTTTGATAACGCATAACTTACACCATTATTTTGATGCAAGGAAATCGTCATCAGTATAAATCCAACAAGAGTCGGGGTCATATCCATAAGGAGTACAAACTAGCTTTCGACACCTTTCATGTGTTGAGAGTTAACTAGGAGTTAACCTGTAATGCACAACTAAAACAAAATATTAACGTAAAATTAGGGGGTTTGGTGTAAATCTTTGTTAATCAAAATCACATAATACACTAATTGAAGGATTTAACAAGTGATTAGTAATACAATTAAGAGAAATCTTGGGGTTATGCTACCTTAGAGGTCATTTATGTATGGGTAATCAAAGGTCAGTCCAAGTTTTAGTTAAGGGTTTTGGTAGGCTAGATTTAAGGTATTAGTGTTAGTCTTTCAACAAAACACCAAATTTCACTCATGGATTATTTCAAATACCTCATGAGCATGACAAAATCATCAATCCAATACCTCACACTAGCATCCTTATTTCTAAGATAATGCTTAGGAACATTGCAAATCCACTCAACATTCCTATTTCTAAGATAATTCTACAAGAGAAGCTAATTTAAAGTGTAGTTCACTATTATTCATCACCCATATCCCTCTTTCAAAAATGATATGGTATCCAAGTCAATTGAAGTTTTCATCCACACTTCTCAATTCAAACCTAGAGTAATAGAAAAACCCAATGTCCTTAACTAGTTATTTGGACTAATAATTAACACCTACACAAAGTTAGCCACCTAATTAAACATAATCCCAAGATAAGAATTTAGCTACTCATGAAATTGGAGAAAGAGATATACCCAAGTTGACATTTAATGCATCTATTGAAAAGCAAAGCAAGAATAATCCAAACTTTAATCTCAAGTTACAACTAAAAACCTCTTGGAAATTTACTATCAATTGTTCTTTTCCAAAATCAGAATGTTTTCTCCCTACTCAGAATTGGTAAATTGGTTGAAAGATTCCCCAATTGTGCAAGGGGTTTTGCCTTTTGATATTTTCAATTCAACTCTGTAAAATTTACATTATGCCCATATAGATTTTTTGCGCCACCGCAATTGCCATCGCTTGACTGCGTTCGCGACTTTCACGATCGCAGTGGTCATGCTATACTTGCCGAAGGTTGAATTGACTGCTGACTTCAATTACGACCTAGTTACCATGATCTTGACACTTGAGGGTCGTCTGATCTTCAGCTACTCCTCTTTTTACTCTCATTTTATGTAATACCCCGATTATTTCTTAAGCCTAAATCCGTCGTTTGAGTGGATATGTATGACTTTCAAAGTGATTGATGTTTAAAAAATGTTGTATTTCTCTAATTTCTACTTTTTTCATGTAGATCATTGAATAAGCTTTCCATCGATACCAATTTCATAAAAATCCGACATCGGATGAGTGAGTTATGGCTGTTTTACTCAACGGTATCGGATCGCCCAAGTTTGACGGTCGACCTGGTGGACCATCAGGTCCTTGGTGGGAAGTCAAGTGCCCCGTCAAGCCAAGGCAGTGACTATTTTTTCAATCCATCGTGCGACGTCCAAGTTGGTGGACCATCAAAAAGTTGACGGACCGTCAAGGGGTACGTCAGCTCGAGACAGAATGTCTCATTTCTGGCCCTCGAGTGACGGACGACTTGGGGGACCGTCAGTTTCCTGACGGACTGTCACTTCGACCTTCGCGTCGAGGCATAACATTCCAGTTTTGGCACTCGAGTGACAAACAATCTGGTGGACCATTAGGAGACTTGACGGACCGTCAGATCGATCATCACAGGCCCCGATCAACAAATTTCAGCATTTTTAAAAAAAGGGCATTTTGGTCATTTCCTCCCCATGTGGTCTTATATATATATATATATATATATATATATATTAAAGTGGATAAGATCCACTCATTTTCTTCTCCTTTCTCTTCCAATCTTCCAAGAATCTCCTAGAAACTAGGGTTTCTACAAGATCCAAAATCCAAATCCTCTTATAAGAAATTCAGAGAATCTTTCCTGAATTTCTCCAAGTTGTTCAAGAACTAAGTTTCCCGAGTCAAAGGAATCAAGAATCTTGGCCTAAAAGTGTGAGAAAAGTTCCAAACAAGTTTTCACATCTTAAAATCAAAATCCAAGGTATGTGGGATTTCAACAAGAACATTTCTTTCGTTCTTGTGCCTAAAAATTTACTTTCTATTATTGATTTACATGATTTTGCAAGTGGGTTTACACCCAAATTTCTTTATGTATGATTTATGAGACTTGAGTTGATTAAGCTTGATATTTATGGTTATTTCACCATCATGCTTCTAAAATTGAGTATTTATTCCATGAGATGTATATTGTCATTATATATATTGATGATTTCTAAGTGATTTATGATAAGTGTCAATATTTATGTTTTTTTTTCTATGAGAAATTTGACTATTGAATATATATATATATATCGATATTTGAATTGAACGTCAAGAATGAGTTTGATGATGTTTTCTTGAAACTTTGGCATTTGAAATGATTTGATAAGCAAATGTACTTGATGTTGAGAAACATTGTTTGAATTTGAGTCGAGTTAGGAATCCACAGTCGTATATGATTTACCGATGAGATATACTGTTGTTTTGGTCATCATGATAGACCCATGAGTTGATATTGATTGAGGTGGATTTCCTAACGCTTTCTAAGCTGAGTCTGGGAGGAGTATTTAGCACCGAGCGGGAAATATGGTATTTCCCCAAAACTACGTGCCATCGTAGGATTGATGTTGATAGTTGTGGGCTAAAGTCCGAGTATGAGATTGTGATGATGAGATTGAGGTTGTACTCCCTGGCAAGAGTACGACACCCCTGCCAATGTGGGGTTCTCTCCTTAGGAGGGAAAAACGTTGGACTCCATGCGGCTCATATGGTGTAGTTATGTCGGTTATAAGAAACTCCCACGTCCATAATGATCTAAGTACCATAAGTTACCGAGTCACTCTAAGTCATGAGTCAAAGAGTTTGAGTTGAGTTAAATGATTTATGAGATTTATGAAGTATATGTTATTACCGATGACTTCCGTAAATGATGTTTTAGATAATTCAAGCGAAGAGAGTTGTTATTGTTAGCATGCATGATTTTCTTATACATTTATGATATTATTTAAAATGATACATCCACCCCCACACACTCAGTACATTCCCAAGTACTGACTCCCATACTCTTTTGTATTCTATATTTCCTCGTGGAATAGGTTCAGGTGCTCAGTCTCAGCCGCGACAGTGATCTACGAGTACCTTCATCTACATTCCTACAGTTGGTGAGTCCTCATGGTTCGAGGACCTATGTTCATGATTTTTTTCTTGCTAATTAATGGTTGTTTATTTTTCCGTTTAGTATGAGCCAGTTGGGGATCTGTCCCAATGGCTCTTCAGTCTTATGTAGTAGAGGCTTTGTCAGACTAGAGTACCAGTATGTATAGAACATTAGTATTTTGATTGTACAGGACAGTATTACTTTGTATCTCAGTATGTTCATGGCATGATTATTCTTCTTTATTACCGCTCAATTATTGTCATGGTGAATTATAGGAGTAAAGAAAGGCTCAGAGGGTTAGCTTAAGGCTGTGTGCGGCCTTAAGCACCGTGTGACGTCTCGAGATAGGTTCTTGGGGCGTTACATTTTATCTCTTCTATCTTTGTATTAACTCATTTCTTCAGTTCCCTACGAGATCAACAATAATGAAAATTAGTGTATTTCAATAGATAATTAGCCTTATATACATAATCATTTCATTATGGTGTGCATGAATTTAGATATAGATGAGTGGCAAATTTGCCACTCATCAGTTACCCCTATCATCTGTTGCTTCTTAATCTTTGTGCCAATAGAAGTAGGCAAGCAAAGATGAAAGCAAGATGTATCTTTCATTTACTACCTAGATTTAATCAATTTTTGTTATACTCCCTTCATTACAAAAAAGTTGATCCTCTTTCTAAAATTATTTGTTTTAATTTAGTTGTCTCTTTTGTGAAATCGAGAGGATTTTATTATGTTTTTTCAATAGTACACTTATCATTAAATGACTAAAAAAAGTGTACATACTTAAATTTATATTTTCAAAACATAATTAATAAGGTTAATTTGATCATATAAACCCCTAATAAATATTTTTTAAGAAAAATGTCAAGTCAACCAGAGACAATTATTTTGAAATGGAGGAAGTAACTAAATAGGAAACAAGTATGGCTAATTTACAAGCAGTTACCTAGATTTAATCAATTTGTAATAGCTAAATAGGAAATTTCTGACAAATTATTGTTTAAGGCAACTTGGCCTTTTGAAGGAAAATGGACACACAATAGGTATTTTTCTAAGTATTCTATAAGGGAAAAAGGTTTAAAATATATCTAAATTTTGGCAAAATTTGCTATAACACTCCTCAATTTTGCGGAGGTCCTATGACCCCCTCAACTATTTATTGTCGTATTTCTATGGTTACAATAAATCTCGCCAAAGTTTTGGTATATTTCTAACTCTTTTTCCAATTTTCATCTGCTAGATATAGAATCGTCAATATGGGTGAGACCTATTGGGCTGACTCTACCTGATCTATAATTTTCTAGGGTTAGACTACGATTTTTGTGGCTCATTTAAGAAAATAGCTTTTTACTCGGTTCGAGTAAGCCCACTACCCCGTAGGGCTTGCGAAATGAGGGTTGGGCCAGTCCATCGGCAAAATAAAAAATAATTAAAAATAAAATAAAGTATTAAAAAAATAAAAGGAGTCCAAACTCAAAGTCTACTTAAACCATCATAAATTTATAAATATTAATTATGTTTAAAAAAAGATAAATAATCAAAGTACTAAATCCTTAAACTTTTAAGTAATCATTACTTACTATTTAGGATTTAGTCACTTTCACTTTCGACAGCGGCATTCGTATTTACTAAGTAAGCACTATTTTTTTATTCATCTATTCAAGGTCTAACCAATCACTATTGAAACAAAATTAAGTTAATATTTCTATTTAGTTAGTTATATTGTTAATTAACTATTTAATTTATTTATTAATCTCTATTTGATTCGAATGGTATCATATCAAGAATTATTCAGTTTTATATATTTTAGATTTTTTTGAATTTGAGGCCAGATTATTAATAGTAACACCATGTAATATTGTCTTATTACATTTATATTACTAACATTTTAAAATTTAAAATAAAAAAATATTTTATAAAAAAGTTGACTGGCCCGTAGAGCCCCGCAATCCACAGAGTGATAGGTTGGGCTTGTTGTTTTCTAACCCATCACCTTGATGGATCAGTTCGGCCTGGCTTTTTAAATTTCAAAGTCTATTCTTTGTGCCTTCTGGGCTTATGGGCCCCAGTTAGATTATAGTTAGCTTGTCTTGCTTACCGTTGAGTTGTTTATTTTCTGTATTGCTCTTATTTATTTCCTTTATCACCCTTGCATAACTCAGTAGACATTAACATTTCTACCCCTATTTTTATTGACTTAGCTTACATACTCACATTATATTTATGTCTTTACTATATTTGAGCTCAGTTGGCTGATTGAGTACTTGTTGCTTTGGTACTCATACTACACTTACGTATTTTTTTTATGCAGATCCGAGAACAAGCCAACGACATTGACGTTATCCTTGGGTCTTGCTACTGATTTGGAGACAGGTTGAGATTTCTAAAGTCCGACGCTGATCCTCCTCCATCTGTTTCAATTACAGTCTTTTGTATTTTGAGACTAATATATATATATATATATGTGTGTGTGTGTGTGCCTATGTGTATTTTGAATAATTTCTGGTACTCTGATTTTGAATTGTAGTGGCTCTAGTACTGACCTTACCAAGTTTCGAGAGGGTTTCATTTTGTTTATTTTGTTCTCTTTCTTTTCTGTATGTTTTATTATATATGTATATTTCTTCGCTTTTGCCTATCTTACTATTTTTTTTGGTTTTACTTCTTGTTCTTTTAATTTTCTGTAAGTTAAGCCATTACTTGCTATTACGGGTTATGACTTGACTTACCTATTGGTGGGTTGGAGTAGGCGTCATCATGACCTAAGAAATAGGGTCATGACCACTTGGTATCAGAGCCTAGGTTTCACCTTAGTACAAGAGCCAGTGTTTATTAGAGTCTTGCAAATCAACATAGAGACATTTGTATCCTATCTGTGGGAGGCTACAAAATATTTTTAGGAAAAATATCATATTTTTGGTTCACTTTCATTCGTTGTGTCTATTAGTTTCTAAATCCTTATTTGTTTCACTCTTTTACAAATGACTAGGATGCGGGGCACAATAATCGAGGTTTAGGACCCCGAGCCAACTGCTAGAGCTTTAGTCATTGGCAAAGGTCGACCTCAAGGTCGAGGGTAGGCCAATGCTGCAACCCCCATTTGAGATCAGGCTAGGGAGCCCTCGCCAGATCTTATTATTACTCCTGAGCCTGGGATAGTTCCAAAGATTCTATCACTGGTTACAATAGCAGGTGGGCCGGGGGAAGCCTAAGCTAAAACACCTTGGGTTTTTGCCCTTGCCAAAATTTTGTGAGTTTGAGCTTTCTGTTGATCATACGATTCACCATATTAGTCATATGGTGTGGGTACAGGTCTAGGGACCCTAGTCGTATATTGTTTAGTAAAATATTGGCCAAGTTCTAGTCTTGGTACGAGAAGACTCCACATGAGTTGTATGTACATGATACAAGAGGTAGGGTCCTGCCGTATGTTTTCTAGTGTCTAGCCTAGATGTTTCTGCTTGGGGTACGACTTGAAGGGTATGGTTAGGTTATGAGTAAGGCTAAGAGGTCGTATGTTGGACAGAATATGATGTCCAACTTTTTGATCGAGGTACTAGTGTAAGGTACCACTCATATGATGTGGGTATGAGTGAGGGGTCAAAACCGTACCTACCTGCGGGATTTTTACAGTTTAAATTGGAGGTATTTTAGAAATTCCCCCCTAATAAATCCTTTTTACCCCACGATATAAATACCTTTGGAGGCTTCTTAACCTATTATTCACGCTCAAACACTCATAAAATCTCTCTCAAGCTTTGGGTTCAAGAAGAGGCTAGGATTTTTTCAAAGAAATTAATTAAGGCTCTTAAGGGTGATTTTTCTCCATCTTCCTTTTTGTCTAAGGCATGTTACTCCTCCCTCATTGTTGGTTCAACTAAAAGAATGTTATAATGAATGATTTTCATGGCATTATTATGGAATTATTTTGGGTTTTGAAGTATATGTTGGAGTTTTTGGTTGGATAATGTTTTCCCATACTTTCTTATGGTTTTTATGTTATAATGATGGTTTGAATATGTGGTTACATGAGAATGGTCAATTGATATTTGGTTTTGGTTTTGGAAACTATATGCCCTCAACATATTTGTTAAAATGCCAATAAGAATGCTTTTCTCACATAGTTTGACTATTATTGAAAACTTTGTATTGTATAATGTGGTAATGGAACCTAATTGGTTTAAAGGTTTTAAATGGATTGGAAAGGCCTTGGTGATTATGGTATTGTCTTAAAAGGAAATTTTGGAGTCCAATTGGTTTAATGGCTTAGGTATGGCATAAATGGATAGACTTGCAAAATCTAGTGTTGGTATGATGATACCAACGATTAATGCCCAATAAATAAGACTCCTTGGTAAATGGTTGGTTATGTGTGAAAGATTTTAATATAGGCTTAAAGAGGGATGTGTTAGCAAAGCCGTGGAAGGTGGCGAACCTGGGGGCAAAACCTGGAAACTCATGTTTGCCAATGTGAGATTGGTCTTGGTGACGGTGTGCATTATGTCAAACTTATATTTTGGGAGATGTACTATCATCTTAGTTTTTTCTCCAATTCGTGTGGCTAACACGCGCCGGGGCCCTTTCAGCAGGAGAGCTGAACCCATATAGCCCATGGGTGGTTTTAGGATCACCAAGCTACACAATTCCAGGTTAAAGGTTTAAAATGTATGCTAAACTCAGTTCCCTTTCCCGGCATGGTATATATGTATGCATATGGTTGCATATGGTTGTTTACTTTGGTTTTGAATGATGGTATTATTTTATCCTATTCCTGAGTACATACTAGGATTCATCCGCTAACCCGTCTTCAGGCACTGTATCCCCACACGATGCAGGAATCTGCCATACTACTCCTGCTCAGTGATCTTGGATTCGGGAATAACTTGGTGTTGGATTGAAGTGGTGAGATTCCAAACTCCGAAAGGCTCTATTTTATCTCATGGACTTCTTTTCATATTTTTGTTTATTTTTTGGACTTTGGTTTTAGCTATGGTTGGGTGCATGTCCCGACCGGATGTTCTTTGATTTATTTTAGAGGCTTTGTCTGACTACTTTGGGCATGGGCGATGTCGGTATTGGTGTCAGCCATGACATTGGTATTGGTATGGGGTCTGACATCAGGTGGATGCTTGGTTGGATATTTGGATAGTTATAGTTTTGAACTTTATTAGATGTATTTCAATTATAATTGTTCTATCTTTTTATATGTTTAAAATTCATCTGATATAGGGCACAGGGCGCCTATGGTTGGGTATTGGGGACGGTCTCCGATTCGGATCGAACTTATGATGTCTGACACGACTAGGCCCTGGTTTGGGTCGTGTCATATTGGTATTAGAGCCCTAGGTTCATGGTCACTTGGGAGTCCATAAAGCCGTGTTGAATAGAGTCTCTTTTAAGGGTGTGTAGTACGCCACACTCATAAGTTAGAGGCTACTAGGCATTTAGGAATGTTTCACTTTCTTGTGTTCTATTTTCGAGTTGTAGAGTCTAAGGTCCTGAATTCTCCTCTAATTCCTATTTGTTCACTTTTTAGATCATGCCTCCTTGATGATCTGATGCTCAGGGAAACTCCTCTGTCCTACCTGAGGAAAATATTGACGGGACCCATTCTATTTATGGGGTCCAGACCTGGTCTAGGAGTTCAGTTCCTGATTACCCTCTTGGAGTTCCACCGGTTCCCTCTAGTCCTCCTCGAGCTCCTCAAGCTGATGTAACAATTGCTGAGTTTTGTCAGTCTATTTGTATGTTAGCACAGTTTGTAGTTTCTCAGGCTGAGCATGGTGCATTCGTTACTCCATCTTCTGAGGACACAAGGGTTGGACAGTTCATGAGGTTTAACCCTCCGACCTTTACTAGTGTTAAGGTAAAAGAGGATACTCAAGGTTTTCTGGATGAGATGGAAAAAATATTACGTATTATGCATGCCACTAATGTGGAAGGCGTGGAGTTTTCCGCCTATCAACTGAAAAATATAGCGTACCAGGGGTACGCGAAATGGGATCTGTCAAGGGGTGACGGTGATGAGTCAGCTCTATGGGAGGATTTCTCTAATGCTTTCCTGGACTGTTTCTTTCCTTAGGAGTTAAGGAAAGCAAAGGTGAAAGAGTTTGTTAATCTGTAGCAAGGCAATATGTCAGTTAAAGAGTATGCCTTGAAGTTTCACCAGTTATCTATTCCTTGAAGTTTCACTAGTTATCTCAGTATGCTCCAGAGATGGTTTCTAGCATGAGAGCTAGAATGAGGAAGTTCACTTTTGGGTTGTCCCATGACTTGATATTAGAAAGTAAGGCTTCCTTATTAATTAAGTACATGGACATCTCCATGTTGGTTGTGCACATGCAACCAGTATAGAAAGAGAAGAATAAGCAGGCTGAGATAGGGGAAAAGAAGGGCAAGAAGTTTAGGTTCTCTGAGCAAGATGCTAACCAACAACAGAGTGGCAGGGATGACGGAAAGTACCTCAAGAAGAAGTGGGTAATTCTAGGTCTTACTCAAAGGCTAGTTCTCCCTACCCAAAGTCATCGGTGATAGGCATTTCCAAGATAACGACAACTTCAGGGCACAGGGTGCCCAATCCCAGGATAGTGGGGCCCAGTCAACTCCATTATGTTCTCCCTACAGGTTCTATAGTAGATTATATCCGGGTTATTGTGAAGAAGGAAGGAATAAATGCTTCAGTTATGGTCAGCCAGGGCACATAATTAAGTACTTCGATTGGTAAGGTTTCTTCTGGGGCAAACAAGGTTCCTGTTGCCTTTTCTTTAGCTTCAGCACCGAAAGGTGCACCATCTAGTTTTGACACTAGTCGGAATCATCTTTATGCTCTCACTACTCGCTAAGAGTGAGGCATCACCTGATGTTGTGATTTGGTACTTTGAAACTCTTTTCCTATGATGTGTATTATTTGCTTGATCTAGGGGTCCACTCTCTCTTATGTGACCCCATTTGTGGCTGTGCATTTTGATTTTGATCCAAAGTGTGTTTCAAATTCTTTTTCTATTTCTACCCTGGTAGGTGACTCTGTGATTGCTAGAAGAGTCTATAGGGTGTGTGTGGTATCTGTTGGTTGTAAAGACACTGTGGTGGATCTTTTTAAATTAGATATGGTGGATTTCGATGTAATATTGGGGATTGATTAGTTTCAATCATGCTATGCTTCCCTAGATTGTCGGACCCATAAAGTTATTTTCAAATTCCCCAATAATCCGGTTATTAAGTGGGAAGGTGGTTCCCTATCTCCTAAGGGAAAATTCATATCGTATCTTAGGGCTCAGAGATTGATCTCCAAGGAGTGTCTCTATCATCTATTTTGGGTTAAAGATTTTAATTTGGAGGGTCATTCCTTATATTTGGTGCCAGTGGTGAATGAATTTCTCGAGGTCTTCCCTGATGACCTTCCTGGTGTTCCCCCTGATAGGGAGATTGAGTTTGGGATTGATATTGTTTTAGATACTTGTCCAATTTCTATTCCTCTGTATAGAATGGCTCCAGCTGAGTTGAAAGAGCTTAAAAAACAACTCATGGATCTTTTAGATAAGGGTTTCATCCGTCCTAGTGTGTCTCCGTGGAGTGCACCTGTGTTATTTGTGCGTAAGAAGGATGGTTCCCTTTTAATGTGTATTGATTACCGACAGTTGAATAAGGTGACAGTAAAGAATAAGTACCCTCTTCCAAGGATAAATGATTTATTTGATCACTTGTAGGGTGCTATGTTTTTCTCCAAAATCGATCTTCGGTCTGGGTATTATCAGTTAAAGATTAGGGAGGTGGATATACCTAAGTCTGCCTTCTGTACCTGATATAGTCACTTTGAGTTTCTGGTTATGTCTTTCGAGTTGACCAATGTCCCTGCAAGATTTATGGATTTGATGAATAAGGTCTTCTATCATTTTCTGGATTTATTCATCATTTTTTTCATAGATGATATTCTGGTGTACTATTAGAGTGAGGTGAATTATGCTAATCATCTTCGTATAGTGTTACAAACCTTGAAGAAGCAACATTTGTATGCCAAATTCTTGAAATACGAGTTCTGGTTGAATGTTGTCACCTTTCTAGGTCTTGTGATTTCTAGTGAATGGATCATGGTGGATCCGCAGAAAGTTTCAGTGGTGAGAAAGTGGCCTAGAGCCATGACTCCAGTTGATATTCGGAGCTTCTTGGGTTTAGTGGTTACTATAGGAGGTTTGTAGAGAGTTTCTTGACTATAGCTGCCCCATTGACTAAGTTGACTCACAAGAAGGTAAAGTTCCTGTGGACTGATGCTTGCGAGAGGAGTTTTGAAAAGCTGAAGGATAAGCTAAATTTGGCTCTGGTTTTGACTTTGCCTAAAGGTACTGATGGGTTTGTGGTCTACTGTGATGTATCCCGTGTGAGGCTTGATTGTGTTCTGATGTAGCATAGGATGGTGATAGCTTATGCCTCTAGACAATTGAAGGTGCATGAGAAGAATTATCCGACCCGTGACTTGGATATTTTGGCAGTGGTATTCGCGTTGAAATTTGGCATCACTATTTGTATGGAGTACATGTAGATATCTTTTCTGGTCATAAGAGCTTGAAATATGTGTTTACTCAGAAAGATCTTAACCTAAGACAAAAAAGATGGCTTGAGCTTCTCAAGGACTATGACACAAGTCTCTATTACCACCCAGGTAAAGCTAACATGGTTGATGATACTCTTCGCAGGTTATCCATAGGGAATCTAGCTAATGTGGATTTGGAGAAGAAGGAGTTGGTGAAGGACATTCACCGTTTGACTAACCTTGGCGTTCGCTTTTTGGACTCCGAGAATGGTGGTGTATTTGTGCAGGAAGTGGCGCGATTTTCCTCTGGTGCTGAAATCAAGAAGAAAAAAGTGTTAGATCCTGTCTTACTGACGATCAAGGGTGATATAGGTGAGTAAAAGCTATTGGTCTTAGAGATTAGTGGTGATGGTACCTTGTGATACCATGGGAGATTACGTGTTCCTAATGTAGGCTTTTTGCGAGAGAGGATTCTGGATGAGGCGCATGAGTCGCGCTATGTTGTTCCTTCTGGTTCAATGAAAATGTATCATGACCTCAAGAAGATCTATTGGTGGAATAATGTGAAGAGGGATGTGGCTAATTTTGTGGCTAAGTGCATGGTGTGTCAGCAAGTGAAAGTTGAGCACATGAGGCCCGGAGGGTTATATCAAAAAATTAAGTTTCCTAAATGGAAATGGGAGATGATCAACATGGATTTCGTTACCAGTCTTCCTCAGTCGTGAAATCAATTTGATTTGGTTTGGGTCATCGTGGATTAGATGACAAAATTGGCTCACTTTTTGCCAGTGAGGACTAACTTCTCAGTTGAGAATTATGCAAGGTTGTACTTCCACGAGATTTTGAAGTTGCATGAGGTTCCTATCTCAATTATATCTTATTGTGGTACGCAATTCTTATCTCACTTTTGGCAGTTATTTCAAAAAGGTTTGGGGACCAAGGTGTGTTGCTTTTCACCCGCAGTCGGACAGGTAAGCGAAAAACACTATTCAGACGTTGAAGGATATGCTATTGACTATGGTGGTAGTTGGGTTAAACACCTACCTCTTGTAGAGTTTGCATACAATAATAGCTACCACTCTAGCCTTGGGATGGCTCTATTTGAAGCATTGTATAGTAGAAGGTGTAGGTCTCCTATTAGGTGGTTCAACGTCGGTGAGGCGAATATGTTTGGACCAGATTTTGTTCACCAAGATATAAAGAAGGTAAATGTGATTCGGGATAGTCTAAAGGCTGCCCAAAGTCATCAAAAGTCCTATGCGGATGTGAGGTGTAGAAAGTTGGAGTTTGCAGTTAGAGATAGGGTGTTCCTAACAGTGTCTCCCACGAAGGGAGTGATGAAGTTTGGAAAGAAAGAGAAGCTCAGTACCCGGTATGTTGGTCCGTATATGATCTTATGGAGGGTTTGGCAATGTTGCATATGAGTTGGAATTGCCTTCTAGTTAGAGCTCCATTCACCAGGTATTCTATGTTTCTACGTTGAGGAAGTATATTGGTGATCCATCGCAGGTTGTACCTATCAAGGATATCGGTATTTTAGATTCCCTATCTTATAAGGAAATCCCAGTTGAGATATTGGATCATCAGGTTTGTCGGTTGCGAACCAAGGATTTGGCCTTGGTAAAGGTTCTATAGAGGAACCACAAGATGGAAGAGTCTACATGGGAAGCTGAAGAGGACATAAAGTCCAAGTATCCCTTCCTATTTTCTGCTTTAGAAATTCGTGCGGGAGATATGTATTCTTCGTAATGTCTTTATTTTCAAACTTTGTTAAAGGTAAGATTAATTCTTGGATATCTCTATTTTCTGTCTTAAAGATAAGAGTAGAGACGTTTGGAGGTTTAATCGTGCTTGTACTACCTTGTTGCATCATTCGAGGATGAATGATCTAAGTGAGGGAGAATTGAAACACCCTTGGTTCTAGCCCTTGCAATATTTTATGCGTTTGAGACTTCTGTTGATCATGCAATTCACCATACTAGTCATATGATGTGGGTATGGGTATAGGGACCCTAGCCGTATATTGGTCAGTGTGATATTAGCCAAGTTCTTTTCTTGGTGTGAGAATACTCCACACGAGTCGTATGTACATTATACAAAAGATACGGTCCTACTGTATGTTGTCCAGTGTCTAGCCTAGATATTTCTTCTTGTGGTATGAATTGAATGGTACTAGTTGTATGGTTAGGGTACGAGTTAGTCTAAGGGGTTGTATGTTGGACAAAATATGATGTCCAACTTTTTGATCAAGGTACGAGTGTAAGGTAACACTCGTATGATGTGGGTATGAGTGAGGGGTTCAAACCGTACCCACTTGCGGGATTTTTACAGTTTAAGTTGGGGGTATTCTGGACATTTCCCACTAATAACTCTTTTTGACTCCACGACATAAAACACCTTTGGAGGATTTCTTAACCTATTATTCATACTCAAATACTTTTAAATCTCTCTCAAGCTTTGGGTTCAAGAAGAGGCTAGGGTTTTTTAAAAGAAATTAATTAATGCTCTTAAAGGTGTATTTCTCTCCGTCGCCCTTGTTGTCTAAGGTATGTTACTCCTCCCTCATTGTTAGTTCAACTAAAAACGTGTTTTAATGAATGATTTTCATGGCATTATTGTGGCATTGTTTTGGGTTTTGAAGTATATGCTGGGTTTTTTGGTTGTTTATGGTTGGATAATGTTTTCCCATACTTTCTTATGGTTTTCATGTTATAATGATGGTTTGAATATGTTGTTACATGGGATTGGTCAATTGATACTTAGTTTTGGTTTTGAAAGCTATATGCCTTTAACAAGTTTGTTAAAATGCCAATGAGCATGCTTTTATCACATAGTTTGACTATTATTGAAAGCTTTGTATTGCATAATGTGGTAGTGGAACCTAAATTTGTTTAAAAGGTTTTAAATGAATTGGAAAGGCCTTGGTGTCCAGGTATTGGTTTAAATGAAAATTTTAGAGTCAAAATGGTTTAATAGGTTTGGTATGGCATAAATGGTTAGACTTGCAAGCTCTAGTGTTGGTATGACGATACCAACGATTAATGCCCAATAAATAAAATTCCTTGGTAAATGGTTGGTTATGTGTGAATGGTTTAAATATGGGCTTAAAGAGGGATGCGTTAGCAAAGTTGTGGAAGGTGGCGGTCCCAGAGGAACCTAAACTGGAAACTCACGTTTGCTGATGTGAGGTTAGTCTTGTTGAACGTGTGCATTATGTCACATTTATATTTTGGGAGATGTACTAGTCATCTCAGTTTTTTCTCCGTTTCGTGCGGCTAACACGCGTTGGGGCCCTTTCAGCAGGGGAAGCTAAAACCATATAGCCCATGGCTGGTTTTAGGACGACCAAGCTACACAATCCTAGGTTAAAGGTTTCAAATGCATGCTAAACCCGATTCTCTTTCTGGGCATTGTATATATGTATGTTTATGGTAGCATATGGTTATTTACTTTGGTTTTCAATATTGGCATTATTTTATCCTTATTTCTGAGTAAGCGTTCACTCGCTAACCTGTCTTTGGGCGCTGTATCCCCATGCGATGTAGAATCCGACCATACTACTCCTCCTGCTCAGTGATCTTAGATTCGGGAATAACTTGGTGTTGGACTGAAGTGGTGAGCTTTCATACTCTGAAAGACTCTATTTTATGTCATGGATTTCCTTTTATATTTTTGTTTATTTGTTGGACTTTAGTTTTGGCTATGGTCGGGGGTATGTCCCGACCGGATGTTCTTGGATTTCTATTAGAGGCTTTGTATGACTACTTTGGGCATGTGCGGTGTCAGTATTGGTGTCAGCCTTGGCATTGGTATTGATATTGGGGATGACACCGGATGGCTGCTTGGTTGGATGTTTGGATAGTTATAGTTTTGAACTTTATTTAATGTCTTTCAATTATAATTGTTCTATCTTGTTATATGTTCGTAATTCATTCGACTTAGGGTAAAGGGCGGTTATGGTTGGGCATTAGGGGCGGTCTCCAGTCCGGGTCGTACTTGAGATGCCTGGCACGACTAGGCCTTGGTTCGGGTCTTGTCATATGCTTTACCCAGATTTATATCTTCATTGATTCTTCAAATACATTAATTCAGTTATTGGGGATATTTGACGGTCTGCTGGTCAATGAAGCTCAGACAACAACACAAAAAAGGGTATTAATATAGGGATGCAGTCTGAAGCTGCATTCCCTAAAGTAGAGATTCTGCTAGCACTAGTAGTGCCACAACCGATAGCAGCCCAACCTGTTATGTCGACGGAGGAGCTGAATATGCTGGGCCAATTTTTGGATTGACTCCACCCAGGTTTGCTGGGACTCCAGAAGAGGATACTTATGAGTTTCTTACCAGCTTTGATAGATTATGTAATTTGGGGTTGGTTGAGTCATGTAGAGTGTATTTTGCTTCTTATTATCTAGACACAACACCGATGAGGTGGTAGAGAGTTTATCTTAATTCCATGACAGCTGGATATCCACCCGTGATTTGGACTCAATTCTCCGAGGCTTTCTTGGGGAGGTATATGCCTCACAACATATGCGAGCACCTGAGGAATGACTTCTCTGATTTTATATATGGTTCAATATTTGTTATTGAGAATGAGAATAGATTTCACAAGTTATCCAGACACACCACTATGATTCGATCTACAGAGTATGGGTGGATTCGATGCATTGTTAGGGGTTTGAGAGTATAGCTTCGCTTGGCTACTTAGAGTTTGATGAATTCGGAGAAGTTTCTTTTATATTGCTGGGTATGTTTATTCTATTAAGGAGATGGATCACATGGCCCAAGGGGGTAATGATAAATGACTCCATTATCAGGGCTGTTATAGTAGGAGCCATAACGGCTCACAGTTCAGAGGACAAAGATTTCAGGGTAAGTGCACCCAACATCAACCTTATCAGCTTCATGGTCAACCTAGTAGGACAGATTAGGAAACACTTTAGATATGTGATGGGGGTTAGCTGGGTTATAGTGTTTCTGGTGGTGTGAGTAGTGGTCGACCTTGGAGGGATGTTTAGTCAGGGTCGTCAAGCCGAGGTGGTTATTCCATATCAGCCGGACCTTTTAGACTAAACAGAGTACCAGGGTCATGTTATAATTGTAGGGTTGTCAGTCACTTTTCTCGAGAGTGTCCTCGACATGGGATGATTGAGTCTTTAGTGTAGACTGGACAATCGATCAGGTCAGTGCCGCCTCCAGCTAGGGGTGGTACGCAGGGTCGCAGGGATGATCCCCAGAGTTCGACCTGTACGATTTGGTAGCGGATAGGATCATTTATATGCTGTACCGGGTAGATCGGTTGATACTTTAGATGTTGTGATTACAAGTATGATTTTCATATGCCATCAGTCAATTTCTGCTTTGTTTGATCTACATTACCAGTAACCATTTAACTAATGTCGTTAAATGGTTAAAGGTAAGGCGGAATGTCTTCCCCGCCTTTTCCCCTTTGGCTTTTTTATATTTTTCATTACCTCTTCGAAATTTTGAATAAAAAAAGTTGTCCTTTAGGCTCTGGACTCAAAGAAGTACTATACTCTGTTTGTTTATTTTTTATTGTCCAATATTGACTTAGCATACCTCTGGAGGAGCAAGAAATAGAATGAAAATTTTAGTATATTTATCTTTTGAATATAATAAATTTAATACTTTAAAAAATGTATTGAAAATAATTATAAAAATTACATGATAAATTATCCTAATTTTCTAAGATACTGCACCCTCCGCTCATATTAGTTGGTCATTTTTCTTTTTACACGCATGTTAAAAAAATCATAAATAAGAAGGTAAGTTTACTAATTTACCCCTTAAAAAATCTCTTGCTAACTTTACAAACAAGTATGAACACTTTTTAAAAAAAGTATTAATTATAAAAATAATATAATAAGATAAATAACTATTTTTAATAAGATAACCAACTAATATGAAATGAGGTGGAGACAAATAAAAATTAACGGAGGAATTGAAGTAGCGTAGATTTCCTGGATATTAAAGGGGGCATTGAAGGAGGAATTGAAGTAGCATAGATTCTCTGGATATTAAAGGGGGCAACTTTCAATGTAAAAATTTAGTATCTTTTCAGAGAAGCGCTGAGATTCTTCTCACTTTGGTGTTGGGTTTTGGTTCATCTCGTTCTATCATCTATGATTTATGGATGCAACATCTTTCCAATTTTGGATTTGTTACTCTCTTTCTACATTTTTATTTATCCACTTTCGTATTTTGAGATATTCAATAATAATTGTTTAGTTTATAAAATCAATAATTAATTTACTTATTTTTATCCATTTTACTCTTAGTATTAAATATGATACATTATTTAATGCATTTTAAAGCATTAAACTTATTATATTCAAATGATAATATAGTCAAGTTACCTCTATCATTTGCTGCTTCTTAATTCCCATGTCAATAGAAAGACGGACATGTAAAGATGGATGAATGGAGTAGTACCATTATAAGGATAACAAATGTTGATAATCCTTACTAATATTACTCACTCTGTCCATCTTTACTTTTTCATTTTTCTATTTTGGGATGTACACCAACGATTTTATTCAGTTTATAAGAATAATTATCAATTTCTAACCATTTTATCATTAGCATTAAATACGATTCATTATCTAATGTATTTTAAAAAACATTAAATTTATTACATTCAAAAGGTAATATGATAAAATTATCTCCATCATTTACTATTTCTTACTCCCTTTAGTTCAAAATAAATGAATTGTTGGGATATGACACACCCCTTATGAAAAATATTTTAGGACATAAATTGTAGGTTACTTTTCACTATTATTGTTTTAATTATTCTTCCAAAATATGTGACGTACTTAAGAACCTCATTAAATGAAAGGATTAAATTGAAAGAAATTTTTAATATGTCTTTTGAAGAATGAAAAATTTATTTATTTTGGACATTGAAAAAAAGCTCAACAATTCATTTATTTTGTGTTAGAGGGAGTAATTTCTATGCCAATAAAAAAGTGGATAAGTAAAGATGAATGAAGGAAGTACTAATTTGTTTTATACGTATAATATAATTTTCAAAAGTTAAACAAGACCATGGATAAGTTTTTTATAATCATTCTTTTATAAATAAATTAGATGAAAAAATCTATATATTTGTCATGACCCAAAAACTCAGGTCATGATGATACTTATCGAGGCTAAGCCTTGACAACTAAGCCAATCACCCAAATTGATAAGTAAATGAAAATCACAACACAAGTAGAAGGAAAGACTTATAGAACGAAGTCAAACCATACATATATAAAGATAGTGGAAGTCTAAATCACAATAATATCATAAATCATCCCAAAACCTAGTGTCATAGTGCTGGAACAAACTAAATACAACTCAAAGTCTAAAAATACAAATGAAAATTCACAAAAAAAACAAGTCTGTCTCTGAATACAAAATAAGACATAACTAGATAGGATAAGATCGAAAGTCATATCTGACAATATAGAGCGACCACTACCTCAAATTTGTTAAATTATCAAAAATATAGAGCGATCACTACCTCAAATTTGTTAAATTATCGCCCAAAATTAGCGCACTCGTACCTGGATCTACATCGAAAGGGCACAGTAAGGATGAGTATAGTACACTTGTACGCGGTAGGTATCATAGGCCGACTGAGCAAAATAGAAAATAAAATTTATAAATACACACTATGAGCACGTTACCTGCAAGCAGAAAAGGTCCCAAATAGCAGCGCACACTGTCTCCACTAACAGTTCTAAATATAACACATAAGCATGAAATAGGTACGTACAAAAAATAGAATAGACAAGTATCATAAAAACAACATGAAAACAAAACACCGAAGATGCATAAATGGATGAAATACTGTAAGGATGAAAACGCTGATGATATGATATGATCAAGGTTATCATATATCCTCCGAATACACCTATCGAGTCTCAATGCTTCCAGGTAGGGCTTAAGGGGTGGGGGGAGGGGTTCACAACCCATATACTATCTCATTACTCAGTCCCAATCTCAATATCAATATCTTTTCTTCGATTCGTGGGCTGTAGCCACATAATTTTGTCCCGTTAATAATAATTCTCATTCCGATATCACACAATTTAACCCCATCTTCATAACTTTTCCCCCAAAAAATAGATAACCACCTCATCTTTTACTTATTTATTTATTTATTTATTTTTTATTTTTATTCAAATAACAAACCCTACCCAATTTTGCCTTAGTTTAAAGATTCCAATAACTCATCCAATCAAAAATAGACACCTAACTCATTCCAACAACACCTCACCCGCTATCCCATCCCCCACCCACGGGACCCCTTCCTCCTCTCCTTTTCTTGTCCACAAAGAAATACACTAGAAGGAACCTACTAGGAAATTTCCCTATAGGTACACTCTACTCACGTGAGGGACATCTCACAATACACTACCTAGGGACTTCACCATATATAGAGAGAATTCACTGTAAAAGGGTTCCCATTCTTGGGGAGGGGGGGACACAAAAAAAGAGATAAAAAGAATTTTTCTTTTCCATTTTTGGGGGGATTCTTCTGAAAAAAAAGGGCATTCCATTTTAGGTTTTCTTTTCTTGGAGATCATCATTGACGGACCCTTTTCCATTTTTATAAAAGATACACACGCAACATCTTTCCAATACACACTCATATATACAAAACTCACACGAAAAATGGGGGATCAATAAAAAATGGGAGGCCGGCATGAGCAGTGTCGATGAACAGTGTCGGTGAACAGTAACAATGAATAGTGTCGATGAACAATGTTGATGAACAATAACAGTGAACAGTAATAATGAATAGTGATGGTGAGTACGGGTCATTATATCTCATTGTCGAGTTGGATTGTCAGTGTTACGGTTCGGCTTGATGTTTCCGGATGTGGACTCTCTTTATTCGAATAACATTAAGTTTGAAAGCTTCAAATTAAGGTCCAATTCTACTCTCTTTCTCTTTTTATTTCATTATTTATTATATTTGGTGTTGGATTTAATATCGTGTATTGTTTGGATCGTTGTTGGTGATGAATATGTGTTATTTTGATTTGCGGTTGGTTTTCTTGATCATGATTCATACGTTGAAGTGATATCTCATTTGAAAAGTAAAATTGGTTGTTTGGGGATGAAGTTGAGAAATTGATAAAAAAAAGGTTGAATTTAGATTAACTTTGGTTTATTGTTGTTTTGTTTAATTCATAATGAGCATGAATATTGTTGAAAATGTGCTAGAATTATGATATGTTGAAATGGATAGGCGAATGTAGGTTCGTTCGGGTTGGTAAAACTTTAGAAATAAGTTTTCTTGTTGAATGTTTGAATGTGAAATTTGAGTTCAATGGTTTGGTTTTAGTTCTTGCATTTGGAAATGTATTCATTTAATCGGAAAATGCCCCGCGATCACTTGTATTTATTTGCCGAGGAATGCCCAGAAGTATTTTGTATTTGGAGGACGTCCGTGATGAAGGCCCGAGGCATCGGGTAGCATGAGAGGGTAGTATAAGATTAGTGTAGGGTAGAATAAGATTTACATTTTTCGCATTCCTTTTCTATTTTGGACTGTATAATTGGACTAGACATTATTATTTTGGTTTTGGATTGTTGTTGATGTTTGTTTATGTGCTTTGTATGGTTTATACATTCGTGGTGTCAAATTAACCGATACTCTCCACCAAGCAACCGTGGACAAACTACGAGACTGAGGGGTGCCTAATACTTTTCCCTCAGTCAACAAAATTCTTTAGTCAGAATCTCTGTTCGCAAATCAGTTTTACAGAGTCAAAACCATTTTGAAAAAGGATATCCACAGGTAACTTGGCACACCCGACTTATGCCAAGTGGCGACTCTGAGTTTTGAATGTAAATAATTATTTTCGAAACCAACTTTCATCTTTTGTCACTTTAATAATAAAAACCCTTTCGACCCTTAAAATCAATCTTTTCAGAGTTAAAAAATGGGTGTGACAGCTCTGGCGACTCTGCTGGGGATTTTTCAGAATTCGAGCTTATTTTTGGAGTTGTATCGGCTTAGTTTGACATTATGGGTGTATAAATATTGTTTTTGTTATCGTTTGTTGTTTATTTTATCATTGTTGAGTGCTACGTGTTTACAGTTTTTCTCTTATGTGTTGCCGCTTTATATCTGGCATCATGTGCATAACCTGAGTCAATTCTTTCTGCAATAAGTCCTGTAGTGCACGTCGTGCGCACGAACTCTAGTTGAGTCATCCTTATTTCAGGAGGGAGAGCCGTTGGATGTATGGAGTAGGTGGAAAGCAAAGCAACCACTGTCGACCATATGCTCCTCCGAACGGCCTTGTTAGTAAACCCCAACATAGGTCAGCCTTTAGGTCATGATTATGTGCATCATATCGAGACCTAGCGGGGTTCACTTGGTCCTTTGTAGGAGACTCTCCTCTAAAACATCTCTACGTGCTAATTGTTGCATTTTTTAGGATAATACAGTCATTTGACGGACTGATTTGGGGAAAGCATGTGCTAGAATTAAAGAAAGGTGTGTAGGCATGGAAAAATAAAAAAAGGAAAAAAGAGAAAAGGTAAATCCAAAAAAGAATTTCGTAGTTTTTAGGTTCTTTATGACTTTTGTTTTCCACAATTCTAAATAAAAAAAAAGATTTTTTTTACTTTTTGCACTCATTTTTCAAAAATAATTAAAAAAAAACATCAATAAGATTTTCCTTTTGTTTCCTTTAGCAAACATTCACAATTTGAAAACTCCAAAAAGACTTTTTTTAGGAGCTTTTTATATAAGAAAAATTCAAAAAAAAGGTGGTAGAAGTTTTGTACATTTCATATAACGAAAATATCAAAAATATTTTCTTTCATAGCTATTGGTGTCATTTTTTTTTATGTAAAGTGTCAAATTGAAAACTAAAAAAAAAGATTTTGTTATGTTGTTCATCGTGTGTCTTTGGTCATGTCTCAAGTCAGGGTGCAATCTATTATTTAATCATTAATTGTCCAATCTGGATGAATTACGCACCCCTGATTCTCCTCTCTCGGGAGTGGGATACGTAGGTAGCCTACTGTTGGTTCGGGGATCTTATTTGAAAAATCCAAAAAGATTTTTTTCACTCTTTATTTAGAGTAAGTGTTTCATATACATTTTTAAAAGAAAATTACAAAAAGATTTTTCTTTAATAGGTTCAAGTTTCATTTTCATAGGAAATTCAAAATCGAAAACCCAAAAAGATTTTCTTTGGTAATTATAGATTTCATTTTGTATAAGGGTTTAACCTGAAAAATGCAAAAAGATTTTCGTCAATTGTTTTGACAATTTGTTATTTTTTTTTTAAAGTTTCAAGTAAAAGAAAAGAAAGGAAAAAGAGTTTAGTTGGCCATTTTTGCAAGACTTCACGAACTACGCACACCTGATTCTCCTCTCTCGGGAGTGAGATACGTAGGCGCCCTTCTTGGGTTCGGTGATCTTTTCAAAATTAAAAAAAAGAAAAAGAGTTTTGAAAAAGTGTTGAACTCTAACACATTTGTTGTTTTTGTTGAGTCAGTTTAAGGTGGTTGATTTGTGGCTTTCTGGCTGGTCCTCCACATCACACCAAATTCAAAGGGTTAGTTGTGTCCAATAAAGATATAAAGAGTGCTATCATGGATTAAACAAAGAGTCATAAAAATGAGAGTTTAAAGCAAGAAATTAGGAGATTAAGGCAACAAATGACAGAAATGCATCGGTTGCCTCCTCCTCTATTTCCCGCTATTGATCCTACAAATACCTTGAGTTTTCCACTGAAATCGCAAAGTCAGTTTTCCACTGTTGTTGATGCACCGCAACATAACTCAAAATTCATTCCAAGCCAAAAACATCTCAATACTCCCACCACTTTTCCTTTAGCTCCTCAGTATAAGCCTGCTATATTTACAACACCACATGTCGTCTGTGATTTTGTTGCTCAATCCTCAGCTGAGACATCTATATTGGATAGCTGCCCAATAGTTGTGCTTCCCCATGCTGTTAGTGGACCCATGCTCGATACTTTTGGTGATCATTGTTATACTCTTGAGCCTACATTTAAGTTAATTGGACCACCAAATTTTTTTAACAAGAAGTCTAGCATGCCTGAAGAGACAGAGAAAATGGTTGGGAAAATAAAGGGTACAGAAGATGATATGAAAAGTTCCCTAGGACTGGCGGGTAAAGAAGATGTTTTATATAAGAACTGGGGCACGTCTTCAAGTGTTAACCTTTCTTCAATCCTTGAGATGTCGAAATTTGAGGAGCAAGATGGACATGAGAAATCTGTGAAACATTTGGGACAATATCGCAATCAATTAAAGGAAACTAGAGGGAAGAAGAATGAGAAAAATGCAACTGCTATTGTAGTTGGAGAACGGGCATATTCAAGAAGACGACATCGTCATTACCATCAATCTCGATCCCAAGTTCATTCCCAAGATCTCTATAATAACTTCCAAAGTTCATTATACTCTATTTCCCCACCTCCATATCTAGTATACTGCGCACAACCATATGTTCAACTCCCTTCTTACTAACAATGGCGCGCACCAAAGCCTAAGAGTTACCCTCCAACTCCACAAACATATCAAAGCCCTCCCAAGCCCGATGTTCGATCCAAGTCATACAATGAGAAGAGGAAGAAGCCTAAGGATAGTTTCACGCCAATTGGAGAATCATATGCCAGTTTATTCCAAAGATTGGTACAGTGGGGCATGATCACTCCTCTCCTTGGGTATACTCCTGATCCGAATTCAAGAAGTTTTGATCCTACTGTACGATGTGTATATCATTCTGATGTTCAGGGTTACAGTATTAAAGATTGTCGTGCTTTGAAAAGAGAAATTAAAAAGATGATTCAAGACAAATTGATTATGGTGCAGAACATTGACTGTGAAGAAAGCTCTAGTCATACTGGTATGTAAACCAGTGGCTAAGATGTCTGGCTGAGAAATTGAGAAGTCACTCCTCTCCCTACTAGGAAGAGGTCTGGTAGTTTGATTTATTTTATTTTCTGTTATTCAAATTATTTCAGGGTTGTATTTTGGGATCTATCTTGTCTTGTTCATTTGTCGTTATATTGAAACCCTTCTATCTTTTATTTTAATTAAATAAAGTGTCCCTTTTTCCTTTGTGTTTTAAATATGTGTTGTTTTTTTGTTTTCTTTACACAGTACATTTTAGATTGATTCTAGTGATATGACATGCTAGCGGAATTTCCATCCAGATCGTAAAATCCAGTTTAAGCATAAACTTTGAATCTGAGGGCTAAAGTTAGAAAAAAACATCTGAGAAAATTGATAGAGTGTTGACACATTTGGTGACCATGTTGAAGCCTTTTTCAAAATTAAGGCAATTATTTTGAGAATTACAAGAATAACTTGGTTATCAATTGAAAAACATAGCTCAATTTGGACAAATAGCGGATGTGTGACCCAAGAAAAACAATCAACTCCACAAAAGCATGAGTCATTTAATGTGAGGGATGAACAATAAAGATGGAGTTGTATGTTTGACAAGTGTAGAAGAAGAGGTGGCACACATGCTCGGGGAAAGTTAGTGTTGCAAAACATGTCATAAGTGATATTGATCGTGTACTTTCACATTACATGCTATGTACTAGTATCTTTAAGGATTGATATGATGAAGGCATTTTATTCTGCTATCCAAACATTGTGTCATCCTTTGTTTACTCCATTTGAGCCTTAGTGTTATTTTCTTTCATACCCCTCTTTTGGAATCAAGATAGAGTCAACAAAGCTAAAAAAAAGTGTCGAGTAAAAGACTAGAGTCAGAAAAGTTTTAAAAAAAAAGAAGAAGAGAGAAAAAATATGTCCAAAAAAAAAAGAGAAGAGTGTGAAGATAAATAGAGTCAGAAAATTCCCAAAGAAAAAGAGTCAATAAAAGAAACATAGAAGAAAAAAGAATTTAGAATCAAGCAAAACAAGCTGCCAGAACTACTCATGACCTGATTCTCCTCTCTCGGAGGTGAGATACGTAGGCTGCCCTACTTTGGGCTCGGTCCCACCAAATAAACAATTTAGAGTTGCCCAGTCAAAAGAAATTGGGCATGAGTTAATCCTCATTGTTTGAGTCAATTCCAAAAGTTGTAAGTCCTACCTCACTTCAAGTGTCATTTGGGCCTCATGCTATCCTTTCTTTCTAACTCTATCCAAAAGCCAAGTTATAACCAATGAAAGACCTTCAGAACAATCTTTGAGAATGTTAAGGCTAAGCATGCAATGGATGTTATAATGTATTTTGGGAACTACTTGTCTTCCTCAGCGTAAGGAATTAGGAGAAAAATAAAAATGAGAGAGTCTTATCGGTGAAAACCCTTACAGGGACCGTAAGATGATAGTAAGCTGAGAGAGATAAAATGAGAGAGTCTTATCGGTGAAAACCTTCACGGGCACTGTAAGATGAAGGTAAGTTGAGACAAATAAAAATGAGAGAGTCTTATCGGTGAAAAAGCCTCACGGGCACCGTAAGACGACTATGAGTTGAGAGAAATAAAAATTAGAGAATCTCATTGGTGAAAAAACCTCACGGATACCATAAGGCAATGGTGAACCGAGAGTAAGAAAATGAGAGAGGCTTGTTGGCAAAAAACTTTCAAGGTGTCACTAGCCGAATGAGGTCTCTGAATGCAATTGGCCCAAGGAAGTAACCCAATTTCAGGGTCATTAGCTCAACAACAATTGGTGAAAGTTTGGATGAAAAGATCAGGTAGCTTAATCCAAATGCATGGCATAATCATTAGAGTTGACTGTCATTTTAGATAAATTTTTTGTTTCTTTGTTTCAAATGGGGACATTCATTGTCTTTTCTTTCTTCTCTTTAACTTTATTTTTATTTTCTTGAGTTAGTTATCCAAATAACAGAAAATTGTTGTCATTTTTCTTTTGTCTTTGAGTCAAGTCCATGTCAAAATAAGTCAGAAAAGATTTCAAAACTGGCTACTAGCTTCTTCAATTGCACAAGGCAAGAAAAAAGGCCAGTATATGAAAGAAACAAGATTGCAAGTCAGAACAAGGCATGCAGAAAGTTTTGCCCATAGACAAGTCTAGAACTAATGGAAATACCAAGGTTCAAAGGGTTTATCTGAGAAATATGGCAAAGCAGAGATACCGTGTTTATTTTAGAGCGACTTTTAATAATCTGAGTTTGGGTCAATAACGCGATAAAGTAGGGGCAAATGCCGACAATTTGAAACAAATTAAGGGGAATGTACACCGGAGCAGGTGTCGGGACAGCCAAGTACTACAAGCCACCACTATGTTTTTAACTGACAAATTTTCTTTGTTGAAACAAGGGAGAAATCACTTCACTTAATTCAACTACCATCGGAAAAGCACATTCATGTAATTTTACTTTCTGTTCAGGACCCTCTTGACAAATGGAATTTTACTTTCTGTTCAGGACCCTCCTGAAAAATAGGACTTTACTTTCTATTTAGGACGCTCCTAAAAAATGGGACTTTACTTTCTGTTCAGGTCCCTCATGAAAAATGGGACTTTACTTTCTATTCAGGACCCTCCTGGAAAATGGTACTTTACTTTCTGTTGAGGACCCTCCTGGAAAATGGGACTTTACTTTCTGTTCAGGACCCTCCTGAAAAATTGGATTTTACTTTATATTTAGGACCCTCCTGAAAAATGGGACTTTACTTTCTGTTCAGGACCCTCCTGTAAAATGGGACTTTACTTTCTGTTCAGAACCCTTCTGAAAAATGGGACTTTACTTTCTCTTCAGGACCCTCCTGAAAAATGGAACTTTACTTTCTGTTCAGGACCCTCCCGAAGAATGGGACTTTACTTTCTGTTCAGGACCCTCCGGAAGAATGGGACTTTACTTTCTATTCAGGACCCTCCTGAAGAATGGGACTTTACTTTCTGTTCAGGACCCTCCTGAAGAATGGGATTTTACTTTCTGTTCAGGACCCTCCTGAAGAATGGGACTTTACTTTATATTCAGGACCCTCCTGAAGAATGGGACTTTACTTTCTGTTCAGGACCCTCCTGAAGAATAGGACTTTACTTTCTGTTCAGAACCCTCCTGAAGAATGAGACTTTACTTTCTATTCAGGACCCTCCTGAAGAATGGGATTTTATTTTCTGTTCAGGACCCTCCTGAAAAAATGGGAATTTACTTTCTGCTTAGGACCCTCCTAAAAAAAGGGAATTCGCTTTCTATTTAGGACCCTCCTAGAAGAATGGGACATTACTTTCAAAAAATGATGAAATCCTTCTTTATTATAATATTTGTTTGGAATAATTGTCATTCTAGTTTTGATTCTGGTTTCAGGAGCCCACCTAAAGAACAGGGTGAGAAAATTGTAAGTCAAGAGCCCACCTAAAGAACAGGGAGACGAAATGGGAAATTGAAGAAATTACAAGCCAGGAACTCGCCTGAAGAACAGGGTGATGAAATTGAAAGACAAAAATGGCAAGTCAGAAGCCCGCCTGAAGAGCAGGGCGAATAAATGAAAGTCGAGAAACAAAGCAAAGCAATTGAAAGCCAAACAACAAGTTGAAAGACATTGCAAGTCAAGAGCCCGCCTGAAGAATAAGATGATAAAACTCGAGCCAAGAGTCAAGGGAAACTGCATATATAGGATTTTGTAATTTCATTTATATGTTAACTTGTAATTTTTATTTTTGATGTAATGTTAGAGCCGCGGATCGGAACCTCGATGGAACCTCACTCAACTCTCCAACTCGGTATAGTCCATCTCCTTTAAATCCTTTGAGATACCTGTTACTTGATTCCCTCATAAATTGGGTAGGTAGGGTGTCCTAAGTTAAGACTCGGTTGTCCTTCTTTCTTCTTTTTGTTTCTTCCTTTGAATAATGGTTGGGACAAAATTTTGTCATGTTGTCTACTGCTTTGTCTGAAAACACTTGGTGTTTACATTCAAAGGGGACATGATGTAGACACGTAATTTTATCCCGTTAATAATATTTCTCATTCCGATATCACACAATTTAACCCCATCTTTATAACTTTTCCCCAAGAAAATAAATAACCACCTCATCTTTTACTTATTTATTTATTTATTTGTTTATTTTTTGTTTTTATTCAAATAACAAACCCTAAATAATTTTACCTTATTTTAAAGATTCCAACAACTCATCCAATCAAAAATAGACACCTAACCCTCAACCCTCCAATTAAAGAAACAACACCTCACCCACTATCCCACCCCCCACCCACGGGACCCCCTCCCCCTCTTCTCTTCTTGTCCACAAAGAAATACATTAGAAGGAACCTACTAGGAAATTTCCCTATACGCACACTCCACTCACGTGAGGGACACCACACAATACTCTACCTAGGGACTTCACCATATATAGAGAGAATTCACAGTAAAAGGTTTTCCATTCTTGGGAGCGGAGGGAGCACGAAAAAAAAAGAGATAAAAAGATTTTTTCTTTTCCATTTTTGGCGGGATTCTTCTGAAAAAAAGGGCATTCCATTTTGCGTTTTCTTTTTTTGGAGATCATCATTGACGGACTTTCCATTTTTATAAAAGATACACACACACAATCTTTCCAATACACACTCATATATACAAAACTCACATGAAAAATGGGGGATCGATAAAAATGGGAGGCCGGCGTGAACAGTGTCGGTGAATACTGTTGGTGAACAGTAACAGTGAACAATGTCGATGAACGGCAACAATAAACAGTAATAGTGAATAGTGGTGGTGAGTACGGGTCATTATTTTTAATTGTCGAGTTGGATTGTCAGTGTTAAGGTTCGACTCGAGGTTTCCGGGTGCGGACTATCTTTATTCGAATAACATTGTGTTTGAAAGCTTCAAATTGAGTTCCAATTCTACTCTCTTTCTCTTTTTTATTTCATTATTTATTATATTTGGTGTTGGATTGAATATCGTGAATTGTTTGGATCATTGTTGGTGATGAATGCGTGTTATTTTGATTTGCGGTTGGTTTTCTTGATCATGATTTGTACGTTGAAGTGATATCTCATTTGAAAAGTAAAATTGGTTGTTTGGGGATGAAATTGAGAAATTGATAAAAAAATGTTAAATTTAGATTAACTTTGGTTTATTCTTGTTTTGTTTAATTTGTAATGAGCATGAATATTGTTGAAAATGTGATAGAATTATGATATGTTGAAATGGATAGGCGAATGTAGGTTTGGGTAGGCAAAACTTTAGAAATAAGTTTTCTTGTTGAATGTTTGAATGTGGAATTTGAGTTCAATGGTTTGGTTTTAGTTCTTGCATTTGGAAATGTATTCATTTAATCGGGGAATGCCCCGCGATCACTTGTATTTATTCGCCGGGAAATGCCCCGTAATATTTTGTTTTTGGAGGACGTCCGTGATGAAGGCCCGAGGCATCAGGTAGCATGGGAGCGTAGTATAAAATTAGTGTAGGGTAGAATAGGATTTACATTTTTCGCATTCTTTTTCTATTTTGGACTGTATAATTAGACTGGACATTATTATTTTGATTTTGGATTGTTGTTGATGTTTGTTTATGTGCTTTGTGTGGTTTATACATTCGTGGTGTCTATTTAGCTGATACTCTCCACCAAGCGACCGTGGACAAACCATGGGACTGAGGGGTTCCTAACACCTTCCCCTCGGTCAATAGAATTCCTTAGTCGGAATGTCTGTTCGCAAATCAGTTTTACAGAGTCAAAACCATTTTGAAAAAGGATATCCACAGGTGACTTGGCACACCCGACTTATGCCAAGTGGCGACTCTGAGTTTTGATTGTAAATAATCCTTTTCGAAACCAATTTTCATTTTGTCACTTTAATAATAAAAACCCTTTCGAACTTAAAATTAATCTTTTCGTAGATAAAAAAGGAGTGACATGGGCTACGATAGAGGATTTTGTAAAAGTGTCTCATTTTTGTCAAAATTAGTGTCTCTATAGCGGTACCAAATCTCATGAACAGATGTATGATATGAGGATGAAATGCTCTCAACGAAACCTGTATAAGAATTCCAAAACTTATCTAAACATGTACAGGTAAGACAGAATCTACCCAATACATCAATCAATCAGGACTACACAAAAAACAATGTACCATTAGGTTTAAAAACCCAAGTAAGACTTCAATAAGATCACATTAATCCTAACTTTGGTATTTTTATCATGAAACGATCAACCTCATGCATACACAAACCCAATAATATCTGACAAGGCCTCCATCCGGACCATACACAGTAATTATCATCTTAAAATCCCCACCAACAATAATATAAGCCACCACACGGACACATAACAATTATAACATTATTTTCATGATTATTACTCATATCCATAACATATTTTTATATAAAAATTAACTATCCAAACTTGTCTGAAGAAAGCTAACTCATAACCTACCCCGTGATGCTGAAATCCAAGCCTAAAATCTTTATGCTAAACTTTTTCCCTCCCAAACGGTCTCAAAATCAATTAAAACATACAAATATAGAATCTATGCTTCAAAAGGAAGCTAACGATACCCATATTCTCTATTTTTGAGTCGGGGTCAAAACGAACTCCAGAAATGAATTTTCAAAAAGAAAGGGTAAAGTCAAAATTTTATTGTATAAATATCTTACCCATGATTAATGGAAGCCATATAACAAAATCTAAGTCAAAACGGGGTTAAATTGAAGAAAAATCATTTTAGGCCTTTCAGGCCAAAATCTCCAAATTCCACTTTTGAAATCACGAATTAACAGATTTTAAACGACAAGAATTGAAGTAAAATAATTCAAATAGTGATTTGGAGATTACCCAAGCTTGAAAATGGAATAACTCATCTAAAAACTCTTAAACCAAAGCTCAAAACCTCAAAATTTGGAGAATGATGAGAAATTGAGCTTTTTATACTATATCATGTATGACAGCCTTAGCGACCACTTGACCGCTTAAGTATCATGCTAAAGCTGCCAAGTGTCGCTTAATCGGTACCCGCGAGTACTGCACACTCTGCTTGTGCAGACAAGGGGCCACTTAGGCGAATCGGACTCTGATTTAGCGGCCCCAGATGGTAAGCCTGGTTGTTTAAGCGATCAGCTGGCCGCTTAAATAGCCTCCATTAAAGCAACCCAAGTGTCGCTTTAGCGGTTGCACCAGCTGGGACTTGGAAATTTTTTAAGTCTCCACCGATCCCGTGGGATTCATAAAAAATCTCAAGAATATGAATGAAATATGCTACCCTATCAAATTCGATGCTCCAGACTCAATGACGATATCAAATTTTTGAAATAAAGGTTGTTTTCACAAACTTGATCCTCGAGACTCAATTTCATAATTTTTTGAATTGAGGGTTAAAATGAGATACTAAATCCATAAAATCTAACCAATAATGCTACTAACCCAAAATTGACTTTTTGGATCTACTGGCGTTGTCCATTTTTTCAACTGACACAGAGCTATAAATGTCAACCGAAGTCAACTATAAAGCCCTTTTAACCTCTGAAAACTACAAACTCGTACAAATTGCACTGAAATTCTTTGAGAATTGTGCCAATAATCTCCACACCCCAGAAACATTACATAACAACCACGAGAAGGGGTAAAATGATTATAACAAATAAAAAGGAGAAATCACAGAATTAAGTTCTCATAATATTCGCCATTAAATCTAGTTGTCCTCAAACTAAAGGCAAGAGAAATATCCGATTCAATAAAAAATTGAGGATAACTACTATGCATATAAGACAGTGTCTCCACTAGACTTTAACCACCAGAATATTCCTAGAATGCAAGCCGCCTAATACCAAGGGCTAAAATGGAGACTGGCTCCTCAACAAAGGACAATCTCTCATATAACTGTGCCAAGTCCTAACCAATGACATGAGACTCATCTAATGTCATAGCATGGATACATAAATAATAGATGAACAACAACTAAATCTGGGGGTAATGGTAACTCATCAGCAACACCTCTGATAGTTCGAAGAATCTCGAATGGCTTAATATACCTGGGGCTAAGATTGACCCTCTTCCAAAACCTCATCACCACCTTTATGGGAAAATTATAAAGAAAGACTGGATCACCAACATCAAATATCAAGACACAAAGTCTACAATCCACATAGCACTTCTGCCTACTCTGAGCCGCTCGAAGGTTGTCCAGGATAAGCCAAACTCTATCTAGAGACTCATGAAGCAAGTCTGTACCTCGATGTATAATATTAGAAACCTCAAATAAACCAACCAAAGAGCGACAACGCCTACTATATAAAGCCTCAAATGCTGCTATCTCGATACTAAAGAGATGGCTATTATTATATGCAAACTTCGCCAAGACTAAATGTTGCTTCCATTAACCTCCAAAATATATAACACAAGAGCAGAGCATATCCTCCAATATCTAAATAGTCATCTCCAACTGGCCATTGATTTGGGGGTGAAAAGTTGTGCTCAGATCAACTCGGGTACCCAACACTTCTTGAAATGCCTTCCAGAAGGGAGAAGTAAAGATTGCACCTTTATTTGAGATAATAGACATAGGTACATCATAGGGATAAAATATCTCATGAACATAAATGCGGGCCAACATCTCAGCACTAAGAAAACCTAAATAGGGATGAAATAAGAAGACTTGGTCAATCGATCCATAATGATCCAAACACTGTCAGAACCATGAGAAGCATGAGGCAACCCAGTCACGAAATTCATAGTGATCTATTCACACTTCCACTCGGGAATAGGTAACCTCTGAAGCAAACCACCAGCCCTCAAATGCGCGGCCTTTATCTGCTGGCAATATAGGAAATGAACTATAAATTCTGCTACATTCTTCCTCATACCACCCCACCAATAGTGTTGTTTCAAATCACGACACATCTTATTCAACCACAGATGAATTGAGTATTTAGAATAATGAGCCTTCTCTAAAAACAATCTTACCCACTCACCCACTCCCGACAAAATAACTCAGCCTCCAATTCTAAAAATACCATCGGGGTTGAGTGAGGCTTTCTTAGCCTCGACACTCAACACCTTATTCTAAATCACTCTCAAACCAACATCATCAAACTGATGAGACCAAATATACTTCATCAAAGAATATATAACACCCCAGATTTTGGTCCCTAGCAGATTTCTAAAATTTTATCCTCATTGTCTTTACTACAACTCACCCTGCGAGCTGTAGGGTGTATTGATGGGTATTAAGGACCCAATCATAGACTGACCAGTATGTTGACATAGAGTATTTGCTATGATTACAACTAGGGGTATACAAGATGTAAAGACTCAAAACGAGTCATATGATGTGTTTCGTAGCCTAACTAGTGTGATGCCCAATTATTTCTGCTTTGACAACGACTAGATCATTCGAGTCGTAATGACAGAGGACGAGTTGTATGGTATGACTCATAACCAAGTCACTGTTGGTGATTATAGAGACTGTCCCTACTACGAGTGGAACCTTATGAGTCGTAAGTTGACCCTATGAGTCGTAAGGTCACTAGTAGTAATTGGACGGTCAATTTTCATTTCATAAGGGCATTCTGGTCAATTTCTTTTTTCCCATACTTAGAGCCACGACCATAAATCACTCAATGGTGTTATTTCTTATTCATAACACAACGAAAAACACACCCTCTTTCCTCTAAACTCTCCAAGGTCAAGATACTTAGGGTTTCAAATAAGTTGGCAATCTAAGGGATCAAGGGTTGATTTCTCTCCATAAATTTTAGTATTTCAGGCATGTTACTCTTCCCTAATTCTCAATTTATGAAAAACATGTACTTTACATGGTTTAAATTATATGGATTTGAATGTGGGTTTTGTTATGGTTGAGGGTTTTGACATGGTTGATTCTTAATTTTTTCCACCATGATTTATCATACATTGTTTATGCTTTATTAATGGTTTTGAACTTATGGGGTGAATGAGTATGGTGAATAAACAAAGGGGTCATGTTTTTTCCCAAATTGGTTTGAAATTTGAAGTGGTTTTAAATAATTGTATTCCCTCAACCCACTTGTGTAAATGGATTTAAATTGTTAATTTGTCACTTGATTTAACTTACTCACCTATGTTATTGCATTGTATTAATGATTAAACAATGAACGTGAATTTTGAAAGCCTTGTTGTTTATGATTGGATTTAATAAACAAAGTCTTCCCCCAAGATAATGTGATTGTTATGGCATAGAAATAAGCTTAAAAATATAAGAGTATGACGATACCCATGGTGTGCCTTAACGGTTGGTCCATTGGTTAATAAATGGGTTATGTAAAACTTACTTTAAATTGGGCTTAATGGGGGTTATGTAGAAAAGCCATAAAGTTGTGGGTCTTGGATGACTAGTACTGGAAACTCATATATGCCGACGTGAGGTTTAGTCTTGATGACTTGTACGCACGGTTCACACTATTGATATATTTGTACTTGGACTAACGTAAGGTCGAGGCATTTCCTGGTCTTCTTTGATACCTTTGGTTTGTGTGGATAACACGCACTGGGGCCCTTTTAGCAGGAGGAGCTGAACCAATATAACCCGTGGGTGCATGTTTATGACGATTGAGATACATAGTCCAAGATAAGTTTTACTTCATGCTAAACTATGTTCTCTATCCCTGAATATTATTTATGTATGTAAATGACGATGCATCACATGATTTTGAATAGTATTTGACTTGGTATTATTTTATCCCTTATCCTCGAGTTATATGCTAGTGCTCAACCCGCTAACTGTCTCCAAATGCTGTATCCCCATGCAATGTAGGCATCAGTGATACTTCTACTTTTTTTATGGAGTGCTGGTGGATCAACTAGATTCGTTGGTGGTGAAGTGGTGAGCTTTTATTCCCTGGAAGACATGGTCATTTCATTAGTCTTCTTTCATAGACTAGAATTATAGAGTTTATATTAAGATTGTCAGTGTCATTGCCAGAGTTGGGGGCATATCCCAACTTAGATCGACTTTCAGTACTGTTTAAAGGCTTTGTGGATATTGTGCGGACTTGGATGGTTTTGGAAGATGACAGATGTAACTGTACAAAATTAATGACTCTCTTAAGAAAGAGAAGGACCAAGTCCCATCACTCAAGGTTAGTACTAACACAATGTGCTTTAATAATAATAATTCTACTTAAAATGCCACGCGTCATGTCTTATCTGAGCAAAGTCGTCAATTCATAAGCAATGTGAAGAGTCGCCCAATTAAAGTCAGATGTGTTATTTCAAAAAGGCATGTTTAATGACAACGATCACCTCTCTTAAATCATCAAACCAAATTTATCTTTTTCTATTCTCTTCCAAAAATTAACTCAATTCATCTTTTCAAATTGTTCTTCATCTTTTAATTAAACTGGTCCTTTGCTCTTTCACTCACAAAATCTTGAAATGGCGAAGATTCCCTCTTCTTCAACCCCTGTAAAAGATCTTGAAGTCGATAAAGCTCCAAAAAAGTAATCAAAACAATCCCAAGTTGAGCCGTCAAATCCCTTAACATTCAAAACCATAGAAGACCTATCCTTAAGTCCTCATAAAGAACCTATGTCAACTCTTCCTACTGAATCGTCTCCAGAAAATCCACAACCACTAACTGAGTCTTTCCCTGTTGAAACAATCTCAACCATTGAAGTTTCTACTGAATCGACCTTGGAAGAAGATCTAAATTAAGGGTTTGGATCACCAATTGAACAAGAAATTTCTCAATCCGAATTTCCTCTTTCCCAGAAGAATCCACATAGCCTGAAAACCCTCAAATCCTTATTTCTTCTAAAGAACCAAAAAATATTGAACTCCTAAAAACCCCTCAAGTACCTAGTTTTCCTAGTCTTTTGAGGCAAATCCTATTTTTGCTCAATTGTGTGATGATGAAATACCTATTAAGAGGCTTGATCATTTAGCAGTGTAGGCTGGGTAGCTGAGAATTTACTTCTACTTGCATATGATCCCAAGGAAAGCTCAGTTAAAGCTGAAGAGCAAACAGTGGGTAAGAAGGATGATTTAAATAAGGGTGAAAAGATTATGCTACCTCCAAATCAGGAGGATGAGGATAAACCACCTATGAGGTGGCCTATGAAAAAACAAAGAGGTAGTCAAGGCAAGGAGAAAGTGATCAATTCTGGAATAAAGGTTATGAGATCATATTCTACAAGGGGGTCTAAAAAAAGTTATTAGATGATGCTATTAAGGCCAACAAGTCATCTACTACTAAAAGAAAACTCAAGAAAATTATTGTAGTGAAGGAAGAAAATGTTGAGGTTGTAGTGGTTAGAGAGGGTGAGATATTGATTCAGATGTTGCTGCTGTAACTGAGAAGAGAAGATAAGAATTTCATGTAGCAGAGAGGACCAGGTACTCAAGTTTAAAATCTGTAAATTTTGTAGGAATGAATCTGAAACACATTGCTGTAAAAAGGAACAAAAAAAGGTTGGGTTTAGAGAGAAAAAGAATGAAATTTTGAAAACAAAGAAAGTACTACCTGGGAGTGTGTTTGATCCCAGGATTTATGAGAAACCAGGCATGGTTGAATTGGTGGAATATGTGAAATACCAGGGATGGTTACACCTTTTGGAGGAACCAACTACCATGGTTTTTGAAGAGGAAGTGAGAGAATTTTACTATACAATGAAGTTCTCAGAAGATTGGTTAACCTTGAATGCTAAAGTCCAAAGAAAAAAAATCAGATTGAATGAAGAGTCACTTGGGGAAATCCTAGATGTGCCTGTTATAGGAGTAAGGACTATTGCAAAGAAACAATCCTTAGCTGAGTTCATGATGGATACTTCTAAAGTAGGAGGAACATCAATAGTAGGTGTGAGAAATAAATGTATCACAAGTGAGTTTCAGTTAGTATTTGAATTTGTGAACAAGGTCCTTTTCCTTTTGCCCATATCAGAGAAAAACACCATTGCCTCTGATGTTGATTAATTCTTAATTGAGTGTTTGAGCAAATTTAATTTGATAAGTCTACCTACCCTAATGTTAGAGCACGTGCATAAGGTTATTCATGAGAAGGAAGGAGAACATAGGGTGTCTTATGGATATTTCTTGAACAAGGTTTTTGACTACTTTGGAGTGGTTGGGAAAAAAGGGATGCCTGGAACAATAAAACAAAAGTTCAGTCTGACAATATTCGTAGAAAATAAATACATAAAAGGAAATATGGGAATTGTGATGTGACCTAAACTAGGTCCTAGTCATAATGGGTATCCCAAGTCCAACCAGGACCGGGGACCGCCCCCTGTTACCCAACCCAACATCTTCACAAAACCCTTGATGGGCTGAATTCCGAACATATAACAAGATAGCGTAAATCCTATCATGCAAACTCTAAGATATGGTCACCATCGTGACCGACCCAACTGACTCCAACCGTACCAAATTAACTATCCAACCATATCAAACCAAACCAGTCCATAACCAAATAAGTTTTAAACATATAATGATAATCAATCCCAAAATATAATACGATGGAACAACCAACAATATCGTCCAATGATGTCAGCCCCAATACTAATGCCAATACTAAGGCTGACCCCAATACCGATCCTGCCCATACCAACCCCAGAAGTACCATAAAGCCTCTATCCAAAAGAGTAAAAATATTCGGTTGAGACATTCCCCCTACCATGTCAAAAACCAATATCCAAAATAAAATATAAGTATCTAAAGATGTCCATAACATGAAATTGAGCCTTCTGTAAGGATGGAAACTCACCATTTCAGTCCAAATGCTGATACCAAAATCTGAATGCTAGACAGTAGGAGTAGAACGGCTGATTCCTGCATAACGTGGGTAGACATCCTTAGTAGACGGGTTAACGAGCGATCGCTAGCATAAACTCAGGATAAGGATAAAATAATGCCATTTATAAACAAAGTAAAACCATCCATAATTCATACAACCATACATGCATATATAAGTATCGAGAGAGAAAATCGGGTTTTGCATGCATTAAAAGCTAGGCTATGTAGTTTGCCGTCCTCAACCACCACAGGCAATATGGGTTCAATTCCCTCTGCTGAAAGGGCCCAAGCGTGTAAAGCCGCACGACCAGGGAAGATAACCCTGGGATGACTAGTATCCCCAAATATAAGGAGTGATATCATGCACACTGTCACCGAGACCAAACCTCATATCAACAAATATGAGTTTTCAGTTTCGATCCCCCCGGGACCTCCACCTTCTATGGCTTAGCTACACCTCCCCTTTAATGCCAAATTAAAACTATTTCCAAATAACTAACCAATCCATTTACCATTTATTAACCAAGGCTATTTAGTGGTGGTTTCGTCATACCGACCATACTTGCAAGTAGTATCCATAGCCAATCATATGTAGTTTAAGGGGACTTTCAAGTGACCTTCCATTTACCATATTAAACCTCTTGGGGATCACTATGTATCCCACAAGCATAACTATTTAGCCATTTACCTTTCCAAATTATTTAAACCATGCATAATTTCTTTACCAAGTTTAAAAAAACCAAGAGTTCCATTTAAAAGAAGTCAATGCAATGAACATATCTTTATAAGCATTTTGTCAAACACATTGTGGGCATACTTTAACCAAAACCAATTCAAATTACCAATAGCCATTCCCATGAATTCCAATTATCAAAAACCACCATTAATTCATATAAAAACATAATTAAAACCATGAGAAATCATAATCAAGTATTTATAAACAAAACCCCCACATCATATTTGAAAACCCAAAGCATACAATAATAAAATCATGAAACCCAATAATAAAATCATGACTTTAGTTGGAACTAACAATGAAAAAAGAGAACATGCCTTATACCGAGGAATTGATGGAAAGAAATCACCAAAGCAAGCTCCAAATTATTCATCAAGATAAAACCCTAGTTTTCTTGCCCCAAAAGATCTTGAGAGAATTATGAAGTGTTTAGGAATAGTTTCTAAGTATTAAAGAGTAAAATAATAGAGTAAATACTCTCCCAAGTAGGTTAGAATTCATGGGGTCCTGTTAAGTTAAGTAGAAAAATATCCGGAATACCCCCACTTAAGTTGTATAAAATCCCATCACAAGGATATGACTGACCCCCACGAGCCATACACTTCGATACGAGTGGTACCTACTATCGTATCCTAGCCTCAACCCTTGGACCCAATACTGTCCAGTATACGATTCATCCAACCAAGTCGTATCCATAACATACGATCCGTACCTTTCACCCGTACCCCTGGCAGAATAGAATACCAGGAGAACTGAGCACTGTCCCCTATACGAGTATAAGATACTAATTGTATCTAACCATACAAATCATATCCTCTAATCATATCCATTCTAGTAACCATATAATTCTATCAACCAATATTAGATAGTATACGATAGAACTATACCACTCATACCCCAATATACGACTCATATCCCTAAGTCGTATTAGGTCCAGAGAATGGAATTACAGGAAAAAATCTAAGGGATAAAACCCATAATATTTCAAACTGTATCCTAACTTTCAGAACTTTTGACTACTTAGGAGAATTTAGGATAATTTAAATAAGAAGATGGAGGATATGAGGATCTATTTAGCTACAAAGGATGCAGAGATAATATACTTGAAGATGCAGAATCAGAATTTATCCTCAGAGGGACCTGGCGCCACTAAGGAACTTGGAGCAGAAAATGCAAAACTCTAGGTCAAGATTGCAGAACTCACTCAGGAGGTTCATGGAATGAATGCTGAAGTTAAAGACCTCACTAAATAATTGCTAAATTCTCATATTGCCGAGAGTTCTAGAATGGATTTGTTGCTAAAATCCTTCTCTCCTAATCCCCCTTCTACCTAAGTCCTGTTATCCTTATGTCACTCTATCATCCTTGTGTGTCAGTATCAAGTTTTTAGTCCTAGTGTGGATTTTGATGGATCAGAATTTTATGTTTATTTCAGTTGATGTAATGGTACTAATTTCTCTTAACAATCAATTAATCCTTTGCTTGTGTGTTTCATCTATCTCTTCTATGTTCTTAAAGTTGTTCCTCAAGTTAGTGTTTCCCTAGTGGTCATGAGTTAACTGTCTTGTGCTTACTTTATCTTTGGTTTACTGTTATTACTTTTCAATAATTCCAAAAAGGGGAATACTGATTACATGTGGTAGGGACCAGGTACTGAGCAGCTGATAAGTGATATGTTCTAATGATATGTGCTAAATGCACTAAATAAAAAATAATAGCATATTGATAGTGGGAATAATGCTCAAATGAAAAGAATGAACATTGACGAGTGCAGGTATATTGACAAGGGAAATATTGACACATAGTGAATGAGTCGAGTTTTTGAGGTCAATTGAAACAAGAGACCAGGTACCTTTGTTGCAGGATATATTGACAAGGAAAAAGAAAGTGCATAATGATACGGGGAACACTCACTGAAAGTAGTGATAATCACTCCGACTGAATAAAGTGAATGAATTTGATGCTCTAAAGTTCTGTGGTCATGTTCTGGGATTTATCATCATCAAAATAGGGAAAATTTTTTATATCTTATTTTGATGATGAGCAGTTGACAACAAGGGACCAGGTCCTTGGGTCATTATGAAAAATACAGTTGTCACAAGGTCTGCGCTATTTTGTCTTCTAGTGTAACAAACTGCGTAGGTGAGATGTGCACCTTTCAAAGACACTTGGCCCAATCAGAATTATACCCTAATCATTATTCCACTATAAAAGGAAAAAGAATGCTTCTCAAATTGGTAAGTTTTCACAATTCTGATTATTTAAAGAGTGAAAGAGGCGAAAACTCAATCCAGCTTCAATTGCTCAAGTATTGCTCAAGTTCCTGATTTTTTTATGTACTAAAAAGAGTGAGTATTCTTGAGTTGAGTCCTGATATGTAATTGAATTACTCAAGTAATAAGAGTAATGCCTTTTTTTTCTTTCTTTCTTGAGTGTTTAGGTGGAGTTACCTAAGTTCAATATTAGTTAGAGTAATCGATATTAAAGGGAGTGTTTGCCAGAGTTGTCAAGATAGTCTTGTAGTAGAGGTATTACAAGCAGGTAGAGCATAGAGTTAGGTTCATAGGAGTCTGTAATCAATAATTTGATTATAGTGGAGTGTAGGGTGCTTGTGAGGGGGTAAGCCATGATTTTTCCGTCCTTGAGCAAGGAGGATTCGATGTTAAAATCTTTGTTTCCCTTAGTTTTCTGGAAATTTTTAGTTTTCTTATGCTTTACTGTTTGATTGCCTGTGGTTGAATCTAAGGACATGGTCCCTCACTGTGTGGTGCAACCCTCCCACATTGTCTGTGATTGAATCTAAGGGACGTGGTCCCTCACTGTGTGGTGCAACCCTCCCACATTTCGTCACACATTATAAACTATGCCAAGATCCTACTGAATGAAAAGTTTAGAGTAGTTTACAGATCAAGCAGTAGAAAAGCAAAGAGTGGACCTTATCTCTGGAGAGTCAGTATAAATAATGTGTTCGAGAAGAGATGTAGAATATCATCTGAAATATGAAGCTTCAAAACTCAAAAAACAAGTAACACTTTGCAGTCGTGGATATAGAAGCTCCAAATTAGCTCACCAACTAAAAAATAAAGAGAAATAATTCAATACTATTTAGTTATTTATTTTCATCATAAAAGATTGCAAAAATTAAATATTTAATGTTCAATCATAAAATATTTAATGTTATGTGAATGTAACATTATATATGTAAGATAATTTTATCATTTATTTATCATGTCCAACTGTTATCAAAGCTTGATTGTACGTTTATATTCTTTTTTAAAAAAACTTTGATTTGTGCTCATGCCTTTTAATGTTAAATTTAAATTCGTAGTCTATTTTTTACCTTTTTATTTAATGATTTTGTACAAATATAACATGTACTTATCAATTTTTGGGGTTAGTTGAGTAGTGCAGCAGAATGTTAAGAAAATTATGAAAAATCTTGAATCTTTGTGTAGTTGACAGAACTATTAAGAGGATCTGACAAATAATACCAACATGCATTTTTTGGAGTATCTGAATGGAATGATAAATGATAATTTTATCACTTATTTATCATGTTGAGCTGTTATTGTGATATTTATCATGCTGAATTGTTATCAAAGCTTTGATGTACGTTTACATTCTTTTTTTAAAATTTTTGGTTTATGCTCATATTTTTTAATGTCAAATTTAAATTTGTAGTCTATCTTTTACCCACCCATTTAGAGTTATCAATATGGGTTGGCCCAAACTAACCCAACCTAACCCTAACAGGCTAGAGAGATAAATGGACTAGGATGGGCTAGACCTTTTAACTAAAGGGCCATTGAAAAACAACCCAACCCAGCCCTAAGTGGGCCATGGGTTGGGACAAATTGACCGTTAAAAAAATAAAAATAACTTAAAAACGTGTTAAATAAAAATATGTAAATAGTTTGAGCTTATCACATGTTCTAATAGTCATAAATTCACTAACAAATTCAATAAGTGAACAAATAAAGTGATTAGAAACATCAATTCATAGCAGATTTAAGAAGTGAACAAATAAAGTGATTAGAAACATCAATTCATAGACTAATATAAATTTTTTGCGAATGGGTCAAAAAATCATGAGAATTTTAAAGTCTAATATGCGTGTTAATCAGAGATTCAGTCATCTCATTTACTAGCAAAACATGAACAAAACTAAATCCAAAAACTTACAAATCTTAACTGGACTAAAATTTTGTCCAATACAAAATAAATCTAAACTTTTAAATATTACAAAACCAATCAATTAAAGCTTATCAACTCCACTTCTACTTGCACTTATAATGTATTCTGAACCATCAATCATATTTGAATCAACATTTGACATAGCATCCTTAAGAAGTCCATCTTCATCTGTAAATTCAATTCACATCAAATAAGATATTAGTTAGATAACTAAAAAATAAGCAAAATAACAAAGACCAATAATTGAACTTAACTATTCGAGTTGAGTTTTCATGGAAATACTAAGTATCATGAAACACCCAAAATCCAAACGGATTAATCAAGTTATGCCGCAATCCCTTTTTATCTGACAATCCGCCTTTATCTCACACAAGTTTACAATTAATTTGGAGAGAGGGAGGATAATTTTTTCATATTCTTACCTGTACGGGCTGTATCCACTTGGAGAGATTTAGATAAACTCAAATTTATACTGATATTTGTTGAGCAAAAGTGGCGGAGGTCTAAGAGAAAACGGTTTTGCTGATCTAAGAGAAAGAAAATGATGTAACAAGTAAAAATAAAATGATGTAAAAAGTAAAAGGGCAATTTTCATAAATCCCATCAGGTTTCTTCTTAATTACCTTTTCTCCCAAGTTTTTTTTATTATTTTTTCTCTCTCCCATATTTCAATTATTTATCTACATAACTGAATGTTAATATACATAAGTATCTTATGTATCACTAACTTTCTTAACAATAGTTAAGAAAATAAATCAAGTCTAATAATTATTCAAAACAACATTTAAGGAAATAAATCAAGTCTAATAGTTATCTAAAATAATATTTAAGGAAATAAATCAAGTCTAATAATTATCAAATATTATACCTTATTAATGTGTGATTAATGAATTCCTCAATTATGTAAATTTTTTTAAAAATATACTCCTAAAAGAAAATTTACCACATAAATCAACTAGAAAATTTTAGAACTAAAAAAAGATCCTTATAAAATAAAGGGACACAAAAAATTTTAAAACGAAAAAAAGACTCGTCTAAAGAAAATTTTACTACGTAAGACTATGAAATTTTTTACTACCTAGTCTACATATTAAGGTAATTTTACTACGTAAGTATGGAAAAATTTAAAAAAAAAGGATTCTTGTAAGATTTGAAGAACATGGCAACAGTAAACCCCAATAGGTTTACAAAATACACATCCCCAGTATCACATATACATAACAGTATGAAACAAAACTTGAAAAATATAAAGATAACACGTCATATACATACCTAATGTTCTTTCATATATAAAAAACTATTATGTATATGGGCTGAAATACACACAACTCATCTTATCTAACAGAGCCATATACATAACTGTGTTATGTATAACACTATTGATGTATAACATATACATAACTCTGTAATGCATATGACCTGAAATTAAACAGCCCAACAATGTCTTGTTTCAATACATATACATAATAGATTTATGCATATGGATTGAAATTAAACGTCGAACAAATTTACATAACTACAAATATATACATAACTCGCTATGTATCATAGTTCAAAATTACAACATGGAATTACTAAGTAATCTGATCATATACATAACAAATTTAATGTAGAAGAAGACGTCTCTAACACTATACATAACTAATTTATGTATAAGGTTGAAATAACAACAAAACACTCTTACATAACAATGTATAAGAATGTGTAAATTGGCAAAAAAAATTAGATTCTTCAACAAATCACTATACCCTTGGAAGACGCGATCGTGATCATTCTTCACGTTTTATCTTACATGAAGATTTAGCAATGGGCTTTTTGAAGCTTGTACGAGAAACTTCCCTCTACTTATTCATCCTGGCGGGGTCGTTTCGATGTTTCAATCTATTTTCTCTGAAACTCGGATCAAACTCCAATACTATGCTTAAGTTTTGAGAATTAGGCACATGCAACAAATAACTTAGAGATTTTTGATTTAGTAAATTTGAAAAAATTAAAAAAATTAAACTAACCTCAAAAATAAATTGAAGAAGATGATGTTCAACAATTTGATAAGATAAAGTTTGTAAATTCAAACCTTGAAATCTCTTGATTATGGTTGCTCGATTTTAGTCATAAGTTGTAGAGATGTGATATGTACATGGAGGTTGGAGAGAGAAAGTGCAAAAATGAGATATTTGTAATTAATTTTGATAGATGGAAATTTATGTAATAATAGAAAGTTAGAATGTATATTATGTAATTTTTCCAAAGTAAGGGAAATCCCAAGTCCTTATCTCTAATGTAGTTGTTTTGCCCCTTTGTAACTCGAAGGGTTGGAAATATTGATTTCGACCTTTTAAACTATTCCGAAAACTTTAATTTTTTTTTTAAAACAGTCTAAGAAATTACCGAGTAGCCACATAATTTATTTGAAAAGAAATTAAGAAAACTTTAAAATAAAATCCTAAGTCTCAAAACAGAAAAAGGCTTAGGCCTTTAAGAAAGTCCCGAGTAAATGGTTCTTATTAACATTTTAGGAAGGTTTTTAAGGCACCTAAAATGTCCACTAACTTGCGATTATCCAGACTATTTGAAAATAATTTTTTTGACTAACGTTTTAAGAAAAAGGAGTTGGTTTTTGAAAAAAGTAATTTTAGGAAAAAGACTTGTATAAAATAAATTTTGGTGACTTAGTAGGAAATTTTACTAAGTCTAAGCAAATTAATAACAACTAGCACGTAAAAATGGAAGGGGAAAACTAGAAGACTTAGGCCATTAGACCCAAATCAATAAATCTGTCCTAATCTAATTTGGGCTTTCGGCCCATCATCACCTATCCTAATCTAAATATTGGGCTTTTGGCCCACAACCTGTCCTAAGCTAGTTTTCGGACATTTGAGGCCCAAAATCCGCTTCACCCATATTAAATTGCAACTTTGGCTTTGAGGCCCAAATGAATGAATAAATAAATGACTAAATGAATAAATAAAGAAGAAGACAATAATAAAAATCGAGACTTTTCAAGTCTCTTAGTGACCTCATCAATGATTTTTGACCCGTTTTCCTTCTTCGTCTATCTTCTTGCACCCATACGCCATATAGTCGACCTTGGGTTTAAACCTTAAATTGGACTCGAAGAGGTGGGACTCATTGGCCCATTATGAAATGCAAGAGGAGAGGAGTCCATTTGGACTCGAGATATTTTTTATATGCAAAGAAAAGATGAAGAAGTTAATATACGTTCAAGGCATAAAAGTGACATAGTTCAAAGCAAAAGAAACTATCAAGAACCAATTTGTGAATGACAATGATAAGCGCACTTGCACAAGAATGAGAGTCAACAAATAAAATGCAAAGAAAAGACACCCACTTACATGCCTCATGATTTATGTTCATATAAGAATGAATAAAGGTAAAAGAAAGAAGACCATGTTCAATGAATTAATGCGAGAACAAACAACACAAGTTTTCAAGAGTAAAGGGATGAGGCGATTAGAAAAATATACATGACTTCTAAAATTGAACAAACATAGAAACTAATCCATATATCAAAAGAAAATAAAGGCTAACTTTTCAAGAAAATGAATCTTTAAATTTCAATTAAGGAAAAATTAACGAAGATTCATACATCTAAGTCATGGCCAACTTTAGGGAAAACATGTGATGGCCTATGATTTATCGTTCTAAGACATCATTGATTCTCTTTTGACATTATGACTCAAAGAAAGACATGAATCAAGTCTTTACACACACAAACAACACGTACAACAATCCAAAGGGAGTAAGAAAATTAGAATAAAAGTTTAGCATCTCTAAAAGTAAAATATTGTTCAACAATCATACTATGCATGACTCGAGAATATCTAGATAATTCTATTTAGCCACAAAAATTCGAACTTTCTCATCATTTTGACAAATTAACAACATTCGAAAAAAGAAAAGAAAAAAAAAGAGGAATAAACATCTTGGATGGAAAATAAAGCAAGTACTCATCTCTTATATGAGGATTTTGAAATCCATTAAAATAATTAGCAAGCATATGATAAATTCTTGACTTAATCAATTACTAATTTTATTAAGGCGAAACAAACAATAGTAACTATTTTTTCAACATAAAAGAAATAACTTTACATGCTAATAACAAACATATCCGCTAAAAATGAATTTAAACATGACATGAATTCGTGTTTTGAGAAAAAATCAAAATTTTATACATAACAATCAAAGAATAAAGTCAAAAGGCAAAACAATCAATATTAACTATTCTTTTCAACATAAAGAAAATAACTTAACATGCTGAAAACAAACATATTCACCAACAATGAGTTTAGACAAGACATGTGTACATCTTTTAAGCAAAGATTGAAACTTTATCTATAATAATCAAAGAATAAAAAAAGGAGAAACAATCAATATTAACTATTTTTTTCAACATAAAGGAAACAACTTTACATGCTAAAAACAAACATATTCACCAACAATGAGTTTAGACAAGACATGAGTACATCTTTTAAGCAAAAATTAAAACTTTATATATAATAATCAAAGAATAAAAAAGGAGAAACAATCTATATTAACTATTCTTTTCAACATAAAGGAAACAACTTTACATTCTAAAAATAAATATATCCATCAACAATGAATTTAAATAAAATATAAGTACATCTTTTAAGCAAAGATTGAAACTTTATTTATAATAATCAAAGAATAAAATAAAAAAGACATGTACAATTATTGCTAGCTCATTTTTATACCGTGAACATGAAAATAATCATATTTTGGATACCACAATGTCCTATGGCCTTAAAAGCCATCCACAACAAACAATCCCAACAAATAAAATTATAACTACGAACTACGTAAAAGAAAAAGATAAAGAAGAAAACGATAATTAAACTAAAAAAGAAAAGAAAAGTGTGTTTACCTTTTGGGGGGCAGCAAAACGAGACTACGAGCTTCGTCGGAATCAACCACCACCGAAAAACATCGCCAACAACTCAAAAATTTTGATTAGCCGACCAACTCTATGAAACAAAAATTTTACTAAATAAAAATAACTATTTTGCGCAAAAGGATTTTTTTCACCTTTCTAGCCTCTTTTTTTTTTTTTTTTAATTTTCAAACCTCTTTCTACCAAAGTAGTGGTAGCACTTATAGGAGAGAATGAGGTTTTTCTTCCTTTTCTCCACCAATGTGAGAGAAAAGTATTTATAGGAAAGGATGAGGATTTATTTCTTGTCATCCACCAATGTGGGAGAAAAGCCATTTAGGGGTATTTTTGAAATTTTAAAATTGAAGATAAGGTGAGGTGAAAGATAATGTGGTGAAAAATTGTACAATGTAGTACAATTTTTGAATTTCAAAATTGGGAAAAGGACAAGGTTGAGGGGGAATTGTACAATATAGTACAAATTTGAAATTATTTTTTGTGGGAATTGGGTAGAAGTTATGAGTGTTTTTTGGGAATTTTGGGGTTATTTAAAATTTAACCCCAATTGAGATTTAAAATTTAGCCAAATTTATTTAATTTTGACCAAATTAAAAATCAATTGGAGGATTGCATTATAATTATGGCCATTTTGATTTCAATTATGGCCAAATCTAATAGATTGAAAAAATTAAATTGAAATTCAATACAAATTAATACTTTTTTTAATCTCGAGCTTCTTGATTTAATAAAATTAAATACATATTTATCAAAATAAATTATTTTTGAGAGTCAATTATGTTTAAATTAATATTGTAACCATTTGAATTTATTTTCAGGAATAATCTTTAATTAAAATTCGATCCATAGAATAAATATTTAAGTAATCAAATTATATAATCTCATATAATTGAACACGATAATATATAATCGCTACATAAAAGGACAAAATTACGTACAAATATATTTTAAAAAAATTATTCGTATGAAATATATATTTTTATTTTATTAAAAATCAAAGAAACTCAGGATTAAATTTAGTCGTGAAGGGCAAATATTAGGTGTCAACAATAACCCCCTCCCTTTGGATGGGGTGGATACAAGTAACCCTGGGCAAAGGGAGGTTGACATTCCTAATTTTTGTCTGACCACAAATTCGAATCTTAAAGAGGTTGGCTTTCACATGAGTTTCATGGAGTTATGGCCAAACCCTGGTATCAGGTTTCCTACATATCTCAAGTTATATGAGAATTTAGGCCATTTGTAGTTCATAAAGTTGGATTTAAAGCACGATTTTAAAAAAATTCACCAGTTATCTTAGTTTTAGAGTTTTTGATGGAACCGAAACACTGAGGAATAAAGAGATTTGGGGGGGGGGTTGGAATGCAATCGAGTTTTCTACATAGAGACCATCCTACATATCCCCGAGACTCAGGGAATCAGACTGCTTGTAGTTTGACTCAATCGGTAGAAAAGATAGTCTTTTATTTCAGATGATCTTTGGCTCATGATGAGTGACAAGTTGATCGAGTTGTGGAAAATAGGCTTGTAACCTCTTAACAATAAATGTAGGATCCTTCACATCCATAGGCAATAACTTACCTGGACATAATTTCCAAAACTTTGAGTGTGTTGCCACCCGAATTTTAAAGAAAGAGAAGATTACCCTCGGTATGAGTTTAAAAATATCCTAAAGGTGAAGCGGAATCCAGAATATCCCAGAATACCCACATGCCTTCTAATAGGGGTGTGGTTGGATGGTGGTGGCGATCATCCTTTAGCTCGCGTCCAAAGAGTTTGACTTCCCTCTCTAGACTATGTCCCATTTTTCTGCTAAGAAAGAGTTCCACGTTGTGCTGCGTCCTTTTTTGTAGTCATCCGCACCTATGATTTTAATTTTGAGATTTTATCCTCTCGTATGATCTCGAAAATATCTCAAATAAAAATAGTTAGTGCTAAACATAATTCACGAAAGAGGTATATAGTTTTTACAATATCTCCACATGAGTTGTTGCCTGAGAGCGAAGTCGCCCTTTCATGTACCTGTTTGGAAAGAAATAATTTGCAACAACAGACATAACAAACCTCATTGTTGCATAATTAACTCATTTGATGAGTGAATATGTCTTCAGAGTGGGGTGTCTCTTTTGGACACCGACAACACTTTAGACAGAACAGTCCCTGCAATCGTTTAATCTTATGCTAATGCAGAAACCCTTTGGCCACCTATAATGATGGTTGTATGATAACCTCTCTGGTTATTGCCAATAATTCTTTGCATATGATCTCGGGTAAGTATTTCTTATCTTTTGTATCGATATGACTTATAAATTTCCCTTGAATTGTCAATCTTTGGATAATCTCGCGCATTATTTGATGTTGGATATAAGGCGAATTACAGATATCCTTTAAATTTCTAGCTTCTAGGTGATCCTTCACTTTATCCGACCTTGGATGAGAGATGACTTACAGATATCCCTCCAACCGTTAGCTCTTAGGTATTCCTGCACATCATCCGACCTTAGATACAATATGACTTATAGATATCTCTCAAATTGCTAGTCTTTGGGTAATCCTGCACATAATCGATCTTGGATATGACACGGCTTATAGAGAACCCTTGGACGTATCAATTTGATAATCTCGCATATTCTCCGATTTGGATTTAGTTGCGACTTATGGATAACCTTCAAACTATCAATTTTTGGGTAACCTTGCACACTATCCGATTAGGATGTTGTTGTGGCTTACGAATAACCTATGAAATATAAACTCATAGATAATATTGCACATTATCCTATTTTAAATAATATGACTTATAGATGTCTCTAGGATTGTCAATTGCTAGGAAGTCTTAAATGTCATTCGCTTTCAAATAACGACTTAAAGACGTCCCTTTGAATCATGTGCTTTTGATGCATTTAAATACTGATTCATAAAATGATGAGATATTCTCGATGTCAGTGTGTGCTATCTCATGTGTTAATAGATATTAGATGCTGATGATATCCTCGACGTTAGTGATTCTATCTCGCGTGTCAACAAATATTAGATGCTGATGATATCTTCGACGCCAACGTATGCTATCTCACGTGTCAACAGATATTAGATGCTGATGATATCCTCGACGTCAACATATGCTATCTTGCATGTCATCATATATTTAAATACTGATAATATCCTCGACGCCAGCGTATGCTGTCTTGCGTGTCATCAGATATTTAATGTGGATGATATCCTCGACGCCAACGTATGCTATCTCGCTGTGTCATCAGATATTTAATGCGGATGATATCCGGGATGCCAGTGTATCTATCTCGCGTGTCAACAGATATTAGATGCTAATGATATCCTCGACGCCAGCGTATGCTATCTCGCGTATCAACAGATATTAGATGCTGATGATATCCTCGACGCCAGCGTATGCTATCTCAGGTGTCATCAGATATTTAGATGCTGATGATATCCTCGACGCCAGCGTATGCTATCTCGCGTGTCATCAGATATTTAATGCGGAAGATATCCTCGATGCCAACATATGCTATCTCGAGTGTTTAATACTGTTGATATCCTCGACGCCAGCGTATGCTTTCTCGCGTGTTATCAAATATTTAATGCGGATGATATCCTTGACGCTAGCGTATGCTATCTCGCGTGTCATCAGATATTTAATGCGGATGATATCCTCGACGCTAGCGTATTCTATCTCACGTGTCAATAGATATTAAATATTGATGATATCCTCGATGCCAGCGTATGCTATATCGCGTGTCAATAAATATTAAATGCTACTGATATCCTCGATGCCAGTGTATGCTATCTCGCGTATCAACAAATATTAAATGCTGATGATATCCTCGACGCTAGCGTATGTTATCTCGTGTGTCATTGCATATTTAATGCAATGGACCTCTTGGCAATGGAATGAAATTGAATGACCCTCTTGGAAATGAAGATGGTTTCTCCTTAACCCGTTTGTCTGTGTTTTTGCTTTATATGTGTACCTGTACTCAAGGTAGACAGTCAGTAGACACAAAGTCGCTTTTGCTAGCGACTATTTTTTAGAACAATTCTAAATACAATATTTATAAAGAAGATAAAACGCCTTTGTTTATCCTTCATGGTCTCAAAAAATGAGATAGACAATTCCAAAGGTCTTCGATAAATGGGTATTAACCCGTCTTTGGGGCTACCCAGAAATACCGTTCTTGAGCATCATATTCTCTGGTGTGGCTCCCAACTTGCTCGGGGATTTTTGAAAAAGACTTTTATTTTTTTGTATTGATCCTTGCATCCACAGAAACATGATTAGTTTTGAGTGAAACTACTCCGTGTTGACCTCCTTCTCTCCTCGGTTTGCTCCTCGCCGTCTTTTAGGTGCTCCGTCATGTTGGTATCTCTACCTCAACTCCCTGTTCCAATAAATGCCTGGGCAATCACTAAGTAAAAGATTTGTATAGATTTTTTAAAGTAGTCTTAATTTTAGAAAATAGTTTCAAAAGTTTCTGTAAAAGCTTTAGAAAATCTCTGCCAGTCATGTCATGTACTAGCTCAACGAACGTATTCCTCTTGGTTTTGACTATATCCGACGGAGGATCTCCAAAATGCATCATCATTGTTGGAGGGTTCTTCAAACAGTTTTGTTATAGCCAGAGATTGAGTCTACCTTAGACTTTGTCGTAGCTGGTGACTTCAAAAGTTTGACTTTGACCTCTGGTGCTGGGAATTTAAAATATATTTCAGTGTTTGGTGAAAATTTTGAGGCCTTCCTCAAAATTTTCTGCCCCAGTTTAAAGTTTTTTTGATATGATATCAACTCGAGAGGATCCAAAGTCTTTGTTTGTTTTTATTCTCTTTGTTGGATGATGATCTTCCTCTTGTGAATTTTTGAGACTCTTTCTCAAAAATTCTGCCCCAATTTCCATTTTTTGGGGTTACATGACCGAGTTGTTAGGGCTCCTACGTATCCCGTTGAAGCAGGAATCAGGTCAAACGTAGTTCAGGACTATGCTAAAGATATATAAAAAAATCTAATGGGTTAACTAAAGCTGACATAGGCCACCTACGTATCCCTTTTTTTGGGAATTCAGGTCATCATGTAGTTCATACATAAAAGGAAAGGATAATTCTCCTAAGGGGTTAACCGAAGCCGAGATAGACCGCCTACGTATCCCTTTCTTGGGAATTTAAGTCATCACGTAGTTCATACATAAAAGGAAAGGATAAATTCTCCTAAAGGGTTGACCGGAGCCGACATAGGCCACCTACGTATCCCTTAGAAATTCAGGTCAAACATAGTTCGTGCATAAAAAGAAAGGATAAATTCTCCTAAGGGGTTAACCGAAGCCGACATAGGCCGCCTCCATATCCCTTTTTTGGTAATTCAAGTCAAACGTAGTTCGTACATAAAATAAAAGGGATTTTAAGCAATTTCACATCATAAAATGAATACTATCATAAAGGCGATTACAAATAAACCAAGGAAACAAAAAATAAAATATCCTTCAAATGCAGTATCTTTTTAACGCATTAAAATTGATTGGTTTGGTCCACTCTTAGCCATCCATCTCAGGTAGGATTAGGGATCCTCCAGGTTAGGCTTCTTTTGGTTTTCAAGTTCCTCTATATCTTTCACTAACTGCTCCTCATCACCTTTTTTTCGTTCATTATCATTCTCTTCGCTTTATTCGTCTAACCCTTTTCATGACATGACATTGGCAGGTTTTTAAATTATTACTTCCAAAATAAATCATGTTAGATGATAACAACATAATAAAAGATGATAACTTCTTAAATAAAAGAAGGCCTTTTCATTGAAATTTGGGAAATAAGTACAAACTATGTCTCATGACCCACGTAAATACGGGCCCATGCCTTTTTGAAAGCAGTAAAACATGAAAAGGAAGTTTGAGACATAAAGGGTAGATCACTGGGCATCCTCCGGATCATCACTAATTTTTAAAACTACTAGTAATTTCCCTTTTATCTACCACGACGGGCGGTGGGTTATGAGTGGAGTGGAGGTTTTGTTTTGCACAGCCTCTCCTAGCGCAACCTTTCTCTCCCCATCAGACTTTGGGAAATCCTCTGGTATATCATTGCATCCCTTGGACGGATTTTTTATCCCATCCCCAAGACCATCATTTTTAACCTCTCACACATAGGAAATGACTGGTATAAGAGTGGCAACGATTTAGATAGACTTGTCTTTGACTTATCTTTAATCTCATCTTCCTTTCTTGGCTGGTATCCCAACCCATACTTAGATGCTTTTTCTGGGACCATAATGGGCTCAATAATTCCTTCCAAATTCTCACCCAAGATACTTAAGGCAGCCACAACTTTCTCTATCTTTTTCACTCCTTTGTCTTTTTAGAATTTTGCGAATCCACCTTAGTAATAGGCTTGCTAGATACCTATTCGCTGGCTATTTTGATTATACTAACTGTGGCTCTCCCATGATTAGATAATGTATTACTGGTGATATTTGATATCAGCGCCTGGAGAGTAATATTCTTCTGATCAATCAAGTTTTGAATCTTGTGTTTCAGATTGATACAATCTTCAGTATTATGCCCGGGCGCTCCCAAATGATATGCACAGACTTGATCGACCTTCAAGAATCGGGAATTTAGATTGGTAGGGTTTTGTGGAATAGCCTATAAATAGCTAGCTTTCATCAATCTTCCAAAGAACTGGGTACGACTTTCAGCCAATGAAGTGAATTTTCTTGGAGGTTCCTTTTCGAGGTTTAGACGTGGGAGGGGGGGTGTTATATTGGTTTTGATTAGTGGGAGGAGGTATGTGATGATAATTTGAAGGCGCTTGAACATTTATTTGGTTATTTGGTAGAGTAGTTTGAATATGAGACTGATAATTTGGCTGCGGAACTTAGTACTGGGGTAAAATATTTGAAAGTGTAGCTTGGTATTGGTATTGGATATTTGGAAATGAAGCTTGATACTGGGATTGAATATTTGGGAGTGGAGCTTGGTATTGGGATTGGATATTTAGAAATGGAGCTTGGTACTGGGATTGGATATTTGGAAGTGGAGCTTGGTTTTGAGGATGAGAGAAAGTTGGGTGGTGGGTGGGGAGGAAATTGAGAAAATTTTGTGGAGTTCGAGAGTAGTTTTGTGGAGTATGGGAGGAATTTTGCGGATTTGAAAATGAATTTTATGAATTCGGGTATGGATTTTGCGGATTTGGGAGCGGGTTTTGTGGGGTTAGGGATGGATTTTTTAAATGGTATGAATCTGAGTTATCTTCTCGATTGGTGTTTTGGGCAAGTTGAGGAGTGAAAATAGATGACGTGTTATTTGGATGATCCCCGAGAATAGGCGTACTGAGGGGAGGGATCTGGAGTAGAGGCCCATGTCTTCCTGGGGAAAGAGTGTTGATAGTGGTGGCCAAGTTAGCTAAGTCTCTAGTACGGTTCATTTCTTCCTGAAGCATTTTCAACTTTCTCGCGAGTTCAGCAATCATCTTATTTTGTTCCTGATACGAAACAAACAAGGAAACACCAAAATCAGTCCACAAAATGGAAGAAATCCGTGAACCCTTTTGGAGACCAAGTCCCGGATTCCCAAGAACACAATAACAAGAATATAACAAGGTGTTTGTTACACCAAATCAGAGAATAACAAACTAGATTAACAACATAATATGATGAACAAGAAGACACAAGATTCGGATTTAACAATAACAACAAGAACACAAGATTACAACACAAACACTAAACATGATTACAAGAAGGTAAAAAGATAGATAGATAGAGCACATGAAGGTATAATCTTCAATAAAACTATCTCTTACGTGACATAAGATCGGATTCCACCTCTCTAGCATCAACGCTTCCAAGCAAGCAACAACAAAAGAGAATCCACCCTATTATTGTATCCTAGTTTCGGTGGTCACTCTTCTCACTAGAGAGAGAGCTTGTTACAAGTCTTACAAGACTCACAAATATCATCCAAAAACTAAACTAAAAACCCTACAATGTTCATTTTATAGCTATTACAAAATATAAGTTAAAATAACCAAAAGGCCCTTCAAAGAGTGGGCACCCATCTAGTGTAATTTATGAACTGATTTGGGTGTATTTTGGGCCTCTTTTACACTTCAATTGCACGTGCCAAGGCTCGGGTCCAACATGCACTCTCCTAAGTCCATATCCGTGATTATTTCCGTACCATCCTCTCCATCTTGAGAGGAATTTGTCCATAAATTCACGGCTTCACCTCATTCAATTGGTCACTTCAAAGGAAACCTACTCAAAAATAGTCCACAAAACATGAAGAGCCCGAGAGCTCAATAATAACAAGGGACGTATCAAAAATGAACTAAAAACAGCCTACAAGAAATACACAAAAATAATCCACAACCTAGCCAAACCCGAGAGCATAATGACAATAAGTCTCGGATCCAACATCTTCATTTTGACCCTCGGCTTCTTCTCCCTCTTGAGATTGACCTTCAATCTCATCCGACTCAAGTCTCCTTCTATCATATAAGCATCGTCGTTGACTCCATATTTTTCATCTTTCTCTTTACCATGTTCCTCTTCTTGGATATGTCAGTTTTTGAAAAGAAAAGTTTCGATTGAGAGGCTCGATTTGGTAACGTGGAGCTTCGGTTATGGAGCTTGGATGGGAGGAAATTGACTTCCAAGTCCTCCTTGTTGGACTTGATCAACTTATGGGGGAAGTGGTCTATTTTGTTCTCGGTTTTGAGGGCTATTTGGAGCTTGACTTGTGGCATTATATGGTGGTCTTGGAGGATTGGTCATTGGAAGTAAAGTTTCGGGAGTAAAAGAACGAGAGTTCCTTCGACTCTCCATTCGATCCAACCTCTCACGCATAGTTACCACATTCGAGTCAATTTTTTTAAGACCCGCATTTTTCCTATCAAAGTCTCGGGACAAAGCATCAAGGAGGGCCAAAATGGTTTCCATTATGATGTTGAAGAAGCCACAAATGCTGACAAGATATTCAACTTTTAATGATTTAAAAAAAATGATAATGAACATTCAATATTTATATATTTTTAAAATAACTCTTTACTGTTCACTTTTTTTGTCTTAGAATTTCGTGAATAATAACTAGAAGATGTCTCCTAACAAGCTTTATACTGAGAAGAGAGGTAGACCAAAAAATGAAGAATCTATATAAGAAACTATAATGATGTTGACCAACTATCTAGCAACAAGGACAAAAGACGATTAGGAAGGAGAAAATTCCTAAAAAAGTGGACGTGTGGTAATTTTTCTTTTAAATTTTAGCTACATTTTTTTTTTAACTTTCTAGCAATCTAGATTTAGGTATGATCCTGAATTAATTTTAATTTTTTTTTTTTTTTTTAAGAATCATGGCTCTTTCATATCTAGGTTCTTCACTCCTTATGTTAAAGATGTTTTTTTAACAGTATTAGTTAATTATTTAACTGTATGAATCTAATGTTTGCTGTCTTTTATGTATTTGTGAAGTTTATATATCTGCATCATTTTTGTTCAAAGTTGTAATACCATGTCATTCATATATTTTAATGCACAAATTATTTATTTTCTGTAAAGGCAAAGAGTTGCCTCTTGCATAGAATTTTTTTTAAGAAGAAACAAATAAAAAACTCAATAATAGAAAATATATATACAAATATTAAAAATATAAATTTCAATGAACAGAGTTTACCTCATTTTCAAATTTATGAAACGTGATTTAAAATATTACTCGAACAAAGAGTCATTCCCTGTTGACATTTCTCTGCATCTCTTCACTCAATTATTCACTTATTTAATCATTATATCTGAATTTATTTTTTAATCAGTGAGACAGACATTTGTCCACTTCAAAAAATTTAGGTAAAACAAATTTGAATATAAATTATATATAATATTTGAACAATAGTAAAATTATTAAATCAATTGATATTATACATCATACAAAATATACTTATGTATTAATGATGATCCAAAATAAAATTGAGAATAAATGTATTTCAATTTAATACACGTAGTTCATATGCATATATTTATATATTATTTTTCTTTGCTATTTTACATTGAATTACCTAGAGAGAATCAATATTATATTTAATAAAAAAATTGCACCTTTTACCTTTTAATTTAATTTAATGACTCATGTAAAAGTACAGTACCCATCTTTTATAGTATTAACAATGAATAAATGATTGTGATCAAATGATATATTTTATATTTAATAAACTAATAATTTTTTTTAATATGATTAGATAATAATATTTATAATTTTTTTGATAGTAATTTCATACATCGCGCGGGTAAGTATACTAATATTATAAAAGAGAAGGATCAAAGTAGCTGCGTTGACTCAATTTGGATACATTTGATAGTAAGTTGTATAATTGGTAGGGCAGTTCATAGTTGAACCGTAAGTGATAAGTCAACCATGAATCGATTTCTTGGATAGGTCAAGAATTACCATTTTGTTTAATGGGGATCAATATATTGATGATTGAAAGTGAAAAAACAAAGCATGAAATGATTAAAGCTAATATAATCATTCGATAATTACTAATCTGATACTATATTTTCGTGAGCAGTAAGCAACAGATCTTCCTTTATTTTGGGAAAACTGGTGGCCGCATGTGAATTCTTTCAAGGCAAAGGGCGGCCTGATTTGACATTGTGTTGTTTACTCTGATTCGGTCGAGGTGATTTTCGTTTACCAGCACGTAGGTGTTCTAAATTCCTATGACCGAGTCTTTCTGACCCCTGTGAACATATTTTCTTAATGTATTAAAGAGAGCCTCTCTAATCGGTGAAAAGTGGTGGGTGTCCACTAACGGCCATTCCTGGCTCGGCTCCGATAACGCAATTCTGGGAGGAGTCGGTAGTTGGGCACTGAATCCCTTCGAACCTGGAGAGTGTGTGACACTGGGTCGGGATTTGGTGAACCAACTGGTCGCTCCTCTAGTTGAAGTATCGGGCCTCCTTTTTCGTTGCCTAGGTTACACCTGAAGTACTAAACCAATTAATGTTTTATTAGCTGACTAGCGAATTAACATATTTACAACTAGATATCTGATAAGCCAAATTATTAAGTATAATTATACATCCGGCCAATTCATCATACTACTGGCAAATGATCAAATTTACTTCCCAAAGATTCAAACTGTCTATCCCTATGGTAATAATTAGGGTTTCAACTCCCCATATTGTCACAAAATTGGCCTCATTGAGAAGTGCTTTTTTTAAAAATATTTTAGAAATGGTACTTAGTAATAGGTATTTGGGTAAATTAGTTTGAAAAATACTTTTACAATTTTATAGCAGTAATTTTGTGCAAAATTCCACAAGAGTTTATGAAAAAAACTAATTTTCAGCTTTTGAAAACTATTTTTGTCACAACTCAAACTTATTTATTTATTTTTCTAAAAGTTTTGATCAATCATCTTAACGCTCTAAAATTAGCCCTATTTTAATTAGGAGTAACACTTTTGCAAAAGAACAAGAGTAATTAGGAGTAACTCTTGATCTTTCAATAGCTAATAATCTCTATTGTCCAGATCCTCGGAGATTACTCAAAACTTGTAATTTAGGGAGTCGTGATGTAGTCCTTCTGCTATATATATATATATACCAGTCTATATATATACCAGTCTAGGATACGCGCCCCGCGCATGTATCTTACATCAATGAATTTAATTTTATAAAATCACTTCGATATTATAAAAGAAAATCTTTTGACACCTCTTCATTTAGCCAATGAATTTTTCATAAAAAAATATATATCATAATCAGCAATTCATGGATTCATATTAATTAAATACCTGGAAATTATTGAATAATGAAAAACATACATGCTAGTACTATATATATATATATATCTCAATTTCCACATGAACAATTAATGCCTATATGTAACTACCATTATTTATTTTCTTAGTTAAAACCTTTAAAATAAAACGCACACACAAAAAACAAATTGAAAAAATAAATCAGCTTAGATCCAATATAACAATTGAAGGGGATCAAGAAATTTGAAGTGCCAAAATGCAGATCGCCTCAAATAGTTTTCTTGTTGTGAATCGTCGTCATTGTTAGGATTTATTTATATATTCAAATTCAATAACACGATCCAAGCTTGACGTAAATATTGCACCTTAAAGCTACATATACAAATTCAATTTGATATTATTCGCTACAATTCCTCCAGATCAAAAACAAATACTAACTAATAAAATTATAGCTAACATAGGCATGCCAATATCTGTTATACGCGTTATATAAAAACTTTGATGAAATTAAATATGAATTGACGTTATATAAAAACTTTGATGAAATTAAATATGAATTGAAATGCTCAGTGTTTCAGTTTACTATTTTAATAACTACGTAATTTACACAATGATCTCGTTTCATCTCATTTCAATCGCGTCTTCATAAAATATATCATGTAAACTTTTTGCACTGCTTCATAGCCACAACCTTAAGAACATACTAAAAATATTTCTAAAACAAACGTACCTCAAAGCACTAGTAAATTTATCTCTTCAATCATAAATACTATCAATTTCACAAGTAAATTTTCATACACGTTTTTCTTTTTTTTTTATTCCCTACAATTCTGACGTATCATAAAATATAAGTATCCAAAATATATGATAAATTTTTTCTTACTTCTACACGTTTTTCTTATTCTTTTCCTTTTTTTCCTCCCTACAATTCTGTAGTATTTTTTTTTCCTTTTCTCACCAACAAAACTCATAAATATAAATATTTTTGAAAATCCTAAATATATGAGAATACAAAATTCTAAATATATGGTAGGTTTTCCTATTATTCTTTAAAAAACAAAATTCTAAATATATAGTCGGTTTTTTTATTACCCTTTTTTGCAAGTTTTTTTTTCTTTTTTTTTCCTAGAAATTTGACATTGTAATTTTTGTACAAAAAACATTTTTTTAATACCATTCATGCCAATTAAGATCTCTGACTTGTTTTACTTATAGTACAATAACATGGAATCTATGATTTAATATGAAAAGAATTGTTTGAATTTTAATCGGAAAATAAAAGAGAATTATTTAAATAATGAGTATTAATTAAGGCAAATTCATATTGATTCAATAACAAAAAGTTCAAAAGTTATAATCCAAGTCTAATTTTTTTTCTAATAGTCTTTTCCATATATTTTAGGACTCATATATATTTCTTACCATATATTATTAAGTATCATCCAATATATTTTAGGAGTCCTTAATTTAATAAAATAATAATTAAAATAAATAGTAAAAAGACTATTTTGTCTAAAGAAACGACATTTAATGAAGGACAAAAAGTTCAAATCACTTTTCTAAGGACTTCACACTTTTAATATATATATATATATATATATATATACACACACACACACTAGTTGCATTAGGTCCGTGCTAAGCCCAGGCCCAAGCTCCTGATAAAGAATATAAAATCTAATTTTAGAAAAAATATAACTTTAGTCACATTTTTCCTGTTACATAATTAATTTAGTTTAATGATACGTTGATTATGTCTTGTCTGGTAAGTCATTACGATTATTAAAGTTTTTTCTTTATATTTGAATAATTTTTAAAGGATTTTATTTATAAGAAAGGAAGTATGAAAGATAATTAGCAAATACGAATAGACATAGAATTCAATTTGAAACAAATAAATGGTGTGTTTAGCATGTTTTAAAAATAATCATATTTGATAATTTAAAAAAAAAAAAATAGGGTAAGGAATTACTTGGTGGGGGTATTATTCTTGTTATGATACCTTGTTTCATGCTTTATTACGAATCTGTTTATTTTTCTCTGTTTACTATTAATTGTGGGTGTCGTATTTATGTTATGCCATCTTGTTCCATGCTTTACTATGAATTTGTTTAGTATTCCGTGTCTCGAGCCGGGGGTCTATCGAAAACAACCTTTCTACTTCTTTAGAGGTAGAGGTATGGACTGCGTACATCTTACCCTCCCCAGACCTCACTATGTGGGAATACACTGGGTTTGTTGTTGTTGTTGATAATTTTTTAAAAAAAATCTCTAAGAAAATAAGTCTTGTTAGACTTATAACAATGACTCCGTGAAAGTAGAAAAAATATATTCTATATTTCATATTCATTGAGCCCTTCGCTCTTTAATAACATTGTATTCGCCCCACCGATAGCTCCTATCCCTGCCACCTCATACCCACCTCTCATAGTACTTATCTAAATTATACATAAATAATTTTAAATAATATTTTAATGACATACTGAATATAAGAAAATAAGTAAGAAATACACTAAATTTTTTTAAAATAATATTTTTCATTAAAAAAATATGTTTGTACCAAATACACTCGAAAAGAGAATAAGTATTATTAAACAATAATAAATTCTCTAATTGAAAATGAGATTATACCTTCAAAGTTGCACAAATTTTACTAAATCGTAAAAAAATAAATATGCACTCTATCTGTTTTATTTTATTTTATATTTATTGATTTGGTACTCCTATTAATAAAAAAGTTATTTAATATGAGTTTGTTTATTTATCTCGATAATTATGATTTGAAAGTATATGATTGACATTATATTGTATAGTTACTTAATGATAAGAGTAAAATATTGAAAGAAAATAATAAACTGCACAAAAAAATTTATTTTTAGTATAAGGTCAGGCAAAATGAAAAAGAGAGAGAAAAAGGTACTCTCTCAATTCCTTTTTAGGAGCACTTATTTCTTTGACTTGACAAATAATTTAAGAATTTAATCTATTAAGAGTAAAACATATAAAATTATTCTTAATAATTATATTTTAAAATTTTAAATTTGGCTATTAATACTTTATGTAATTACTTGATAATAATAATAATAATAATGAAAAAAAAATATAAATCTTTCGTAAGTAAAAATGAATAAGTAATCTAAAAAATACTATGTATAGTTCAATTATAAAGATCCAAATAAAAATATCATAAAATAATAAATGAGGAAAAATGTAACAACATGTATGGAAAAAAATAAACATGTGTTTCTATCTAATTGCACCAAAAACTTTGTGACGACTACCAAACAGAGAGATTCTCCCTTATATATAGTTACTAGTGTCATTTGGCTCATGCTAAGCCCGAGCCCAAACTACATTAACATTTATATTTATAATTTTTTCTATTTTTTTCTACTTTTGTTTTTTGTTTGTGTTTGTAACATTATAGTATTAGTTGAAAGTAGTTCGATAATCTCTCAATATTTTTAAATTGTTAAATCATATATTCTTTTCAATTTCTTGTGTCCTATTTCTTTTTTAGTTCGTTTAAAAGTGAGTCTCTTTTCCTTTTTTTTGACTCTTTTAATATATCTCTTTTCATATGATATTTTTAAATCCACATGATTAAATGATATTTTGGTTCTTTCCACATATATGTTCAGTTTAAGATCACAAAATTCAAAAATCTTCATCATTCGTTTAAACTTCGAGCTAAGTCAAAATCAGACAAACAAGTTAAAATGAAGGAAGTAAAAGTTTTTGTAAGTTAAAAAATTACATTTTTTTAGAATATATTTTAGACTTTTTTTAAAATTTCAAACAAATGCACGCACTAAAATTGTTCTCCTTTTTATTTTACTGATTTTTTTTGAATTAAACGTTTTAACAATCTAAAATGATTGTTGGTTTATATTGAATTACCTTCATTATCTTTTTCTCAATTAAAATTATTGACTAACCCATTTTATTTTTAAAAATATAATATTTAAGTAATATAAAAAATATTTGATGCTACAAATTATTGTATGATTGCACCAATAAATTTAATTTATAAATAAAGATAACATTTAAATTAAATAGTTGAAAGTCTGATTTAGCAAAATACTTTTGTAGATGTTCTTTCAATGGGTAAAATCTTACAAGACTATTAAAACTTTAATTAGAGATAAAATAGATTTTAAAAAGCTGGGTGTTATCTCTTATTATTTTTTATATAAAAGAAATCTTCAATTTTTTTAATTATTTTTTAATCTAATTGGATAAGTAGATCTTTTATGGTGTCACTATCACTTTTCTATGGCTCATTACTTTTTGTATAGAATTTTTAATGTCAATATAATTATTTAAATCTACAAAAATGGATGAGATCTTCCAAGGTCTTTAAAATATAATTTAGGATAAAATTGACATAATAAATTCATGTAAAGCCTGAAAAATTGGGTGTTCTCCGTTATATATAGTAGTAAAATAATGTGAATCATTATATGTTTAGAATTATTATTTATTGAAAAAAACTTTAAAATAAAATAAATACAAGTAACATATATTTATTTATCAAAATTAGCGACTTAATATCATTATATATATATAATGCAAAAGAAAAAGAGGTAGATGAGTTTGTTGGGGGGGGGGGGGGAGAGCGAGGAGAAAGTAAATCAAATTAAGGTATTGTAAAAGATCTCAAGAATATTTTTTTTAGTTATTGTATAATGATATGTCAGTAATATTAAACTAAATCAAGGATACTATGAAAAATGAGACAAAACAAATTAATATGAAATAATAAGTTAAAAACACATGTCAAAGGGTGAATTTAGAAGAAGAAAAAACCTTTTAAAGTAATTGATAAACATTAGTTGTAATCTAACTAAAGATAGACAAAATATTTGTATATACATTAGTTGAAATCCAATTAAATACTACCAATCTTCGGTTTCTCCCTTATATATATATATATATATATATATATATATATATATATAATATTATAATATTATATAGGGAAAGGAAGAAGGACCTACATATGGTGTTTATCGATTTGGAGAATGCGCACGACAAAGTCCCTAGGGAGGTTCTTTGGAGATGCTTAAGGTATACAAAAACTTACATACTTGGAGAGGAAGTTGGACAAAAAATATAATTATCGATATCAATCATAACTTTCAGATCATACATAATTCGACAGTAAGTAAAGAATTAGTAGAAATTTGCTAGAAAACAAACTTGTAATTAAAACACCTTGATCAGATGATGAGATCAAAATTGTGAAGAACATAAAATATTCGGCAAAAGAAATAGATTGGAAACGTCATAAGAAAGCATCAATCCATAAAGAATCTGGAAGAAGATTAGGGCAAATTTTATAGAAAATATTAGCTGAAATTGTACTCATCAGATCTGAGTGGAGACAATCGAGAAAATTGAGTTGTGTCTGTTTTTGTTCAGATGAAAGATTGGTGGTAGCTTCTAGAGTTTGAATAAAATTACTCTTTTGCTTTTGGTCATCCATTTCTTCACTCTTCTATAATATATATATATATATATATATATATATATATATATATATGTATATATATATTATAATATTATATAGGAAAAGGAAGAAGGACCTACATATGGTGTTTATCGATTTGGAGAATGCGTACGACAAAGTCCCTAGGGAGGTTCTTTGAAGATGCTTGGAGGTGAGTGGGGTGCTGGTGGCATACATCAGATCGATCAAGGACATGTATAATGGAGAAAACACTCAGGTGAGGATGGCGGGAGGAGATTCAGAGCATTTTTTTTTGTCTTGACAGGGTTGCATCAAGGATCAACTCTTAGACCGTTTTTGTTTACATTGGTGATAGATGTGTTTACGTGGCGTATTCAAGGATAGGTGCCTTGGTGTATGCTTTTTGCAGATGATATAGTTTTGATTCATGAGTCGTGGGGTGTGTGGGGTGGGGTGTGGGGGTGGGGGGTGAATGATAAATTAGAGGTTTGGAGACAGACCCTTGAGTCTAAAGGGTTCAGGTTGAGTAGGATCAATACAGAGTATATGGAATGCATGTTTAATGACTTGAGGCAGGAGGACGAGGTGGTAGTAAGGTTGGATTCTCAGGTTGTTTGTAAGAGGGATAGTTTTAAGCATCTCAGGTCCATGATTCAGGGGAATGGAGAGATTGATGAAGATGTCTCCCACCGTATTGGGGAAGGATAAATGAAATGGAAACTCGCCTCGGGAGTATTGTGTGATAAGTAGGTACCGCCCAATCTTAAAGACAAATTCTACACGATGGCAGTCCGTCCGATCATGCTGTATGAAATAGAGTGTTGGCCAGTCAAGAACTCTCATATTCAAAAATTAAAGGTGGCAGAAATGCGGATGTTGCGTTGGCTGTGTGGGCTTACTAAGGGTGATAGGTTTAGGAATGAGACTATTTGGGAGAAGGTGAGAGTGGCTTCGGTGGAGGATAAGATGTGGAAAGTTTGGTTGAGATGGTTCAGACACGTGATGAGAAGGGGCACAGATGCCCCAATTCGTAGGTGTGAGAGGCTAGCTTTGGATGGTTTCAGGCGGGGTAGGGGTAGGTTGAAGAAATACTGGAGAGAGGTGATTAGACATAACATGGAACAGTTATAGCTGAGGAAATGACCCTAGATAGGAAGGTCTAGAGGACGTGAATTAGGTTAGAAGACTAATACATGTGGGTGGGTCGTAGTCAGTAGGTAGGAGAGATTTGGGGTAGCCGGGCTGGTAGTCTTTGGGCTATGTCCATAGGTTGGAGGTGCTAGTAGGAGGGTATGAGGGTGGGGGGTGCCTTTGGTTCGTTAGTATAGGGTATTACTTTATGGGTGTCGTATTTCTGTTATTCCATCTTGTTTCATGCTTTATTACAAATTTATTTACTATTCTTTGTCTTGAGCCGGGGGTCTATCGAAAATAACCTTTCTCCTTCTCCGAAGGTAGTGGTATGGACTGCGTACATTTTACCCTCCCCAGACCCCACTATGTAGAAATACACTGGGTTTGTTGTTGTTGTTGTTGTGTGTGTGTGTATATATATATATATATATAGAGAGAGAGAGAGAGAGAGAGAGAGAGAGAACTGAGGTCAAAGTCAAACCTTTTACAACTGACAAGTATAGCCTATGAAATTGTCTATACATTTTTTTTAAAAAATAAGCAAGAATTAAGATCAAGATTTTGCCTAGCCTGTCTAATAAAATGTGCTTGGAGTGTATAAATTAGTAACAGTGCAATTTTATGGGTTAGTCAAAAGGACGTTTGGGATAAGTGGAATTACAGAAAGGGGAAAGAACATGGGCTGCCCATTTTTTAAAAAAATGGTCCACATTTGAAAAGGTGGACATGGGCTGTCCAGTCGGCTAAACTATTTCCTTTTTTAGCCATTTGGCCCAATTAGTCACATGCAGTCTCTATACTCAATTGATACACTTTTATACCACATTGATACACCTTTATACTATATTGATACACTTTTTAAAAAAGAGAAAGGAAATTCTATGCAAACACATGCATTCCCTATACCCAATTGATACTCTTTTATACCACATTAATACACTTTTATACTACATTAATACATTTGCAGTGTCCATATACTCAATTGATACTTTCTTATACTAGATTGATACATTTTTAGAATGTATGTAGAAACTATATAGAGTCGTATAAAATATGTATCTAAATAATAATTATAGTTAAAAATTGTATAGAATGTGTATAAAAATGCTATAATTATTATATAGAATATATATAAGTATAGAAATTGTATCGTTATTATATATAAATATATATCTTTAACAATTTTATTATATTAAAAGTATATGATATTGTATTTTATTGTATAAATAAGTAAAACAAAACAAAACAAATATATATCCAGTGCATATCTCGTGATATCTACAGATGCGTGTCGAATTCTCCAAAAATAATATATTTTTGAAGAATCAGGCACATATGCGCAATATTTTTGGAGAGTCCGAGCAACTTAGCTAAAAAGCAGTAACATGGAGAACTGGAGTTATCAAATATGAAACATGAATAGATTTGACGGGGAACACGGGTCAGAGATCCAAAAGGTGTAGATTCGTAGAATCATCATTCATTGTTGAATCCGGATCCCTTTTGGTGGGTCTCACAACACAACTTATGTCTCCAGCGCATAACATCCATCGTTTTTGGAGCAAAATACATATCCATGCACTGGATCCGTGTAGTACTGCAATGGCTAAAAGTAGGACTTATTTTAGTGGCTAATTATAAGTAATTAGTTTTGGGTGGCTATTATGGTGGAATTATTTTAGAATGAAGTGTTGTTTTTGTCCTTTCCCCATACAGAAACTTTGATGGAATAGATGAAATAAAAATTTAACAATCATTGTTTTTTCTTCATTAAAAGACAATCATATTGTACTAGATTCCAAAAGTTGATATGCCAAGAGGCCCAATACTGTGACATTGAATGTTTGTACCATATAAGTACTCAATGACCATTTATAGCTCTAATTAAGGCATCCATATATTGAATTTGCTAGTCTATATTATCAGTTCTTTTTTTGTTCTTACTTGCTACATCCAATCTACATAATTGACATTAACTTTACTCTTCAAAATACAGCTGGTGGATCGCATAAATGAGACTCTAATTTGACTATCTTTTAAATTTCATGCGTTGGTAGGACTCCATCAAGTCTGAAAGCCTAAACCTAAACAATCATTAGACTTCAAAAGCTACGAAACGTGGATTGGGCTAGGGTGTGAGGGTGGAGGGCTGTTGAACTTGGACTAGACAGATGAAAAGAAGCAATCGAAGGAAAAGAGGACGTTATATTATTACTATTACTATTTTTTGAAGAAGCTTACAAACATCTTACAAATAGTTTGCAAGTATCTTTGTGAAAGTTTACAAGTAGTTTTACGAACAACTTCCTGAAGTAGCTTATTAAGAATCCCCAAGTAGTTTTTTTGAAGTGGCTTGCAAGAAGCTTCCAAAAGTAACTATTGAGAAACTTCTCTTCTTCTATAAAGTTGTTAAAACTTGAATTGAAGTTTGAAGGAGATTGCGAAAAAAATGAGAGAGAATTGAATGAGTAATTAAATTTGAATGAATGAATGAATGATTGGATTGAATTGAATACTTGAACTTGAATTCATTATATTGAATGTATTCAGTTGAAATAAAACAAAGGTACAATACCCTATTTATACAAGTAATGAAACAAACTAACCTTGATCCAGAACCAATACTAAACTGACTTCATTCTCTCTAAATAAGGTAGAAGTCAAAATAAGGTACAAAATAATAAAGTGATACACTCCTAAATAAGGCAGGATACACTCCTAAATAAGGTACAAAATATTACAGATATATACTAAAGGATTACCTATGGTGTACAAAAGGAATAAAATAATATATAAGAATTCTGAATTTACTTCAATATTAATATGTTGAGGCAGTTGAAACCAAGGTTGGCCCAAGCTATGTACTGCAACAGACGAATATATAGTGAGATGAACCATTGAGTCAATCCGGTCTAATGAATAGATACAAAAATATTTCAATATCCCCCCTCAAGTTGGAGGGTACGAACGGATACCAACTTGCTCAATATATTGTGATGAAGAGGACCGTTGAGAGAAAGATTGAAAAAGTGAATGTAACAATAGCAGAGACGTTGCCATCATTAGAGATGATGACCAATTAAAAAAACGTTACAAAAAACTAATATCAACATGCATATTATAACACCCCTAAAATGGGTCTCGAGACGTCACACGGTGCTTAGGGTCACAAGTGATCCGAAGCTAACCCTTCTATTAGCATACTTACAAGCAACTGAATAAAATACATAAATCTGAACAAAATCAGTGGAAACATAAAACTTCTCTGAACTCGATCAATACAAATCTGAATTTACAAAATTACAACTCTGCTTTCTAAGAAAACTAAAATTTAATACATTAACACCACTGACTGTCTATAAAGCCTCTACTAGTACTGACTATAGGTAGCCGGGTCATGACTCCCAACTATCCCAACTTAATACGACTGAATAAAGAAAATACAATAATTCTCAAACTGTATAACTGACTCGAGCCCTTGAATTAAAAGGACTCATCACCTGCTGACTGGAAGCTACAAACTGACTGAATATGGTATATGCGCTACAACTTGTACCTACATTATGAGATAATGTAGCATATAGACATATATGTGGATTAGTACTTTGAGGATGTATTGAGTATATGGGGGTGTATGCAATAGTTAAATAATATCATCAATTTGTGTAGAAATCATGCATGCTGATATAAATGACTCACATAGCTTGAGCAAAAACTGAAATCTAAATCTCATAAATCATGAATAAGGAAGTATGTAATACAAATATCGTGAGTCATTACACCTTACTCTAAAATCTGTATCTCTTCTTATTCTTAAATCTTGTCAACTGGAGGAAATCTTAAAACAATAACTTTCAGAACATACACGTTAATCTTATGAAGATAAAGGACTTCTTTTGAAACTTAAGAATTATAGCGCTTTGGGAAACTTGGGACTCAAAGACTTGGGAGCGTTAAGACTGTAACACTTTTAAAGACTTTGGGACTTAAAACTTTGGAAATCTTAAAGTACTAGCATTTCAAAATATATACTAAGACTTTAAATCTATAAACTATTTAAAGAGTAGGGGTCTTCTTTGGGAGGTTCTTCTAACCGACATAAACCATGTGAGCTGACATGGAGTCCAACGTCTTGCCCACGTTGGGGAGAGCTGTTCTACCCTTGCCATCGGAATAGAACCTTAACTTTAGTGATCACTATCTCGGCCTCAGGCCCATAAATCTCAATCCTACAACGGCAGTAGTTCTGGGGAAGTAGGATGCGCTAAACCCACACTTCCCGCTCGGTGCTAAATACTATTCCCATACTTAGTCTCAGAACTTTTAGGAAATCCACCTTAAAGTAACTCAAGGGTCTATAATGAAGACCAAACTCATATCTGTAATCTGTAATAAACTCTGCAAAGTGGATTCCAAAACTCAACTGAGGATCCGAAGATCAAATACTATTATATAACTCAAAATATGTAAATCTCAGGGTGCTTAAAGCACAAGTTCTTGAAATATCAATACTCAAATTAGGGCCTAATAACCCATGTCTCAAACTCATGTAAAATCATTGCATTTATGCTTGTTAATTCACTCAATAATAATATAACTCAAAATCTGAAAATTTCTACAATAGGCATGAAAATAAGAGAATAAACATGAAACTTATCTTCAAAATCTCTCAAAATCATAATCTTGTAAATAGTGATAACGGGTATAAATCCCAATTTAAAACTCATGTATATACATTCAAAATCATAGAAAAACAACCAACTCAATATGCTTCTTGAAAATACTTCAACACCATCAAAATAATAAGATAAAGAATCTCAATATCATACTTAAACTCACTTTCGAAAATCTGAAAAATTACGTTACTCGCATAAATACATGAAAATAGTCATGCAATTCAATATTCAATCACTTGTAAACTCATAATCTTCAAACAATATAAATTGGGTATAAATCCTAAATTCAATTTCATGAAAAATCACATAAAATTCAGTAATTTATAAGTTAAAACAAGTTTGGGCACAAGGACGAAAGGATTGTCCTTGTTCAAACCCCACATACCTTAATTGACTTGATTTGATAAAGAGAGCTTGAATCTTGGAGCTTGGATGATGAACTTGAATGTAAAAGCTTGACCTTTGAATACTTTGGAGATGATCTTGATATCATTCTTGAAGTTCTTGGATTAGAAACCCTAAATTCTTGATCTTTTTGTTGAAAATAAGAAGATGAAATTGATGATTCTTGAGGGAATTGATTAGGGTTGTTCTTGAGGGAAAAATTGGAGAATAGGGGCAAATAATGCCCCATTTGAAGCCTTAGATTGTGTTTTACGACCTGGGTTGAGGTGGGAAAAGACCCCATTGACCCTTATTACTTTAAAGCATTAATTCGTAACCCGCATCCCGATTTTTCCCTTTAGCGCGATGTGCTACCATCACGGCAGCTCACTGTCTCACACTAAAATGGCTATAACGTTTCACTCGGGTATCGGATTTTTGAAAAATTGGAATCGTTGGAAAGATAATTCAATTATCTACAATTTGGTGGGTCTTGGGATGGAAAATTCCACGTATATAAAATGTTATACACATTTAAAGTAGACCCTTGTAGGATTGAATGCCAAATTTTGATCGAATCTAATGTTCCTAGCTCCGCTTGGCTCTAACTGACTTCTATGAATATTATTAACCTAATAAGGACTTCACGCACATAGGATTAAAGTCATGACACAAGAATTCAAATTATGGATCAAGAGTACGACAATTACACCTTCACCGCGACGCATTGAAATCACGTTAAGCTACTGGAAAAGGACGAGTGTGAATTTGCACTCTGGCGCCATGCAATGCTATCGCGTTGCGCCACTGAAAATTGACAATTGGGAATTTTGACCACTCCTTAATGCGCCAATATCGTGGAGGTCTAATGGAATATGACGATTGCCATTTTGGCATCCACCGCGACGCGGTGAGTTCCCAGGTGGAACACTGCATTACTAACAATGCTCTAACTTTTTCATCGAGTGTCAGATTTGGGCTAATTTGTTATCGATGGAAAACTTATTCAATTTCCCACACAATGGAAGGTCTGAATTTGGAAAATTTTGTATGAAATAAAGGTTATTCATTTTTGAATCACACTCTTAACATTCTAAGAATAAATTTTAAGCTAGGGAAAATACGGGGTGTTACACATATGGTGTGAGTGAAGTAGTTGGTCCAATGAATAACTATCGAATTGATTGACAATTGATGATTTGACTGGAAAAATTAGTACTCAATTTCACCAAATTTGAGAAAATTCATGAGGATTTTAAAATTGGAGTGAGAAAATTCATGAGAATGATATAAAGAAATACCACACTATCTGCCATTTTGATCTGCTTCGTTAATAGATTATGACTATCTATTATTTTCTATTGCATCTCGTTGCTGTTCTGTCTATGTGTTTTGTTTTTCACTACTATTCTTTTATATTATGCCAAAAAGGGGCGAAAGACAAGAACATCAAGAAATTAGAAAGCAACCATCAGTCCGATGGAGCAAGTCGACTTTTGATATATAAAGGCCGACTGATACCCAAGAAACTTGGGACAACAGAAATGCTTACAAGTCAGGGGGAGCAAGTTGACTTTCGATACAGAAAGGTCGACTGATACCTAAGAAACTTGGGACAACAGAGATGTTTACAAGTCAAGGGGAGCAAGCCAACTAATGTGACAGATAGGGAAGTTAATTGATGTTTATGCTTGTTTGTCATTATCAAAAAAGAAAAAATTGTTAGCCTTGTGTATTCAAGTTTTAATAATGATAAACTAATGAGTGGACCTTTACATGATATTTGAAGATAGAAGGGTACCTCACCCAAAGATATGAAGGATCAAAAAGACTAACTCAACATAGAAGCTAGAAAGAGAGCTAGTTCCAAAAATAGAAGAACAACCAATCATGAAAAGGAGGATCACGACATTCAAACAGTATGGCAAGAAAATCATTCAAATATCTTGGAAATGGAAGAAGGATCACAATCCCAAAATCACGACAGAACAAATCAATCAGTACATAAAATAAAAGAAAGGAAGGCCACAACCGTTACATAGACATATTGATATGGACATGTATAATTGTGAAAACTGCACCACGTATGGACATATCTGATATGGACATACATTATGGAGCCATTCCTTAATCAAGAAATATCTTGGGTTTCGTCACAAAGGGTAATGATAGGAAAAAGGTGGAAACTATAAAAGAAGAGACAAAAGGCTGAAACACGTGCGCAACTTCAAGAAGAAAAACTCAAAATGTCTCAATCTTAGTCTCATAAGGCTTTATAATCTTTAGATTACAATTGTTATACAAAAAATAGGATCGAGTAAACTTTGTGATATAAACTGAAGTTGTGTCACAAGATCCGAAGAGAAAAATAAGTCTTTGAAACTTATTTGTCATTATTGTACTTGAAGCCAATATTGAAAGATCTAAGGACACATAGAAACCCAAGGGGACTGAAAGTAGGCACCACATTGGTGTTCTGAACTAGGATAAATCTTGGTGTCTTTACTTTATGTTTGATTACTTATTTGCTTAATTATTTTAAATTTAATCTGTCTTGTGAAGTGTACTGATCTGTAGGCGAGTCAACTGTGAAGAGTCAGTAGTCGACTCACAGAAAATTTTCAAATCACCCCCTCTTGAATTTTAATTGGTATCAGAGTAGGTCTCACCAACAGTGTTGCTTAACCGCAAGTGAGTAAAGATCAAATGGCAAATTATCAAATACCTGGTGCTTTTCTCCAGGATGGTGATGTTCCGGCTTTTGATAGAATATTTTAGGCCTTTTCCTTAGGATAATTGTGTGTTTTCAAGCAACCATAGTTGTATTTAACATGGTATTTTAGTGTTTTCAAGATAAGGAATGAGTGTGAAGGATAACTTGGACAATCGGAGCAAAACAAAGGCAAAATTAAGCAGCAATGACTCAAGCGACGGACCGTCGACCTTGCGATGATCCATCGGTCTAAATCGTCGACAAAAAACATAAGGAATAGACTCTGGACATCCTGCGATGGTCCAGGCGATGGACTGTTGGCCCTGCGATGAACCGTTGGTGTAAACCGTTGCCATATTATAGAAGGCATCATCAATGGAAGTCCTGCGATGGTCCAGACGACAGACCGTTAACCTTGAGATAGGCCATCTCACTACCCATCACCCAGAATAAGAATATGGAGTCACTAGACACCCAACGACGGTTTAGGTGACGGACCGTCGGACCTGCGATGGACCGTCGCTTGACTCACCGACCAAAATGCGGAGATTCTGAGTTTAAATTTTAAAAGCCCCAGTTCTGGAATGATATATTTATGAAGTATTAGGGTTTATTCCAGATCTTTGTCTTCTGTTTCATACTTTCTCCTCTATTGAGAGCTTTGTACTACTTTTCATTAAGATTTGAACCTAGAAATTGAGACGTGATTATTAGTTTTTATATTTTCCATCTAAGATTGAAAAGAACAATATTGTGACTACTATAAGTACTCTTCTGAAGTTATTTATGCACTTCAATATAACTTTGATTTATGAAATGGAGATGAGTATCTAAACTCCCATAACTAGGGTTATGAGAGCCTTGATGTAGAGAACTACTTAAGGGTTGTGAATGAGTTTGTTTTCTAATATCTATCAAAATTGCATGAATATTTCTTCATTTTAATGACATGTCTTGGTTGAAAACTTGAGAAGGGAGCCCATGGACTCCACTTGTCTGACAAGAAAGTGGATGTTGGGAAAAGAAGTGATTCACATGAACTCCATAGGTTTACCCTTTGGGTTAACGGAGTGATGCCTTAACAGGATCAACCCCCATGAAAGTTTTATTGAATAATGCATGAACCCTTTAGGTTTGAGAGAAGTAAAGGGTGAAATACTCATTAGGTTGAGAAACACGTGGGTAATCTTTTGAATTCAATAATTATTGCAAATTGGATACATAAGTTATAATTCGAACACAAACTCACAACCCTAATTGTTTGAACATCTTGGTGAGCATAACTCTAGTTAATTCATTCTCATTGGAATTACATATATATTCACTCTCAATTGATGGACTTTTGTGTAACACAAATACAAAAGAACACTGTTAACATTTCCAAACCCCCTTTTTGTTTCAGAGCCTTAGATCAACAGTCTAATAATAATCACAATACTTAGTGAACATGGTATTCCTTGGGGAATTCGACACCCAACCCAGTTGGGTTCTATATTTGACAGCGACCGCTTACTCTTTCATAAGAGAATTGTAATTTGGGCGTATCAAATTTTGGCGCCGTTGTCAGGGAATACGATTGTCAATTAAGTTTGTATTTGTTAATTGACCTTTGGTCAAGTTTCCCAAATTTTACTTTTGTTTGTTGTTTTTGTTTGTGCAGGGGAATTGCTGTGTATGCCAAGTACACAAAGATCGGGTGCACCGTTATTACCAATTCATCCGGAACTGCAACTTATTGAAAGAATGACAAAACCCAAAGATGCTGAGAGACTAGCCGCATTGGATAGAGCTCAACTAAATCAGCAGAATGATGGCCAGAAGGCACGTCATCCTAGCCCTGACGATGATGATTTAGGGGATGATGACTTGTAAAATCCTGCTAATCGAAGTCATGCAGAGAATGTAGCTGCACCAGTAAACAAAAATGTGAATAGAAACCATCCTTTCAGGGCGAGACCTGATCGTTAAGATGTTCAATTTGATCTTAATGATGATTAAGATGAAATGGACGAAGCTGGTGCCACTGGAGATTTTATTCCTCCACCTCTAGCACCAGGGAAAAAGTTTAATATTACCCGCACAATGATCCAGCTCCTTCATCTGAAGGGGTTATTTGGTAGACTCCTGGGAGATGATCCCAATATGCATTTAGTGAATTTTGTCACTATTTGAAAGTCCTTTGATAACCCGAGAGTGGGACAGAATTCCATCCTCCTGAGTTTATTTCTGTTGTCTTTATCTGGGGAAGCAATATTATGGCTTAATCAGCTGACGCCCGATTCCATAACCAACTGGAGGCAATTGAAAAAGTCTTTCCTAGAAAGGTTCTTTCCGCCTTCCAGAAAGGTACAATTGAGGGATGAGATCAACAACTTTAGGTAGCTCCCAACTGAAGCCTTTTATGAGACATGAAAGAGGTTCAAAAAGAAGCTGACACAGTATCCAAACCATAATATGACAGATATTCATCTGACGGAGACGCTTTATCAGGCTTTAAACTCTATTACAAAGCCATTTATTGATGATGCTGCTGGGGGATCATTTGTGGATCTCACATTTCAGGAGGCCTTAGAGATGCTTGGCCGGATAACCAAACAAAGTAGAGCTTGGCATACCAGGGATTCTGTGGTAGAAAGCCCTGCTGTGTCTATTGGCATAACTGCGGAGCAACGTAAGAAAGAGAAAGAACGTGATCAAGATATGGCACACTTGAAGACGCAGATGGATCTATTGATCAAGCATCTATTATCTGCAAAGGCTGAAAAAGTAAAGGTTGTTGTGGCTAAAGGAAGAGATAATATTGATTTGGAAGAAGAGGCTAACTATTTGAATAATCAGGGGGTTTCCGAGGTAATAGCCAAGGAAATTAAGATCGGAACTACTACGACAAGACTGGTTATAAGGATAGGGATCAAGGAAATTGGAAAGGTAAGAATGATAGAAGTGGATTATATGTACCTCCCGAAAGCAGAGATAGTGCTGCAACTAGCTCTGGAAAAATGTCCATAGAGGATATGATGGAGAAATTATTAAAGAGAGTTGAAGCTACAACCTTTGGAGTGACTACCATGAAGATCAATTTATCTTTTATGAGCTAGTTGGTGAACTCGCATTTTACCTCTATTAAGAAGTTGGAGCAATAAATGAGTCATCTCTCGGCATCTTTGAATTATAGAAAGACTAGAATATTGCCAAGTGACACCATTCAGAACCCGTGAAATTATGGCTCTTGCATGGCTATCACTACTAAAAGTGGTAAGGTATTGGAAGGCCCTCCTGTGGGTAAGATCGTGGTTGATATTATAGCTGATGATATTGAAGAAGCATAGTTTTATCATCCGGTGGAGTTTGAGAAATTGGATGAGGTTATTGATGACACACCATCCAACAGTCTGCAGGTGTATGAGTTGAAGAAGAATAAGGGAAAAGAGGATGAGGTGGTGGTTACCACTCTTCCCAAGCCACCTCTTTCATTTCCTCATCGATTGAAGAAGAAAGTCAACGACACCAAGTTCAAGAAATCCATGGCTATGCTGAAGTAGTTGATGATTAATCTACCACTGGTGGAGGCATTAGAGAAAATTCCTGGGTACACAAAGTTCATGAAAGACCTCATCACAAAGAAACGGTCGGTTAGTTTTGATTCGATGGACTATTTGTAACATTGTGGTTCTATTTCCACAAGGTCTCTGGTGCAGAAAAAGACAGATCCGGGAGCATTTACTATCCTATGTACTATTGGACCTCTTGACTTTGCAAAAGCTCTGTGCGACTTGGGAGCTAGCATCAATCTGATGCCGCTAGCTGTTTACAAAAAGTTGGGTTTGGGAGATCCCACACCCACTAACATACGACTTCTGATGGCGGATAGGTCAGTCAAATGACCTGTTGGTATTTTGTATGATGTGTTGGAGAAGGTTGCTAGTTTCATATTTTCTGCGGATTTTATTATTCTGGATTGCGAGGTGGATTTTAAGGCGCCCATAATCTTGGGTCAATCTTTCCTCGCAACCGAAAGTGTGTTGATTGATTTACAAGCTAATGAGCTCTTATTCAGGTTGAATGATAAAGTGGTGTGATTTAATGTGTGCTAATCAATGAAGCAGCAAGAAGAAATGAGTGTGTTTTCAAATTTAGATGTCTATTATGAGGAAGAGCAGGAAGTACCGATAGAGGAGAAATTTGCTGTTGAAACCTTGGCTGTAGTGTTGATGAGTTTTGATCAGGATGGTATAGAATATTATGAGGAGACTGTATATGCCTTAACGGGCATAAGGTCTTACTCATATGCCCCAAAAAGTTGGACTTGGACTTACAAAATCGTCCTAGTCCACCTACTAAGCCCTCTATAGAAGAACCACCTGTCCTGGAGCTGAAAGAGTTACCCAGTCATTTGAGGTATGTGTTCCTGGGCAGTAAGAATAAACTACCTATTATTATTGTGGCTGACCTGGGTGAGCATCAGGTAGAAGCACTTGTTTCGGTGCTTCAAAGATACAAAAGAGCAATAGGCTGGACTATTGCTGATATTATTTGCATTTCTCCTGGGTTCTACACTCATAAGATACAACTTGAGGAAGAATGTATTCCTACCATTGAGCATCAATGCCGACTTAACCCACCAATTCAAGAGGTGGTTAAGAAGGAAATTATTAAGTGGCTAGATGCAGGAGTGGTTTATCCTATTTCAGACAGTAAATGGGTAAGCTCGGTTCATTGTATGCCCAAGAAAGGGGGCAGGACTGTTGGTGAAAATGAAAAGAACAAGTTGATTCCTCTCAGGACCATGACTAGTCGGGGAGATTGCATGGACTACCACAAACTAAACTCATGGACTTTAAAGGACCACTTCCCAATGCCTTTCATGGATCAAATGCTTGATCGGTTGGCAGGAAAGGGGTGGTATAGCTTCTTGGATGGATATTCTTGCTACAATTAGATTTGTATTGCTCCTGAAGATCAGGATAAAATGATGTTCACATGCCCGTATGGCACTTTTTCATTCAAGAGGATGCCGTTTGGGTTATGTAATGCACCCGCTACCTTTCAAAGGTGTATGATGTCTATTTTCTTGGATATGGTTGAGGACACCTTGGAGGTGTGTATGGATGATTTTTCTGTGGTTGGAGATTCATTTGAGCTGTGTCTGGAGAACTTGAGTAAAGCTTTGCAGAGGCGTGTGGAATTCAATCTCGTGCTTAATTGGGAGAAATTCCACTTCATGCTGAAGGAGGGCATGGCTCTCGGGCATAAAATTTTAGCAAAAAGAATAGAGGTCTATCGATCCAAGGTAGAGGTTATTAAGAAGCTACCACCTCCCATATTAGTGAAAGGGGTGCATAGTTTCCTTGGACACACTGGTTTTTACCGGAGGTTTATAAAAAACTTCTCTAAAATTGAAAATCCACTTTGCAAACTTTTAGAGAAGGAAACTAAGTTCTTCTTTGACACTGATTGCATTAAGGCATTTGAATTCCTTAAGAGGAAGCTGGTTGAGGCCCCTATCATTGTTGCACCAGACTGGTCAAAACCGTTTGAAATAATGTGTGACGCAAGCGGTGTTTCCCTTGGAGTTGTGTTGGGACAAAAGAAAGACAAATTATTTCATCCAGTTTATTATGCCAGCAAAGCACTGAATGGAGCTCAGAAAAACTACACCATCACAGAGCAAAAACTTCTAGCAGTGGTGTATGCTTTTGAGAAGTTTAGGGCATATTTTCTTGGTACCAAGGTGGTGGTACACACTAACCACGCTTCCTTGAGGTACCTAATGGCGAAGAAGGACGCTAAACCAAGGTTGATCCGGTGGGTATTACTAATTTAGGAATTTGACTTCGAGGTCAAGGATCGTAAGGGATGTGAAAATCAGGTGGCTGATCACTTAGCTAGACTCAAAGGCGAGTAGGCAGTAAAAGATGAGCTTGACATTAATGATTCCTTTCCTGGTGAGAAAGTATTAGCTGCAGTGCTTGAAAAAATACATTGGAATGCTGACTTCGCAAATTATGTGGTAAGTGAGGTTATACCAGAGAATCTTTTCTTTCATCAAACGAAAAAGTTTCTCCATGATGTGACCCATTACTTCTGGGATGAGCCATATCTTTTTTGGTGATGTGCAGATGGTATTATTACATGGTGCATCCCAGAAGTAGAAATGCTAAGTGTATTGGAAGCAAGCCATGCTTCCCAGTTGGAGGTCACCACGCAGGTGATCGGACTATAAGAAAAGTGCTTCAGAGTTGCTACTATTGGCCCTCTTTGTTCAAGGATGCTTATGAGTTCATGAAGAGATGTGAGAAATGTCAAAGGAAAGGGTCCATCTCAAAGCACCATGAGATGCCAATGTCTAAAATACTGGAGGTATAATTATTTGATGTGTGGGGCATAGATTTCATGGGGTCCTTCGTGAGCTCATTTGGAATGAAGTACATACTTGTTGCTGTTGACTACGTGTCAAAATGGGTTGAGGCTGTGGCTCTGGTGGATAATGAAGGAAAGCAGGTTGTTTTATTTTTACAAAGAAATATCTTCTCTTGATTTGGGGTACCACGTACCATCATAATCGATGGAGGATCTCACTTTTGCAACAATATATTCAGAGTTTTCTTGGAAAAATATAGAGTTAAGCAGCATAAGGTAGCTACGCTATATCACCCGCAAACAAGTGGGCAAGTGGAAATCTCCAATCGGGAAATCAAGGCTATCCTTGCCAAGATTGTGAATGCTTGTAGGAAGGATTGGTCTAGGAATCTGGACGATGCATTATGGGCATATCGAACATATTTTAAGACACCTATTCGCATGTCTCCATACCAATTGGTTTATGGAAAGGCATGCCATTTACCGATTGAGCTAGAGCATAAAGCACTGTGGGCACTGAAGCGCCATAATCTGAACTGGAATAAGGCAGCAAATATGAGACTGGGGCAGCTTAATGAGATGGATGAGTTCCATCTTAGAGTATATGAGAGAGCTGACCTATTCAAGGAACGAATGAAGAAATACCATGATCGCAAAATTGAAAAGAGAGAATTTCAGAAAGGTGACTTGGTGCATCTATTCAACTCCAGGCTCAAACTGTTCCTAGGTAAACTTAAGTCCAAGTGGTCAGGCCCGTTTAAAGTTAGTCAAGTCTACTCATCTAGAGTAGTTGAACTTGAAAATGAAGATGGAAGTTTCTTCAAAGTCAACGGGAAATGAGTCAAACTTTATATCTCTCTAAAAGACTCAATAAAAAGAATTTCTACTTCTATCTCAATGAAGTCTGAGTAATTGAGATAACTAAGTCGTGCCACGACGATAAATCAGGCGTTAGTGGGAGGCAACCTACATTGAGTTGTTGTATAGCATTTATTTAAGTTATTTGGTTGTTTGTTTTGTTGATTTGTGCAAGCTGAAGAGTTGTGGAAGTGTGCAGGTATAACAGTGCAGAGTAAACAGAAGCTAAATGAGTTTTGCATGACCGATGGATCACCCGATGAACCGTCGCGAGCTCTACGGACCCTCTCGGGAAATCATCGCAACCATGTCCAGAAACCAAGAATCTGGAAAAGTAGCGATAGAACTATCCGATGGACCATCGCATGCTCGACGAACCGTCGTTTGAACCATCGTAGATTGGCCCCAAGGTTAGTTCGCTGGATAGTCGCGATGGGATGTTCGACGGACCTTCGTATACTCGATGGATTATCGATTTCATTGTCGCACATAACCCTAGTTATGCGGGTCGAGTCAGATAAGTTTAAATAGCTGAATTTTTATTCTTATTTGATCCGAATGATTTGAAATTGATAATTTGAAGAGTTAAGTATCTCCCATCTGTTCAATGCACCTGTGCCTTTTCATTCTCCTTTCTAACCTCTCAACTCCCCTTTTATCATTCCTATTTAAATGCTACACCCCCCTTTTTCATTTTCTTATCACAAGTCATAAGTTTATTTTACTAAATCAAATCTTTATCCGATTGTTTGAAGTGCATTGTGCAAGTCCAAGTAGTGATTCAATACTGCAGAAATAAGGTACCATGGCTCCCAAATTATCACAAACCACAGGCCGGGGTAGAGGCCAAGTAGACAGGTCTGATGCACCAGCCCATAACACTCGACAAAGTTGTCAAGTGGTTTCTTCATCCTCCTCATCTGAAGAGGAGGTTAAAGACAGTAGAAGCAACAACTCCAGTTTGATTCCAGTTGAGATGGGGGTTGAAATGGCTAACCCCGTCCAAGAGGAGGCTCCCCAACCGGAGGATCCTAACTTAATTCGGCGGAAAGATCCTTAAGTACGAGAAGCTATACGATGGCAAGTGATGGGTGCTCGTGACATCTTCTACAAAGGGCTGGCACCAATAGATAGGTTGCCAATCAAAAAAACATTTTTTAAGGAGTATTAGATCATAACAACCACCCTTCATGAGTATCTCAAAATTGAGCAGCAGTTCAATGAGTATGAGATGGCTTGGATGAGTAATCCACTTGGATCCTACTAACCTAACTTGGTTTGCAAGTTTTTTTCAACTTATTTAGAATTACTGAAAAAGGATTGGCCTGCGGGTGCATCATTTGCCGACATGAACAAGATGGAGATAGTTCCTGTTCGTGGAGTTGATATTGATATTTCAGAGCAAACTTTGAATAGGTTCTTATTTGGACCTGATTACCAGATACCAAGGAAATTCCTGAATTGGAGCATCGATTATTCACTCGGGCTACACAAAGGCCCTGGTTAGCGAGGATCCTGATAGACGGGGCCAAACCTGCATGGTTGCACAATTCCATAAGCGAATATCGAAAAAATAACTCAGCTTCAGAGCCAAGTTCTGGGGGGAAATTGTACGACTGAGGTTCATACCCACAGGAGGCGATGATCATTTGGAACTTACTAGAGATGTGATTGTGGCAGCTTTGATTAAAGGGTTGACCGTGGATTTTGGTCATATTATCTCTGATGAGTTGTTTTTTCGTGCTCACAAGACTCAAATAGCACTACCATTTCATTGCCTTATCACTGACTTGTGCAAGCAGGCAAATGTCCCTATGATTAGTGGGGTTGATAATGAGGTCCCAGAACTACACAAATAGGACATTGAAAAAGACCAGGGATGAATCAAGGTTTGATTTGAGAGTCAGAAGATGTCTAGCTCAGCAGACTCTGTCAGCGCCAGTTCCTGAATTGTCAGAGGGCCTTGCAGGTATGCCATTGCTACTTACTATGTACGTGCCTTCTACTACGTCTGCAGGTTCAAATTCGATGCCTATGAGTGGGATTCCAGACTCTGCGTCTATCCCACCAGAATATTTTGAGTACAGGCTAAACCACGAAAACTTTCCAAAGACTGTACAGGTTGTCAAAAAGGTTGAAAAATAGATGACAATATGGGCGAAAGATTTCAATCCCTTTGTTGAACGGATTATAAAGAAAGAATTGAACCCATTCAGAAATATCCAATTGCGAATGGACAGCATGGAGGAGAAAATCAATAAGAAGTTGGATACGATGTCCATCTCAGATTTTGCTAAAATGATAGAGGAGGTTAGACGGCTCCGGGCAGATATAGAAAAGATAAATCAGCAGCCACAACAGACCATCTTTGATACAATATAGATTATAAGTGATGAGGATAAGGGTATCATTGACTTATTTGGGCGTCTGATCAAGGACAAAGGTAAGAAGGTAGCAGAATCAGACAAGAAGACTGAGAAGGCTGCTAAGAAAGAAGAGAAGAAGCGAAGACTGACATCCATGTCACCTGAATAATTCGAAGATTACCAGATGCGGTGGGTAGTAAAGAAGTCAAGGAGAGAGGTATAGAAGCAGCAGAAAAGGCATCAAGATGAAGCAGCTGGAGTATCGACTAGTTCAGACCCAGTCAGGGGGGAAATTTCAGACAATGTCAGAGATGTGCTATCTCTGACTCTGGATGGACAAATTTTGAGTACTCCCACCACCATGGGGGTTAATATTTCACCTGGTGAGGACGATGGAGCCTCCCCACATTTCACTGATGCCTCAAATTGAATAAAAGGCACGACAAGTATTTCCCCATCCTTTGTACTTAAATTTTTATGTATTTGAGGACAAAGCATTTTTTTTATGTGGGGGTGGATGTGCTTGTTGGGGGGCTGTGTTGCTGATATTATCAGCATATCTAAGTGTTAATTTTTTATTTTCATGTTCTATTTGTTAAATTTTCAGTTTCGTGTTTGGTTGGTAATATGGCTGCATGAAATAAAAGTTCCATTCCTGTTGGCACCTTATTGTACATATGTGGATAAAATCTGATAATGGCAAAATTTTGTTTTTTATTTTTCTTATAATTAATTCCTCTTACCAAGTGGAAAAATGCTGTGCAACCATGGGTGACTCTGTTAATGGCATTAGAAGTTAGTAATAAAGCAAAGCCTAGCTATGTGATCGGGATCCCAAAATTTAGTAGGATAAAAATTAACTCAGTGCCTGTGTGGGTGAGTATTTGTGTAGTTCTGACATAAGTGTTACACCTAGAACTTGTCGGTTCATCAGATGTTGTCGTGTATTTTGAGTCACTAAGAGAGGATATTAGGACTTCTTGTATTGTTAGTCCACTTACCCAAATGATTAACCCACCAAAAACATTGTGTTCCCTTTGTTAACCCTTTTGAGCTGTGGTAGTGTTTTTTTGTCCAATTAAGTTTGATTCACTCTCTGGAAGGTGTTAAGCATTTAGCTTTAGCCCTGGTCCAACTGTGTACATTGTGCACTTTCACTTGGGAAAATCGCCTAAGTTGAGGGTGGTTACTGCTGGATTGTTAGTAGCCTAAGAGGTTGAGTTGAAAGTAATGTTAGGGGTAGCATCCGACCCTGGATTAGTTAGCAATCTAAATAGATATTATGCACCTCAATCTTCTGTATCAGCATAAGTTGAGGGTGGCTGATGCTGTGTTCTCAATAAAAAAATGATTTGGGTTATGATAAGAGCGCTGAAGAATAACTGCAATTGAATGAGAGGGTCCTTAATTCTGGTAAGTAGCTACCAAAAAGTGTAAAGAGAGTGAAATTCTTGTACTTTAAGTCACTTACCCAAATGAACAACCTTCACCGAGCCTAAAACCTCATTACAACCCTTAGCAAGTCCTACTTGATCTTAGTGAGTCAATCATAAGAGAACATTAGATGATAAGGGAAAGCTTATAGGTGTAAACTGTGTTGGAAACTTCTTTTCTGAGAGTGAGAAGCTTAGTTTTGTCCACGACTTAACTGTGTGATATGAGGTGGACTTCTTTGACTGTGAGGGTATGTTGAGTTATATCTGTTCTATTTAGTTCTTTGGGGTATTGTATCTGTAGCTATGAATATGCTGAGTAGTAGTTAATGCCAGTAGTGGATCCATGCGTGTTGTGATGGGATAACCAAATGGGTAGTGGAATGATTGTATGATTGTGTTGGTTTTATTGTGAACTTCCCATCATGATGTTGTTCATTTATGTATCTTGGTGTTGAGTTTCTTGAGGACAAACAATTACCTTAAGTGAAGGGTGTTGATGTTCCGGCTTTTGATGGAACATTTTAGGCCTTTTCCTAAGGATAATTGTGTGTTTTCAAGCAACCATGGTTGTATTTAACATGGTATTTTAGTGTTTTCAGGATAAGGACTCAGTATGAAGGATAACTTGGACAATCAGAGCAAAACAAAGGCAAAATTGAGCAGTGACGGCTCAGGCGACTAACCGTCGACCTTGCAACGATCCGTCGGTCTAAATCGTCGACAAAAAGCATAAGACATAGACTCTGTATGTCTTACGAAGGTCCAGGAGATGGACCGTCGGCCCTGCGACGAACCGTCGGTGTAAACCGTCACCATATTGCAGAAGGTAACATCATTGGAAGTCCTGCGATGGTCCAGGCGATGGAACGTCAACCTTGCAATGGACCATTGCACTACCCGTCACCCAGAAGAAGAACATAGATTCACTGGACACCCAGTGATGGTTCAGGCGACGGACCGTCACTTGTCCCGTTGACCAAAATGCAAAGAGTCTGAGTTTAAATTTTAAAAGCCCCAGTTCTAGAATGATATAAATGCCAAGTATTAGGGTTTATTCTAGATCTTTGTCTTCAGTTTCATACTTTCTCCTCTATTGAGAGCTTTGTACTACTTTTCATTGAGATTTAAACCTAGAGATTGAGACGTGATTATTAGTTTTCATATTTTCCATCTAAGATTGAGAAGAACAATATTGTGACTTTTGTAAGTACTCTTCTGAAGTTATTTATGCACATCAATATAACTTTGATTTCTGACCTGGAGATGAGTAGCTAAACTCCCATAACTAGGGTTATGGGAGCCTTGATGTAGAGAACTACTTTGGGGTTGTGAATGGGTTTGTTTTATAACATATATCAAAATTGCACGGATCTTTCTTCATTTTAATGACATCTGTTGGTTGCAAACTTGAGAAGTGATCCCATGGACTCTACTTGTCTGACAAGAAAGTGGATGTTGGGAAAAGAAGTGATTCACATAACCCTATAGGTTTACCCTTTGGGTTAACGGAGTGATGCCTTAACAGGATTAGCCCTCATAAGAGTTTTATTTAATAATGCATGAACCCTTTAAGTTCAAGAGAAGTAAAGGGTGAAATACTCATTAGGTTGAGAAACACGTGGGTAATCTTTAGAATTCAATAATTGTTGCAAATTGCATACATAAGTTAGAATTCGAACACAAACTCACAACCCTAATTGTTTGAACATCTTGGTGAGCATAACTCTAGTTAATTCATTCTCATTGGAATTACATCTACATTCACTCTTAGTAGCTGGACTTTTGTGTAACACAAATACAAAAGAACACTGCTAACATTTCCAAACCCCCTTTTTTATTTCAGAGCCTTACGTCAATAATCTAATAACAATCACAATACTTAATGAACACTGTATTCCCTATGGGATTTGACACCCAACCCAATTGGGTTCTATATTTGACAGCGACCGCTTACTCTCTCATAAGAGAATTGTAATTTGGGAGTATCAGATGGCCACTCCTCCACAAGACCACCATACTTTAATGGACAACATTACTCTTACTGGCAAAATAGGTTCAGAATCTTTGTCCAATCAAATGACTTCCAAGAATGGGTTGTCATCTAGAAGGGTCCAAAGCCGATACCAGGACTCAAAGAGAAGTGAAAGAAAAAAGATAAAGAATCTAGTAGTTTTGACAGAGAAGACCTTGAAAGCTTCGAAGTCACCAAATAACAATAAGAGGTAATTCAAACTAATGCATGTGATATAAGTCTACTTCTTTGTGAAGTGAGTGGAGAAGAATACAACAAAATATCAACTGGTGAGACTGCAAAAGAAATGTTGGACAAATTAGAGGTAATCTTTGAAGGAACCACCAAAGTCAAGAAGTCAAAAATTGTTGCCCTGGTTAATGAATACGAGCTGTTCAAAATAGAAGAGAATAAGGACATTGAAACAATATTTGCCAGATTCAGTAAGATCGTATGTGAACTGAAATCACTGGAGATGATCTATCCACATAGCCTGTAAGTCCAGAAGCTGGTTGAAAGTCTTCCAAAGATTTGGGAAACCAAGGCTGCCATTTTGAAAGACGGAGATCTACACAACATGACATATGATGAACTACGAGGTAACCTTATTGCATATGAGAAATTATATTAATAGGTACCACAAGGAGGAAAAGAAAAAACCATTAGCCTTTAACGCTACTCCAACTGAAGAAGAGGATATTCTGGAAGATGCTAATAACGAAGAAATATCCCTCATCAACTGTGAAGTAAGACAGATCATGAGACAAAGACAACAAAGATCCTAAGAAGCCAAAAATAATAACTCTATAAGAAACGATGATCACTGTTATAACTATGGAAGACCTGTCCACTTCAAACAAAATTGTCCAGAGTTGAGAAGACGACCGTCAGAAAGAATTAAAACTTTGGAGCTTGGAGCATTGAAGATGAAACTGAAGAAGAAGTAGAGGCTTCCAATATATGCTTCATGGCAACAGGTGAATCTAGTAAGGTAAGACTACATTATTGTCATAACTATAATACTCTTGAATGTAACTTAGATATGATAACTGACGAGCTTCAAAAAGTTACACATTAATATAACAAGCTCGCTCAAGAGAGGATAAGTTGTAAAGATCGATTTGAATAAAAACTCAAAGAGGATTAAATAAGTTATCAAATAGAAATTGAAGCATATCAAATCAAAATTGACTTGCTTTATGAAGAGCTCGATGACATAAAATTTCAGTTAAACAACTTTAGGAAATCTCCAAGCCATAGTTTTGTAAGATCAAATCCCTTTAAAAATAATTCAAGTTCCTCATCAGGGTCGTTTAAATTACCTAAGACCTCTTTCTCCTCTTGAGGACCCATCTATTTTATCTGTGGATAGAGAGGCACAAATCCTATAGCTGCAGGCATAAGTCTAAAAGTGTGTGGGTTTAGAAGCCCAAAGTAAGCACATATAACCTACAAGGACCCAAGTACACTGGGGTACCTAAGAATAATTAATCTTCTTGTTTTGTAGGAACATGTCCGTGAAAACCATAAAAAGGAAATATGGGCTCCTGATGGCAGATGTTCCAGATACATGATCGGAAAGAAAGAAATCTCTTATGCTTTAAAGAATGTAGGTGGAGGATCAGTAAAAATCAGTGATAACGCTATAGATAATGTCATCAAATCATCTTAGTAAAGCTCAGCCTCTCATGCGAATCTGGTGAAGTATATCTGATAATCCATCTCAAGTGTAACTCATTCAACATCATTCAGATGTGTGATGCCTGGTTTGGAATCCCCTTACAAGCTAAAAGTTGGTCCTTCAAACATGTCAAAAATAGCATATCTCTCATATGCAAACATCAAGCATGGTGTAGTGGAGCAAAAGAACCAGTCGTTTCAAGAAATTACCAAGATCTCTAGATTAGAACGTAATCTCCCAGATCTCTGTTAGGCAGAAGAAATTCCTTGTCCACAACAATGGTAAAAATATATCAAGAAGAGTTTGATCCATGTAGTGACAAATTAATGTACAATTTGGAGGAAATGCTCGCATTACCTCGGAACCATTACAAAACAAAGTCGACTATACCCCCTCAAGAGTCGACTGCTATATCTGAAATGGTGAAACTACGTGTTCAGAAAAATTATAAAAATTGCTAGTTTTCACCCTAAAATATTTAGATGAATAGGTACATTGGGAGAATATATGGAACATAATGTAACCCTTGCCATTGTGCAAGGTTAGAATCAATTTTAGTAATTAGTATATTCAAATATTTTGAGTTATTTCAAATGAATATCGAAAGCACTACGGTCTCAAACACGCTCTAAAGGCTTGGTATGAGAAATTGAGTGCTTTCCTACTAAATAATGATTTTCAAGAAAATAACTTTGATATAACTCTGGTCTGACAAAAGTTTGTTTCAAACTTCCTTACTGTACAATTTTACATTGATGATATTATTCTTGATAATTCTAACCACACTTTGTGTGAGAATTCTTTTTTGCTAGCCTGGTAAAACTTTTTTGGATTTATGGGAAATATCATAAGTCCTTGACACAGCTTGAAGTAAAATTTAGTTGACTGGCCAACAACTGGACTAGTATATACATCCGTTGGGAGTTGCTGTAATTAAATTCTATGAATCATGCATCAACTACTTGATTTTAATTTTTCTTTTGAATCTGTTCCCATATTGTGTGACAATACTAGTGCCATTAGTCTATATCATCCTTTAAATCTCATCCCCTCTCTCACTCATGACAATGACTCGCTCCATGGCTAACATATCTAAAATCTCTTCCAATGATCCCGTTCTTCTTTCTAAGTCCTCCGACGAAACCTCATCTTAATCCACTCTCCTTAAGAGATGACGACCCTCTTCCAGCCCTATCTCCTCTATCAAAAAATCTTATCCAAACCTTTCTAACTCTTTTTCTCCAGAAAATATGCACCAATTATGGACAAACTCTAACAAGGAAAAATTCCACTTCTTAAACATTACTCCATCGTACCTGATTGAATAGTCAATCTTCGTCAATTCAAAGATTCCTTTTGTAATGTCAGTCACTTTTTCAAGTTTCAATATTTTCCCTTTCTTTGTCACCTCTGTGGACTTTTAGTTTATGAAAACCCTATTCACATATTTTATGCTAATCTCATACTTTCCCCAGATAGTGGTGAATTCGAGACTCTTGTGCCGGGCACAAGGATTGTCTTGAACAACTTCCTGTTTGAAAATATTTTGATACTATATTTTTAGGTGTGGTCCCTTTTATGAACAGTAACTGGCCTGAGAACTTTGAAGTGGGCTTTGAGGAAGCCAAGAAATTTTTGTCTGTCCCTGACTCCGTGTCAACCAACTTTGGTCCCCTGTTATTGTGTTTCAAATTTTGCATCATGGCCCATATTATTACTACCACTCTAATTCAGCGGAAATGATCCCTAAGCAATATCACTTGTCGTGATGTCTTCGTGTTGTACTGCCTGGTCAAGAAGATCAAAATCAATTGGGAAAACTGGATACGTGAGTACATGCTTGAGAGTAAAAGTAAAGTTCATGCCTCTACAAGTTTGCCATACAGACTACTCATCACCTGGATCCTTCTGTTCTACTCCATCGATTTGTCTGCTTATCTTTCTGTAGATGTTGCTGCAACTTATGATTCAAAAACATTTGTCAGTATGGAGTATGTCCTGGTGAAAGATGAATGGTGCAAGAAGGAGTTTGCCTGTGCTAAGGCTGAACCTCCAAAGGTAAGTAAATATGTTTCTAACCCCTCTACCTCTTTGTTGAAGGAACTTGAAGAACTCATGTAAAGGATCAAAGCCATTGAACAAGGTGTCATGAAACTCCAAAAATTGACTTCCACACTCCTGTACCTTGGGAAAATTACTAGCTCTGACATAAGGGTGGTCTGGATGGAATTCGATGGGCTCAAACAAGAAGGATTCAAGTTGTTCTCTCAAGTGCTCTCTCGTATGGACTCATTCAAATCCCAAGTATCTTCCTCAAATGATGATCTGGTTGTCTCTGTTCAAACCTCCTACTCCTTATTTGTCAAAAATGTTGAAAAATCATATGACAAGTTTTGTCATAATATGCATAACACCCTAACATACTTCCTGGCGAAATGGTGAATTGTGAATTTTTATTCCAAAGGGGGTACTGTCCCTTGTGTTGACGGGTTGTAAGATAATCTTTACCACACTATTTTCCACCACTTTTTTTGTTCCGCTTCATTAATAGATTATGAATGTCCATGATTCTCTATTCCATCTCGTTGCTATTCTATCTATGTGTTTTGGTTTTCACTGCTATTCTTTTTTATTATGCCAAAAGGGGGATGAAGATAAAAATATTAAGAAATCAGAAAGCTCCCATCAGTCAGGTGGAGCAATTCAATTTTGATACACAAAGGTCGACTGATACCCATAAAACTTGGGACAACATACATATTTACAAGTCAGGGGGAGACCTCCGACTACTATGACATATAGAGAAGTTAACTGATGTTTATACTTGTTTATCATTATCAAAAAGAGGGATATTATTAACCTCCTATATTTAAGTTTTAATAATGAAAAACTCATGAGTGGACCTTTGTAGGATTTTGGAAGATAGAAGAGTATCTCACCCAAAGATATGGAGTACCAAAAAGAGTAACTTAATATGGAAGCAAGCAAGAGAGCCAACTCCAAAAATGGAAGAACATCCAGTCATGAAAAAAAGGATCACGACATTCAAACTATATGACGAGAAAATCAATCAAATATCTTAGAAATAGAAGAAGGATCACAATCCTAGAATCACGATAGACCAAATCAACCAGGACATAAAACAAAAGAAAAAAAGGCCACAATCGTTACACGAACATATCTGATATGGATATTTAAAATTATGGAAACTGCACCACGTATGGACATACATTATGGTGCCATTCCTCAATCAAGGAATCAATCCAATACCTTGATTGAGAAGAAATCTCTTGGGTTTCCTCACAAAGGGTAACAACGGGAAAAAGGTGGACACTGTAAAAGAAGAGACAAAAGGCCGAAGCACATGCACAACTTTAAGAAGAAAAACTCAAATTTCTCAATCTTAGTCTCATAAGGCTTTGTAATCTTTAGCTTACAATTTTTATACAAAGAATAGGATCGCGACAACTTTGTGATATAAATTGAATCTGTGTCTCAAGATTCGAAGAGCAAAATAAGTCTTTGAAACTTGTTTCTCATCATTGTACTCAAAGCCAATATTGAAAAATCTAAGAAAATGTTGAAACCCAAGGGGACTGGAAGTAGGCACCACATTGGTGTTCCGAACCAGGAAAAATCTCGGTGTTTTTACTTTATGTTTGGTTACTTATTTGCTTAATTATTTTAAATTTTATCTGTCTTGTGAAGTGTATTAATCTGCATGTGAGTCGACCGTGAAGAGTCGGTAGTCGACTCACAATTTTTTTTTAATTCACCCTACCTCTTAAATCTCATGTAATACCCCAAATTTTTCAAGCTTTAGAACTCTTAAAAGTTAGGCCATAAAATTAGCTATCCAATGCTTCAAGTCTCACCTTAATCCAATGTCGTGGCAAGAAGTTGTGGAAAGTTTTCCCCAAGGACCTGATACACTGCTATGACTACGACTCAGGAAATGAGTCATAACCACTCTTGACGAGTTTTCATGAGTGAGTCATAGTCACTCTATTGAAGGCCCCAAGTTTGAGCCCAGTGGCTACGATTAGACCTCACTACTCGTAATCAGTGACTATGAGTCATAGGCAGGGACTCGTAGTCAGACCCGTAAAGGACCCAAGATTCAAGCCTTAGACTACGACTCCATCTTACGACTAGTAGTCAGTCATGATGAGTCTTAAGGAGGAAATCATAGTCATACCAGAAAGGGACTTTAGACCCTAGATTCTAGATTACGACTTAGTCTGCGACTCATAGTCTGTCTCAATGAGTCGTAACAATTGGGAACCCAATTTTTAGCATGTTTTTTCCTAGAGACTTTTATGTCTTTTTCCACCGCCTTAAAATCCAAATCCACGTCATTTTGGCTTCCTAAGGGGTGGTATAAAACACCCAAATTCACTAATTTGTGACATGATCCTCAATTCCACTCAAGAAAATCAAGAGATGCGGTTTTCTTTTCTCCAAAGATGTAATTAGGGTTCTTGAAGCTCAAGAACTTTTCCAAGGAGTTTCATAAGGCTTCTACTTCAGGTATGTTAGATATTCATCAATGGACCTCTTTCATCCATTGAGTCCCAAAGTTTCACAAATACTCAAATTTAATTTCTCTTTTGTTTAACATTCCATGAAAAGTATAAAACTCCATGATTCCTCCATGTAATTCTTGGATTCAACTATGAAATAGTGTTTCCCCATAGTTTCAAGTATTTTTCCGTACTCTAATCATGATAACTTGTTACATTGATGAAATTGTTGAATTCTTGAGTTTAAGTCATGAAATTTCTTATCATGTCATTACGTTGAAATCATTATATTTAATTATATTATTTTCTATGATGTTTGGTTATAAACACCCGATACTTAGATGATCATGCACATTATAGTTTCAAGATTTCAAGTTATGTATATATATACCATGTTTATACCCTGAAGCTTATAACATTTTGATGTTGAGAATTATCAGTATTGAATAATGTTAAGTAATTATCATTACCAGTGTCATTCAGTTGGGAGTAACACTTAGCACCGAGTGAACGTAGGGATGGCGCCCCCCCGTCAGTTAGGCATGAATCGTTAGTTGTAATCCCTAAGTTCCAGACCTACGATGCCACCATAGATTATGAGGGGTCCCTCGTCAGTAGTGTAGTAACACCCTCATCCTTTGGGTTACAGTTGGTGGATCCATGCCAACCAGTATTGGTTCCCCTAGCAAGGTACCAACACCCTTCTTGCTAGGGTTGCAGGTTGGACCCCGATTAGCTCAGATTGGGGCATGTCGATTTTAGTTAGCTTTCACAGTCTCAATTCAGTATTCATATTATACCAGTTTAGGTTTGCATGACCAAGTGTTGAGTCTATCAGTTATTCAGTTCCATAGTTTTGTAGATTATTTTAGCACATGCTTTACTTGGTCTTGCATTCAATTTACATGTTCATGCATCCATGTTTAGTACTATTATTTATATTCATATCATCTAGTCATTATCTCACATACCAGTACATTCAAAGTACTGACCGCATACTCTCCTTTACGCTATATTGATTTCACAATATAGGTTCAGATACTCAGTTCCCGAATCGCACATACTATGTTCCTGTATCACTTAGAAGTAGTCATGGTAAGTCCTCATACTTCTAGTACAAGTTATCTATAGTTATACTCAATACTTTTTTATTACTATTAGTCGGAGTTAGTTAGGGGTTTGTCACATCAACTCTTATGTTTAGAGGTTTTTAGATAGTCAGACTTGATTTCAGTTTTACCAAATATTCAGATATATATTGAGTATTATTTTTGTGTTATTTCTTATGAGTTTTCCCAGTTTAGTATCCACATATCGTATTATGTTATTATTATTTTCAGTGCTCATCGCAGGTACCAACCTATGGGCTAGCTTGGGGTCACTTGTGACCCTAAGCACCGTGTTATGACTAAGGGGTAGTCTTGGGTCGTGAAAAACTTAGTATCAGAGCCCAAGGTTTAAAGTATCCTAGGGTGTTCAAAATCCATATTAAGTAGAGTCTTGTTCACGGGTGTTAAGCACGCCATTCTTATGGGAGAGAGGCTTTGAGATGTTTTAGGAATTTTTATCTTCTTTCAGCATTCATGTCGTGTGATGGAGTGTGGGCTCTATTTAATTTCCTCTTTTAACTCATCCTTCATCCATTTACAGAAAGTACCTACCAGAAGGAATAACGGAAGGAGAAACAGGGACCAGCCTGCACCGCCACCTGTTCAGGAAGACTTTCTAAATGAACATGTCTCCCATACCAAATTTTGGGCTACTTTTACAGTCTTAGCCCAGTCTATTGCTTCCCAGAATAACCAGTAGGTTGTTGTCCCAGCCAATCTAGTAGTGAATATGGTAGTTTCTAGGATCTGTGACTTTACTCGAATGAATCCTCCAGTGTTCTCTGGATCCAAGTCTGAGGAGGATCCACAAGAGTTTTTGGATTGTGTGTAGAAAGTGACTGATATCATTGGTGTTATTTCCAGTGAAAGTGATAACTTAGTTGCTTACCAGTTGCCAGGGGTAGCTAATACTTGGTTTAAGTAGTGGAAGGAGGATAGAGGTGCCGATGCATGACATATAGAGTGGGATGAGTTTTCTACTTCCTTCTTGGACTGATTCTTTCAAATCGAGTTGAGGGATGCCAAGGTGTAAGAGTTCATCAATCTGAAGCAGGGTAATATGAGCGTCAAAGAGTACTCGCTCAAGTTTACCCTGTATCAAGGTATGCTCTGAACATGGTGGCTGATGCTAGGGCCCGAATGAGTAAGTTTATGTTGAGAGTTTCTGAAGATGTAGTCAAAGAGTGCAGAATAACTATGATTAAGTAGATGGATTTCTCTAGGTTGATGGTTCATGATCAACAGATAAATAAGGAGAAACTCAAAGAAAAGTAAATGGATAATAAGAGGGCAAGGATTGATAGTTTTAACTTATCTTAGAAAATATCTAATGGTGGAAATCATTCTCAGTTCCATCAGAAATCTTCAGCCCCAGCCCCATCTTCTGCCAGTGCTCCGTGCCTAAGTTTCGGCCAGATTCTCGTGATAGAGCACCAGGCTCTATGTCCCAGGGTAGTGTGAGCAATGGCTGCACAAATTCATTTTACAAAAGGTGTGGTAAGAACTATAAAGGTGAGTGTATGGACGAAAACGATCTGTGTTTTGGGTGTGTCAAGACAGGCCACAAGATTAGGGATTTCCCACAGGTATGTGGAAGGGCAAGAATGATTGTCATCAGTGCTACTCTAATTCTTTTACAACACCAACAGGTCGCCCTACTCTGCAGGGTGCCACTTCTAGTAAGAATAGTGGATAGCGCCAGAATCGACTTTATGCCCTCTAAACTTGACAGGATCAGAAAAGTTCTATGGTTATAGTTACTAGTATGTTACAAGTCTTCCATCTTTATGTTTATGAATTATTACACCCCTCAACTTAACTTTTCTTCGTGACTCCTTATATAGCCATTGATTTTAGTGTCAGTCCCGATATATTAGAAGAGCCCTTCTCAGTGTCTACTTTAGTGGGTAGTTCCATTATAGCCAGGCGGGTATACAAAAATTGCCCCATCACAGTATCCCAGAAAGTTTCTTTAGTAGATCTTGTAGAATTAGAGATGATTAATTTTGATGTCATTATTGGCATGGATTGACTTCATTCCTGCTATGCCTCAGTTAATTGTAGAGATAAAACCGTCCAGTTTCGGTTTCCTAATGAGCTAGTCATAGAATAGAAGGGTAATACATCATTGCCTATAGGTCGATTTGTCTCCTACCTTGATATGGGCCAAAGAGGCATCTTATCACTCGAGGACATGAGGACGTGAGTGAAGACCCGAGCTTGTGGGTCTTCCCATTCAAGTAACAAGATTTGAAGTGTTGAGAACAAGTCCCAACACTCCAAAACCATCCAAGGAGTACACTACAAGGCCGCCCCTTTGTTTGGGCTCATTAGGGGCCTTTTGGTCATTTTTGTAATAAGTGTTTCCCTAGTCCATAAATAGAACATTTAGGTCATTTTCTCATTTAAAATTTTTGATGATGTCTCTTGTAAACTCATTGAGAGTGTTTGGCAAGGTGGAATCCTTCTGTGTTTAATGTGCTTAGAAACGGTGGTTGCTTGGGAGTTCCGATTCCCTTGAGGTCTCCGTAAGAGTGTAGGTATCTTGTATTCACGTTGTTTGTGTTTTGATGTTTAATATACATCTTAGTGCCTATAACGTGGCGTATATTATGTCTCACTATCTATCCTCTTATTTATAGTCATCTTCTTTTCCATTTTGTGTTACTTGTTCATCTCGTGATAGTGGACTGTTTTGTGCCATTTCGTGGACTGTTTTAGCACTTTATAGGTTGTTCTTGTATCATTTGGTATCAAATCCATCATTGATTTCATTCCCATGAGATCAATCTTGGGTTTTTTCACACAAAAATTAAAAAAAAATGTTGAAAAGCTGAATAACTCAAAAATAGTAATCTGTGCACGTTTTTGTGTTTAGGCCAGAATTTGACGCCTAGTTTTCTTGTGATTTTTGTGTGTTTTGTGTGTTATAGTGTTATATATTTGTTTCCTAACATTAGAAGAGGTGTCCAAGGTCGAAAATCTCACAAAAAGAAGTTATTTTACGGGTTTGGTGTCTTTGCCGAAGTGGTGTTGTTGTTTGGCCGAATTTGTGTCTAGATTTAGGTGTTGTTTTGATTGTCTTTGTTGTTTCTTGTGTTGATTTTATTTATCTCTAATACTACTTGAGTCTAACCCAAGTTCTTGAGCCAAAAAAAATTGCAATTTGTTCTGGGAAGAGTGGACGGTTTTGTTGTTGTTGTTGTTAGAGTTCTTGTGTTGTGTTGAAGAAGTCTTGTAAAAGGTTGTTGTTTGATCCAAATTCAAAGGGAAGAGAGTGTGGGTTCTTTTTAGTCTTGAAACAATATTCAAGAAATTACCAAAGGGGAAAAAGAACAAAAGACGTTCCAAAATTCTTCATACCAAAAGGGAGTAAATTCAGTTTTTCTAGACAAGCCAAAAGAGGAAAGGGGGACAAGACCTCCAAAAGGTTGTCTTTCCATTTTGGTGCAAGTAGGTGAAAGACTTTTTGAGTCTTGAAAGTGGAGTCTAGACCTTGTTTGTCCCATACCATGGCCGAAATTCTTCTCTTCCAAACATGAAATTGAACAACTAGTTTCTGGAAACAAAAATTTTTCAACTTCAACTACATTCCAACGTCCAATAGTTAAGTGCCACATCATCAAAGAGCTCAAGAACATTGGATATTCTATTTTCACTTTCTTGTTTCCATTAGTTTCAATTTTTTTGATTCTCATGCTAATTAGCAAACTAGTAAATACCTACTAGGTTGTAGATTAGTTTTTGAGTATGTTTTCTTTTGTGTTAAGCCTTGTATTGTGTGCTTTTATCATTTTTAAGTCGTAGTATCTTCTTTTGTCCAAGTTCGAATATCATTTCTTGAGTTGTTTCAAACAAGAATCTACTCCGACCTCGAGCCACAATTGGGACCAAATAACCTCATTTGAGTATAAGCGAGTTATCAACAGTTATGAGACCAATAGAGTTCATACTTCAAAAGTGTGAGCTTGAGAGATTGCAGACTGTTTTGAGACGAATTGTGGACTGATTTTTTCTAACCTTTAATGTGTTTGCTGTTTTTGTATTATTTGTTTAGTAGTTCTTGATAGGTACAATGGCGGATGAAGGTGAAATTCCTAGTTGGTTTAAATCCATCGTGGCAAAGTTTGATGTCATGGATAGCCACTTGGGATCTTTTGAAGGGAAAATGGAGAGAATGGAAGGACGAATAAAAAGAATGAAAAGAATAATGGATAGAATGGAAGGACGAATAGAAAAGACGGAGAGATCTATTTGCAAGAAGTTGGATAGCTTGATAGAGCATCCAAGCTTTTCTAATCCAATTCCTGTGAGTGGCAAAGATCCACATGATCTACTAGGTAATCAAACTAAATCTTTCACTCTAGTGAATAAGGATAATAACCAACTAAGTATGAATGATAGTTTGTCTTTAGATGGATCCGAATATGCCTTTATTTTGTGATGATAATGTACAACTTGAGATTGTGGATACACTAGTTGATCCAACCAGTGTTGAAGCCAATGTGGTAAGTAATAGTACATTATCTTATGGAAGTCATGAAGACCAACTTATGTGTGAAAATGGTGATGTTGACATATTGGCTTATTGACTAAGTATGACCCTCTAGTTGTTTTTGTTGTAGATCATGCGAGTATAGAGGGAGCATTTGATCATAATTGTAGTAGTATTGGGGTAGGAAAGTGTGTCCCCAACCTGTTCCCATGGACACTCCACCCATTTGACCCCGGTGATCATTTGAAATATAGTGATGATGTCTTTTGGAATGACTTGAATATGCATGGAATGTATGGTTTTCCTATCTCGTCTTTCAAGCCTATTTGTTGTTCCCAGAAGAGTCTAAGTTTTCCACTTGATAGATAACTTTTGTTCCTTGTTTCTTGTCATACTTATGGGGTTGCCTAATTTATTATTTCTTGGGAGGGTATTCGGGTAAGACGGATGTTTGGTTGTATGTGAAATTTGAGCCACCTTGGCAAGATGCTATGATTGATTGAACTAATCCTAAACCTCATACCTTGAGGAACTTGTTTGCTTTTCCATTCTATTATTTTACAAGGTTCAGATTTGAGAACGAATCCTTTCTAAGGAGAGGATGATGATACGGGCCAAAGAGGCATCTTAGCACTCGAGGATATGAAGACGTGAGTGAAGACCTGAGCTTGTGGGGCTTCCCATTCAAGGAACAAGATTTGAAGTGTTGATAACAAGTCCCAACACTCCAAAACCATCCAAGGAGTACACTACAAGGCCGCCCCTTTGTTTGGGCTCATAGGGGCCTTTTGGTCATTTTTGTAATAAGTGTTCCCCTAGTCTATAAATAGAACATTTAGGTCATTTTTTCATTTAAAAACTTTGACGATATATCTTGTAAACTCATTGAGAGTGTTTGGCAAGGTGGAATCCTTGTGGTAAGGTGGAATCCTTGTGTGTTTAACTTGCTTAGAAACGGTGGTTGCTTGGGAGTTTCGATTCCCTTGAGGTCTCCATAAGAGTGTAGGTGTCTTGTATTCATGTTGTTTGTGTTTTGATAGTTAATATACATCTTAGTTCCTATAAAGTGGCGTACATTATGTCTCACTATCTAACCTCTTAGTTATAGTCATCTTGTTTTCCATTCTGTGTTGTTGTTTATCTCGTGATAGTGGACTGTTTTGTGCCATTTCATGGGCTGTTTTAGCACTTCATAGGTCATTCTTGTATCATACCTTAAGGCAAGGAAAATGATTTCTAAAGGTTGTATTTACCATCTTGTCCGAATTAAGGACTCATGTTTCAAAACTCTAAGTTTTGAGTCAGTTCCAGTGGTAAATAAGTTTCCAGATATGTTTCCTAAAGATATACCTGGAGTTCCTTCCTAAAGGAAAATCGACTTCGAAATAGATCTCTTTTTAAATACCCAGCCTATTTCAATTCCACCTTACAGAATGGCTCCAGCTGAGCTTAAGAAATTGAAAGAATAGTTGAAAGATCTCTTAAATAAGGGTTCTATTAGGCCTAGTGTCTCTCCATAGGGTTCTCTAGTCCTTTTCGTGCGCAAAAAAAGATAGTTCTCTTAGAGTGTATCGACTACCATCTGTTGAACAAAGTCACAATCAAGAATAAGTATCTTATCCCCAGGATTAATGACTTATTTGATAAACTTCAAGGAGCAAATTATTTCTCTAAGATAGACCTCTGGTCCAGCTATCATCAACTTAGAGTCAGAAAATGTGACATTTCGAAGACACTTTCAGAACTCGGTATGATCACTTCAAATTTATAGTTATGTCTTTTGGACTAACGAATGCTCCTGTAGCTTTTATGGACTTCATGAATAGAGTGTCAAATAGTATTTGTACATATTTTTCGTAGTCTTCATAGATAACATTCTCGGTTACTCTCGTAGTGAAGGTGATCATGAAGACCACCTGAGGATTATTTTGCAGATCCTTAAGGATCACTAGTTACTCTCTAAATTTAGCATATATGAATTTTGGTTAAGATTAGTAGATTTATTTAGTCACATCATTTCTAGTGATGGCATTAGAGTTTATCCTCAATAGACCAAAGCAGTGAAAAACTGGCCCAGACCCATCACTCCATTAGATATCAAGAGTTTCCTGGGTTTTGCCAATTACTACAGACGATTTGTTGAGTTATTTTCTTTTATTGTTTCTCCCATGTCTAGACTTACTTAGAAGAAAGTCAAGTTTCTGTGGTCAAATTCTTGCAAGAAAATTTTTCAGGAGTTGAAGACTTGACTCATTTTTGCTCCAGTATTTACTCTACCAAAGGGTTCAGATGGATTTATGGTTTATTGTGATGCTTATAGGGTTGTTCTTATGTGTGTGTTGATTCAACGAGGTAAAGCCATATCCTATGCCTCTAAATAACTTAAACCCTATGAGAAGAATTACCTAACTCATGATCTCGAGTTGGAACCGGATGTCTTTGTTTTAAAGATTTAGAGACATTACCTCTATGGCATTCATGTTGATGTGTTTACAGATCATAAGAGTTTATAGTATGTGTTCACGTAGAAAGACCCAAATCTTCGTCAGAGAAGGTGGCTTAAATTGTTGAAAGATTATGTTATGAGTGTGTTGTATCACCCGAGTAAGGCTAATGTTTTGACCGATGCCCTTAGTGGACTGTGTATAGGAAGTGTTGCCCATGTTGAGGATGATAAGAAAGAGATAGTTTGTGCAGTTCATCAGCTTGCTAGATTGCGAGTTCAGTTGGTTGATTCAGCCGAAGGTAGTATTTGGGTTCAGAATGGTTCAGAATCTTCTTTGGTTTCTAAGGTGAAAGAAAAGCAAGATAGAGATCCTGTTTTGGTTAAGTTGAATGAGGTAGTTTGGTATTAGAAAGTTAAGGTTTTCTCCCAAGAGGGAGATAGTGTGTTTCATTGTCTGGGCAGGTTGTACGTTCCAAATATGGATGGATTGAGGAAGCAAATATTAGCAGAGGCACATGGTTCGCGATATTTTATTCACCTAGGAGATATTAAGATATACCACAATTTATGGGAAGTCTATTGCTGGAATGGTATGAAGAAGGATATTGCGGAATTCATAGATAAGTGTTCAAATTGTCAGCTAATGTGATATAGAAATATAGAACTTACGATGCTTAAAACTATGAGAATATGCATTTACTTAAGGCTATTTTGTTAGATTTGATATGTGTTTGGAGTGTTTTACAGGAAGTTAGATTTTGGATGCTAAATTCGAGAAGAAGACGAAAAGTGATTTTTATGGCTACTAAAATGATCATTGTTGGGTATTCGTGACACTTTCTGGATTATACGTGACCAAATCATGTGATTGAAGTTGAAGATTTGAAGCTTGGTTGCAAGTTCCAAAGGTGAAGATCCTGAGAGTTGACAACGCTTTAGTAATTTGGCCATAACTTTTCACCGCGATATCGGATTAAGCTAAAATTGGTATCGTTGGAAAGCTAATTCAATTATCTATCTAATGGTGGGGAATTTTGTATGTACTTAGTCTACATTTTGACCGCAAGTAGCACTTGTAATCCGCAAGTGGCTAATGTAAGTGACAAAAACCAAAATCCCGAGGGCTGACCTATAGGATTTTTTGGTCTAGGAACTTGCGGTCACTACTTATGCCCACCCTGCAGGACGCAATTCCTACTTGCGCCCAAGGTCAGGGTGCAATTAGTTACCGACCTCAACTTTTTTGGATCGTTCCAAAATCGTTTCCTAGGGTTTTCATGTATCCCAATTACACTCCTATGATGTTTATAAGTCCTATTTTGTATGTGTAATTAAGTTTTTCTATTTTAGTTAGGATTTAATTTCTAGAGTTTCTTATAATCTATAAATACCCTTTAGGCTTTGTTTGTTCATTATTATTCAGAAAAACACATACACATATTGATTGATTGAGAATGAGCCCCCCCAAGTTCTAAAACATCTTATTGTTCTTGATTTGTTATTCAATTTAAGGATTTGGGATTTATTCTTTCATTATTGTTAGATTGATTTTGTAATTTTGTTTGTGGATTCCATGATAGTTCTCATAACTATGAGCGGTTAGTTCTCTTAGCTAGGGTTGTGGAAACCCTAGCGAAATAACAAAGTAGAGAAAGTGCCAAGTCATTCTAGATAAAGATTCTGTCATTTATTAAATTTTCTTCATTCTTATTGATTTCTTAGCTGTAGCCAACATTAAGATCCCACCTAGATTATTGCTACTTACTCCAAAAGAGGAGTAGTAACTAGGAAAATAGATTCACAACAGTAATTTAAAGTTTAACTGTCGATCCACGCTACTAGGTATTATCTAAGTAAGATGGTTAGCTTCCATCTAATAACTAGATACTCAAGAGGCAATAGTTAACTGGGATCAAGATAAAGGATAGTTGATACGAGAATAATCACGAAAATAGACTTATGTGGGTGTGCAATGAAAGAAACCAAGTGTATGTGCAAGAGAAGTGTAATTAAAGGCCCAAATACACACCAAAACAGCCCACTCTATACACTAGAGGGGCAGCCTATTCTTGAAGGGCATTTTTGGTCATTTTAACTTCTATTTGTTTTATAATATATAAGGAACATGTTAGGGTTTATTCACTTAGTTTTTGAATGTTAAAAATGGTAGAACACACTTGAAACCCTCAAGTTCTCTCTATTATGAGGCTTGGCCGAAACTAGGTTACAACATTAGGGTGGAATCTCTTTTGTTGTTTGTTTTCTTGGAACTTGAGGTGCTTGAAGGATTGAGGTCCTCTCTTGTGTCTCTTTGAAGAGTGTAGGTTTTCCTACTATAATCATTAAAGGTCTTTGTGTGTCATCTACACTTAGGTTCTTAGTCATATAGTAGTTTATGTCTCACTATCTATCCCTTTTTCTTTTGTAATCTTATAACGTTATATCTTGTTGTTGTGAAATCTGAATCTGGTTATTCTTTTTGTCATTTTGTTCATCTCGTTATTGTTGTGTTGTTGGCTATTTTTAGGTGTCAAATACACTCTTGTTTCTTGTATTCTTGTTATACTTGTCGAATCCGAGTGAGGTCCACTTTTGGTTCACGTTTTTCTTGAATTTGTGGATTACTTGGGGTATGTTTTGTGCTTTCCCTTGTTTGTCTTGTATCAATAGTAATGTGACATACTGAGATTCAAAAGGTAAAGGGTTAAATATGTTAACTCGTCCAAAAGACTATTGATGGTATATAACTTATCAATTCTGCATGCAAAATATTGGAATAGTTCAAAAGTGCATGATAAGTCTACTAAGTTGAGAAGCCGGGGGAACACAAGTCTAGTATTCGCCGTATATTGCTTACAACCAAAATCTACCAAGCCTTGTTACTTTTAGCTTGTTACTACAAATCCCTGTTTTACTTTTCCACATTACCTAGTGATTTCAACAAGTTCGAGACAAAATTTTTGCCTATTCCCTATGGGATCGACCCCAGCCTAGTTGGGTTACTATATTTTGACAGCGACCACTTATCCTTCTAAGAATGGTTAGTTTGGGTGTTATCATTAACATGTCAAGGTTGAGAACCAAAAACCTAGTGGTACACTTCAAGAGTTTAGCATTCCCACTTGGAAGTGGGAAGTGGTGACTATGGATTTTGCCATAGGCTTACCCTATACGCATCATCAACATAATTCTATTTGGGTCATTATGGATAGAATGACCAAGTCAACCCATTTTCGACCTGTCCATACTTCATATTCAGCCGAGGATTATGCTATACTCTATCTTAGAGAGTTGGTAAAGTTGCATGGCATTTCATTGACCATTATTTTAGATAGACGTACTCAGTTTACCTCTCATTTTTGGAAGGCTTTTCAGAAGGGTCTTGTCACCCAAGTTCATCTCAGTATAATTTTTCACCCGTAGATGGATGGTCAAGAAGAGAGGACCATTCAAACCATAGAGGATATGTTGAGGGCTTGTGTTATCGATTTCATGGATAGTTGGGATGATCACTTACCTTTTATTGAGTTTTTCTACAACAACAACTATCACTCTAGTGTTCAAATGGCTCCGTTTGAGGCCCTTTATGGTAGGAGATGTAGATTTTCTATTAGTTGGTTTGAGTTAGGTGAGGCTGCATTGATGAGGCCAAATTCAATTTATGTGGTGATGGAAAAAGTTCATCTGATTTGAGAAAGGATGAAATAGCCCAGAGTCATCAGAAATCCTTTGGAAGGCACTTGAATTTAATATTGGTGACTTTGTGTATCTAAAATTTTTGCCCATAAAAGGGATGAAGAAATTTGGTAAGAAAGGGAAGCTCAGTCCTCGAATATGTTGGCTCATATAGGATTTTAAGTCATTTCAGGAAGGTAGCCTATGAGTTAGAGTTGCCTACAGAGTTAGCATCATGCATCTAGTGTTTTATGTCTCTTTGTTAAAGAAATACATTTCTTACCCAGCTTCTGTCGTTCCTTTAGAAAGTGTAGGCATGGAAGATAGCCTCTTCTATAAAGAGGTCCCAGTTGAGATTCTTGACCATCAGATTCATAGGTTAAGGAATAAAAAAGTTGCCTTAGTTAATGTTCTATGGAGAAATTAGTCCATTGAGGGAGATACTTGGGAAGTAGAAGTCGATATACGAGCCAAGTATCTCTATCTCTTCTCTACGAATTCAGATTTAACTTAAGGTAATGGTTCTTTAGATTAACACTCTTTTTTTCCATCTCAGCTATTTAACTATCCTCATATCATAATATACATTCATGAATTCAGTTCAGTACATGCATCATGTTTTCAGATTCAGATACTTAATCATGATTCAGATTATAAGTATTCAGTGCATGATCTCAGTCTTCCGAGTACTCCGGCTCAGCTAGTTTTATTCAAGGACAAATGATCTCAAGGCGGAGATATTGTAATACCCTAAAATTTTCAAGTTTTAGACCTCTTAAAAGATAGGCCGCAAAATTAGCTTTCCAATGCTTCAAGCCTCGCCTTAATCCGATGTTGTAGCAAAAAGTAGAGGAAAGTTTTCCCTAAGGTCCTGATACACTACCATGACTACGACTCAGGAAATGATTCGTAACCACTCGTGATGTGTTTTCATGAGTGAGTCGTATCCACTCCAGTGAATGCCCCAAGTTTGAACCCAGTGGCTATGATTAGACCTCACAACTCATAATCTGTAACTACGAGTCGTAGGGAGGGACTAATAGTCTGACAAGTAAGGGACCCAAGATTCAAGCTTTAGACTATGACTCCATCTTACGATTCATAGTCAGTCATGACGAGTCGTAAGGAGGAAATCGTAACCAGACCAAAAAGGGACCTCAAACCCTTAATTTCAGCTTACGACTCGTAGACTGTCCCAACAAGTCGTAAGTTGAGTTATAATGATTGAGAACCCAGTTTTCAGCATATTTTTCTTGGGACTTTTATGTCTTTTTCCATTCTCTTAAAAGGAAAACCCACATCGTTTTGGCTTCCTAAGGGATGGTTTAAAAAACCCAAATTCCCCAATTCATGACATGAACCTCAATTCCACTTAAGGAGATTAAGAGAGGCAGTTTTCTCTTCTCTCAGGAAGCAATTGCGGTTCTTCAAGCTCAAGAATTTTTCCAAGGAATTTCTCAAGGCTTCTACTTCAGGTATGTGAGATATTCATCAATGGACCCCTTTCACCCATTGAGTCCCAAAGTTTCACAAATTCTCAAGTTTAATTCCTCTTTTGTTTAGGGTTCAATGTAAAGTATAAAATTCCATGATTCCTCTATGTAATTCTTGGATTCAACTATGAACAGTGTTCCCTATAGTTTTACGTATTCTTCCATACTCTAATCATGATAACATGTTACATTGATGAAATTGTCTAATTCATGAGTTTAAGTCTCAAAATTTACTATCATGTCATTATATTAAAATCATTAATTTAATTATAATATTTTCTATGTTGGTGGGTTATGAACACCCAATACCTAGATGATCATGCATGCTATAGTTTTAAGATTTTAAGTTATGTATATATATATATATATATATATATATATATACACACATATACCATGGAGGTTATAACATTATGATGTTGAGCATTATCAGTATTGAATCATGTTACACAATTATCATTACCAGTGTCATTTAGTTGGGAGTAACGCTTAACACCAAGTGAACACAAGGATGGTGTCTCCCCCATCAGTTAGGCATGAGTCGTTAGTAGCAGTCCTTAAGTTCCAGACTATGGCACCACCGTAGATTATGAGAGGTCCTCCGTCAGCAGAAGCATGATACCCTCATTCTTTGGGACATCAGTTAGTGGATCCACGCCAGCCAATGTTGGTACCCCTGACAAGGTACTAACACCCTTCCAACTGAGGTTACAGGTTGGATCCCAATTTACTCATATTGGAACATTTCGGTTGTAGTTAGCTCCAAAAGTCTCAATACAATATTCAGATTATACAAGTTCAGATTTGCATGACCAAGTGTTTAGTCTATCAGTTATTCAGTTCCACAGTTCTACAGATTATTTCAGCACATGCTTTACTTGGTCTTGCACTCGATTTACATGTTCATGCATCCATGTTTAGTACCATTATATGCATATCATCTAGTCCTTATCTCACATACCAGTTCATTCACAGTACTGACCGCATACTCTCTTTTGTGCTATATTGATTTCACAATATAGGTTCGGACACTCAGTTCCCAGATCGCTCGTTGTCCGTTCCTGTATCACTCAGCAGTAGTCGTGGTGAGTCTTTATCCTTAGAGGACAAGTTATCCATAGTTACATTCGGTACTTTTTTTATTATTATCAATCTGAGTTAGTTGAGGGTTTGTCCCATCAACTCCCTATGTTTAGAGTCTTTCAGATAGTTAGACTTTATTTCAGTTTTACCATATATTCAGATATATATTGAGTATTGTTTCCGTGTTATATCTTATTATTTTTCCCCAGTTTAGCTTCCATATATCTCATTATGATATTATTATTTTTAGTGCTCACCTTTGGTACCAAACCATGGGTTAGCTTGGGGTCACTTTTGACTATAAGCACCTGTTATGACTAGATGGTAGTCTCGGATCCTGACAATAAATAATCGCAAAAATTATAAAAGATAGAATTTAAAAATAGAAAATACAACCACAATGAATGAATCCCCAGATTCAAAAAAATTATAGGGAAAAAAGGATTGATTATGATTGATGATTGATGAGATTAACGAGTGCAATGGCAAAAAAAGGACCAAGTAAGTAAACTTGTTCCATACATTGTGAATACTATCAAGATGAATGATTTAGTGGAAGATTTATTCCATCTTGAATAATACCAACATGATGATGATAATATTAATATAAGAGAGAGTGACGAGTGTAGTCGCCATGAACAGGCCATGTCAGTTGACATGTTCCAAACATAGTGAATCAGAAAGTCGAAAAGTATTTTTTTAATGTTGAAAAAAATATGAAAATTGATACAAGATCAAAATTAACCTTGCTATGATACCATGTTAAAAATTGAATTGAAATTTGAAGGAGATTGCAGAAAAAATGAAAGAGAATTGAATGAGTAATTGAATTTAAATGAATGAATGATTGAATTGAATACTTGATTAATTGAACTTGAATTAATTGTGCTGAGTGTATTTAATTAAAATAAATAGAGGTACAATACCCTATTTATACAAGTAATGAAATAAATTAACCCTAATTCAGAACCAATGCTAAACCGACTTCATTCTCTCTAAATAAGGTATAAGTCTAAATAAGGTACAAAATAATAAAGTGATATACTCCTAAATAAGGTAGGATACACTACTAAATAAGGTACAAGATATTAGAGATATACACTAAAGATTACTTATGGTGTACAAAAAGAATAAAATAATATATAGGAATTCTGAATTTAATTCGAAATCAAATGTTAAGGTGGCTGAAACCAAGGCTGGCCCAAGCTATGTATTGCGGCAGACGAATATACAGTGAGATGAACTAGGTGAATCAACCCGGTCAAATAAACAGATATAATAATATTCCAATAAAACTAGTCGCATTTGGCCCGTGCTGAGCCCAAGCCCAAACCATAATGAACTTTATATTTGTAAACTTTACTTCCTCCATCTCATTTTATGTGGCACAATATTTAAGAAAAAAAGAAGAGTTTTGAAACTTGTGGTGTAAAACAATTCATATATATATGTATGGTTGTAAAACATATTATTAAGGGTAAAAGAAAAATTTTAAAGCTAATTATTTCTCAATATAGTACGGTAATATTTTTTTTTTAGAACGGACTAAAAAAGAAAAGTGTTCAATATAAAATGAGACTGAGAAAATATTTTTTATGTTGTTATTCTTGCTTTTATGTTATTTTTGTGACATTATATTAAGGGTAAAGGTAGATTGACAATATTTCAAAATATTAATCAAATAATTTTTTTTGTAAATTAAAAGAATAATTTTTTCTTAGAATATATTTTAGATTTTACGTTTATTTTCAAATACATGCATGCACCAATGCTCTTTTCCTTTTTATTTTACTAGTAATTTTTAATATTAAAGAATTTAATTATTCAAATTGAGTTTTACCTTATGTTGAATTAATTTTATTATTTTTTTCTCAATTAAACTTATATTGGTTAACTCATTTTTATTATGTTTTTCTCGATTAAACTAATATTGATTAACCCATTTATACAAAATATAAAAAGATTATAACATTCAAAGTAATATAATAAATATTTAATACACTAATTATTGTATGATAACCTCAATAAAATTAACTTATAAATAAAGACAAAATTTAATTTAAATAATCAAAAGACTTGATTCAACAAAATACTTTTGCAGATGTTCCTTCATATTAAATCATAGAAAAAAGATTTAAAAGTTAATGATTTTTTTTTAAAACTTTAATAGTCTTTTTCCTAAAAATAAATTCTAACAAAAGCTGCATTTTTCTTAATTTAATTTATTTATTTAATAAATTTATATTGATATTTCTTAAACATGTATGAAGCTTTATTATTACTTGTTTAAATTAACCATTTTATCCTAAATTATATAAAATATTGATTATCCTATTTTTTGTTAAAATTTTCATTATTAAAATGTGTGAAAAAGAATCACTCTCATTTTCAATTATTTAATATCATTACTATTTGGATAGTTAAATTATATCTTTTTAAAAATTAACTTTTCAAACATTTTTAGCTATATATAAAAGTAATTTTTTATTAAATAATGAAGTATGTATTAAGTTAGAAAGGGAATGTCATGATACTTTGTTTGCTTGTCCATGACCAATTTGTTAGAAAAAAGAAAGATAATTTGAAATAAGACTAATAAACATTTTCACAAAATAGAAAGACAATAAATTTTTGGATCAATTTAGAATTTGAGGATCAATTTTGAATTTAATTGTATAAATTCTTTTTTATGTTGTCACTATCACTTTTTCATGACTCGACACTTTTGTAGTACTTAATAAGCTCATATAATTGTTCAAATTTACCAAAATATTTGAAAATTTGGAGAGCAATTAAAACTTAAATTAGGATAAAATCGACAAAAAAAGCTTCACATTCACTCTAATATACAATAGTAATATGGAGCTAAACCAATTCATTTTGTACATTAATTTAAAGTTAAATAATAGATATAATAGATTGCGTAGTTGTTTTTGGATTTAGAATATTTATGAAGAAAGCTAACCTTTTTTTTTTCAATTTTTCTTTAAAACATCTACCTTTTTTCTTTTAATTTTTCAAACTTCTCAATCGACCATTCCAAACTCTAAATCAAAAGTCGCATATATATGACTAAAGGTACCACCTGGCCTATAAAATGGCAAGAAATAGCCAAATTATAACACATAAACAAAGATATTTAAATTTGGCCTCAGTTGACAAGTAAACACTCTAATTTTGAGTATGCACATCCGGACACCTCAACTTGACTTCATTGTGTTAGTTGAATACCCCCTACTTACAAAATGATTATCTTGACAACTTCAAAATTTATGTACCACATTAGTGTCGAGAGTCCATGAGCAGGGGCGACTCAAGTAAATTTGTGGCCTAAGGCCAAAATCGAACAGAGGCCTTAATTTTTTAAAAAAAATTAATTATTTTTGTAAAGTCTACTTTTAAAATTATATAATCAATTTCTTCTAATAATTATTTTTTAATTAATAATATAGTCAATGCATTAATTTCTTGAGACATAGTACTTGGACTAGATATATCAAACTCTTTCTTAATTTTTTGATATATAAGAATTTTATTTTTTATAAATAATATTTAATTATTTTTTAAAAATCTGTAATCTATTATTACTAAAAATAAAAATGAGGCCCCTCAAATTCGGTGGCCTAAGGCGGACACTTTTTTTCAAAAGGGTAGAGCCGCCCTTGTCCATGAGACAAAATGGGGATGAGTTGGATTGTATTACCATATTGGCATATGGTAACTTAAATTGATATTTTGACTTCAAAAAATTGGTAAAATGTAACCAACTACTAATTTAAACCCTAAACCCTCCCCCCCCATTCCACCATAGTCGGGTAGTTTTTCTATTAGAGACTTGAGAAAATTGAAGGAAAAGTGTGTTTTAAGTTCAACCAGTCTCTCTCTCGACAGCTTCTCTCAACTCTCTCCCAACATACAGTTCTGTAAAATTCTCCCTTCAATCCCCAACGACTTCAACCTCCGGTGAAAAATAGTCGGGCGAGTTCCCTTTCAACTTTTAATTGTCAATCGATGTGAAGACTTCTCCGGTGATAACAACTTTGAGTTTTTCGTCGTTCCATTTCCTTTTTCACAGGTAAAAAATTATGAAGAAATAGAGGAACTTAAGCCAACTACTCTTCTAGTATTGAAATGTGGACTAAATAAAACCCTAATTTCTAGCATTTCTTCTTCTTGTTGTCGTACTGTTGATTTGGATTTGTTGGTAATTTTTGTTCATAGTTGATGCTCTTAGTGTGTGTGTGTGTTGTGTTGGTGTTGCTGGGTTGATTTATTATTTGTCTTGGTAAAAATGGTGTTGCAACAGATGAAACATCTGATGCAACCAATAAAACATCTGATGTGAAAGATGAAGACATCTAATGTAACAGATGAAAACATCTGATACAACATATTAAAATCTGATGCAACTATGAAAATCTGATGCAACAGATGGACAATCTAACAGATCATTCATCTGTTGTGATAAACGATTCTTCTTTTTGGAAGAAATCTAAACAATATTGATCCAACAGATAACTCATTTTGCAATAGATGAGTGATATATTTCAACAGTTCAGTAATCTATTTTTATTGTCTCCAACGGTTTACTCATCTGTTGCAATATGTTAGTTATATGTTGCAACAGATAACATACCTGGTGCAATAGATTAGTGATCTGTTTTTATGGTTTCCAATGGATTACTCATCCGTTGCAACAGGTTGGTTATATATTGCAATAGATAAACTACCTGGTGCAACAGAGTGATTTGTTTTTATGGTTTTCAACGAATTACTCATCTATTACAATAGGTTGGTTATATGTTACAACAGATAAACTACCTGGTGCAATAGATTAGTGATCTATTTTACGGTTTCTAATGGATTACTCATCCCTTGCAACAGATTGGTTATATGTTGCAATAGATAAACTACCTGGTGCAACAGATTAGTGATATATTTTTATGATTTTCAATGGATTACTCATCCTTGCAACAAGTTGGTTATATGTTGCAACAGATAAACTACCTGGTGCAATAGATTAGTGATCTATTTTTACTATTTCTAATAGATTACTCATCCTTGCAACAGGTTGGTTATATGTTGCAACAAATAAACTACCTGGTGCAACAGATTAGTGGTTTGTTTTTATGGTTTCTAACAGATTACTCATCTGTTGCAATAAGTTGGTTATATATTGCAACAGATAAACTACCTGGTGTAACAGATTAGTGATATATTTTTATGATTTCCAATGGTTTACTCATCCGTTGCAATGGATCGGTTATTTGTTGTATTAGATAAAATACCGAGTATAACAGATTAGTGATCTGTTTTTATTATTTCCAATGGTTTACTCATCCATTACAACAAGTCGGTTAGATGTTACAACAGATAACATACTTGGTGCAACAGATGTGTGGTCTGTTGGAACTGTTATTTTACCATTATGCATGTTAGATTTAATGTTATCCTTTCTTAGTGATGCATTAATCAATTATAATCTATTTTATGTTCCTGTTAATTTAAGATAATATGGCTCCCAAAAGAAAAGAAACCGAATCAAGTCCAAGTAAAGGAACAAGTGCAGCAACTCGATTACATCCACCACTCCATGAGCTTACTTTACAAGCGTTATCTCAATCAGGAGCACAAGATAATTAACACGGGGAGGAGGAATATCTCAAAAGAGATGATCCAAATGCTAATAGCCCTTCCGCCAAAGAGTTGGTCAAAACCTTCAGCATTGATCATTATCCTATGAGAATGCAGTGCGATAGTGCCACAGATTTAACGGGTAATTTCGTAGTTAAGTTAGCCATGGGAAAATCTTTCGACGCCTTCAGAAAAATACTTCAAGAATAAAACTTGGATGCTTATTTCAGGAAAAGCTGCTTTGGGCAATATCTTAATTTGCCGGAGGACAACAACGCTCGTTTCCAGATGAAAATGGTATACGATCTTTTCAAGCGTAGGTTTATGTATGAAAACAAAGACAAGATGGATGAGGTGTGGATAAAGTATTGTGGCATGCCTGTTTGTTTTGGTTGGAAGGAGTTTGCCATAGTTACCGGACTAAATGTTATCCTCCTTCTCCTTCTCAAGTTATACCTACTCTGACCCAAAAAAAGCACCCCGCACACATAAAAAAGGCAAAGGCAGGTTGAGTGATCGTGAGGATCTGATGTCCATTATTGGTCCAAGCTTCAAAAATAAAAAAATTTGATAGAAGAGTAGAAAGGTAAAGGACTCTCAAAGAAGCACAAGCAATCATTGTGCTTGGTTTGGTTTGTACATAATATTCTTTGAGCGAGAGACGTTAACAACAACATAAGCCCTGGTTTAATAAATCTCTCTGAGGATCTTGAGGCATTTAACAGCTATCTTTGGGGTTATGAAAGCTTTAAAATGACTTTCCAAAATTTGTTGACTCCGTTAATGCCAAATACAGTCAACTTATATGGATTTCCATGGGCCTTCATGGTAAATATTTCTTTTATCATGATATGATTCATCATTTTTTTATTCAATAATGCTTTTGATTTATTGGTGTTATGTTATAGGCTTGGGCATTTGAAGTCATTCCTTATTTGAGACAACAAGTGAACTACCAGAAAGAAGTTTCCTGTCCAAGAATCCTGAGATGGTTGTCAGCCAAAACTGATAAAAATGCAAAATTTCTTGATCTTTTCAACCCTCCCCCCCCGAAGGAAGAAGTAAGTCCAATTCTAATCAAGTTTTTGTTTTAATTAATGATTATTTTAAATGATTTCATCATTATTCTAATATATGTACTGATTATTTTAGATTGTCCATCCGTGGCTTGTTCCGACCAATTGAGAGTTAAAGATGTCATTTTTTCTTACTTTACGATCTGTGGAAACTCTATCAGATCCTAAGGTCGTTGATGGAATAAAAATGGAATTATCTGGAGCAACAACCATCAGAAGAAAAATAATTTTGGAGGGTGGGCTTGTTGTTGTTGATGATGGTAGTGGTAGTGGTGCTGCTGTTAGGGCTAATGATGTTCCTCTTACAGTTTTTGAAACAAAAAGCCATTATAATTATGATCATACTGGTTGTATAGATTTTTCTTAGTATTTTTCCACATCTAGCGAATGTTCTGCATGCAAATTTCAAGACTGCAAGGCGAAATACGATGGAGTGATTAATGCTATTAATGCAGTAACTGCTTCTGTAAAGAAAATAGAATCTAAGAGGGGTGTCATTCCATCAAAAAAGATTTCATATCCATACACTCTACTAGAGATCATGACGGCTAAGAGGAGAAGGAAAGATACTTCCAAGGCATCATTAAGCATCGAAAAATACAAAATTGCAATACCTTTGTCTTTGTCTTGCATCGTTCTTCAGTGTGCAAGGGCCACAGGAGAGCAGTATGAGCCAAAGAAGGTGAATGTACATCATCTGTTCCAACAAAAAAATAGACACATATCTGTTTCAACAGCTGATTTATCTACTAAAAATTATCAAACAGATATATATATCTGTTGCAACTGTTGTCTAACCTGTTGCATTAGATGCATTATCTGTTGCAACATATGTGTCTTATGTTGCAACAGATGGGTCATCTATTCAAAATTATCGTACTTCTCTGATTTATTTTTCAAATTCATCCCAACAGATGATCCATCTATTGCAATATAAGTCTCATCTGTTGCAACAGATGGACAATCTATTGTATATCTGTAATTAGCATTGACAATTTTTTTCTTTCCAGGTGGATGTCACAGTAGAAGCCACAGTTGAAGAGCATAATATCATAGTTGATAATCCATTAACTGCTTCCAAAGAAGAAGAAAAAGTAGAGCCTGTCAGTTTGGTAGAACAGAAGAATTACCCATTTGAAGGGTTCAACATCTCGGACGAGGCTCTAAAAAATAACACAGTTGATCAATGACTATTCAGAATGGATTGCCGATGGGCTGTTAAAGCATCATGCCAGCAGGTACATAAATTAATTTTTAAAGATATTGGTTTATACTATTCTTGTTGTAAGAACGTGACATTAACACATATAAATCATCATGTAGAAAACAAAATGACAACGCTACAAAGTGAATGAATCGAGTATTGGTTTTGATATGTTCAACTTTGTTATTGCACATCCCAAAATAAAGAATTGGTTCTATTTGATGTCACAACCCCAAACTTGCTGGAATGATGAGGTTTAAATGCCATACATATTACTATTAATTAATACTTTATTTAATTGCATCTGCGTATTAATTTTTTCATCACGTAATTCAAAATATTTGATAATATGTGCAGCACATCCATGTCATTTTTTTACTACCTCCGAAAGAAGGCCAAGTTGTAAACACAAGAACAATACAAATACATGACAGGCAATTATTTGTACAAAGTTTACATCAATAATGCCTATGATAGGTATTGTCAATAACAACTAGAAGTTTCCCGAAATGAGGAATGCTTAATCAACATTATCAAAGGTTTTAGTATTTTGGTTGGCTTACCTTGGCATTTGGTCGACGAAGTGTACATCTCAATCAATTATGGTGATGAATTCCATTGGGTGTTAGCTGTTGTTGTTCTAAAAGAAAGACACATCCAAGTTTATGAATCGATGTCGTGAAGGAGACGTTTCGGGCCGTCATCTGAGATACAAAAGATGGCCAAAATATTGCCTACTTACCTTGATATGAGTGGGTTTTTGGACCAAAAGGTTTGTACTGATTGGTCGACGATTGAAGAATACCAAGATAAAATAGGTAATCCATTTGATGTACAATATGCTGAAGGAATTGCTCAACAAACCATTGGTAGCCTGTAGGTTTAAGTGTCATGATTTAGTTTTATTTCACAAATTTCACAACGCTTGCATGAACGACAAGATATGGATTATCTTTTTTGTTTTAAATGCAGCGATTGAGATCTTTTTATTACCGCGTACGCCGAGTATTTGAGCGATGGATTAAAAGTATCAAATGATGGAATTGATGACGGATTACTCTGGAAAAGATATGCTGATCTTTTATGAAAATACGGAGAAGCAAAAGCTCAGAAGCCGTACGCAAGCGACATTAAAGATCCACGACGACCAAAGCCGAATTCCGAAGCACCGGATGAAGAACAACTTGTCCATATTGAATAGATCTTTATAGCTTGAGTCCGTCAATGTAATAACCTATCCTCCTTGGTTTAACTTGTTGATTTATTTGTAGAGTAGATCATTTGTACCCATAATGATTTTTTTATATTTTATTTATTTGTTGAGTTATTTCATGTAATTTTTGAAGGATTCAACTTGTTTTGTTTTATGTTGTCTATGAATATAATTTAATCCTTAGTTTTGAACATGTTAGTTGAAATAGAATACTAGATTCAAATATCGCAACAGATAATACATCTACTGCAACAGACGACATATCTTATCAAATAGATTTAGACATATGTTGCAATATGAGATGCAACACATAGGTCATCTGCTGGAAATTATATAACAGGTTTTCCTACTTTCTTGATTTTTCCCAATTGATTTCCTATCAGTTACAATAGATAGGTTATATATTGCAACAGATTGGATATCTGTTGTGACAGACAGACTGGGAAACATCTATTAATGCAACAGATGACCAACCTATTCCAACAGATAATCAATCTATCACAATAGGTATTAATATGTTACAACAGATATACTATCTGTTGCATTATAAAAATTCAACTTAGCCAGTATAAAAATTATTACCACTACATGCAAAGTGAAGTGGATTGAAATAAAAAATTATTATTGTGTTCGTCTCCATCTTTGTGCATATTCTTCTTTATACACGGGATCCAACCATTTAGTTAATACCCCATAAGGCAAGACCCATTGCATCTTTCCCACAACGGCGTCACACATACCAATCATTTCTTTGTCATTTAGCAAATACTCGATGTATGCAAGCGAGTACAGCCCGCACGCTGCACCAGTTGTATTTTTTGGGAGCTGGATATTCTTATTTCAACCTTCAAAATCCAATGATTCCTTCGTCAAGACTTCAGCCGGCAAATGATCCATCGACTTACTCTGTGTCAACAACTTCAAGAGTGGCTGCATGTGGGCTAAAAATGTGTCCTCACTGAAGACAAGTAAGTTGCCATCATAAACCTTAATCTTTCCCTCGTAGAGTAGTATCTCAACAACGAGAAAATATTTTACTTCCACGTTCATGACTTCAAGGATTCTCTTTGCCTTGGTCTATCTCTTGGCATGTGGATATGGCCTCTTTCCTCTAACATATTTAATCGCTTCTTCATCCCATTAGAACGTAGAAACTAACTTATCAAATCCTGGGCCATTGGAATCAGCTATCTTACGAAGATCATCATACCTATCCTTGAAATTATTATAGAAGTTGAGGTCCATTATCCTATCGGCAATATCATAAGCATTCGGGTATGCTAATTTCCTTCCCCTCATGTGGCAGAGAATTTCATCAACATACTGTGGTAGAAGAAGACAATTTTTAAATAGGTTAGTAATTGTAAAGAATAAAAACACAGTGGAAAGAATCTGATGCAGAGGGTTCTCTGAATCAGTTTACAGATTACCCAACCAACATAACTTATGCAATAGATGTGTATTATGCTGCAACAGAATACCAAGCTGTTACAACAGATTACCCATCTGCTGCGTAGATTCTTCTTCACGGAGTAGATTGGAAGGCTCGGTTAGCAAAAGTAAACTTACATTACCCTCGTACCACTCACACATATTTGTCATATTCATGAAGTCTTTGGAGGCAAATGAATGCATGGTGTATTTTTTTCGAAACTTCGCCCTTCCATTCATGATTTGTTGCAGTTCCTTTTTTTTTTTCTTAACAAGTGCCACAAATATGTCCACCTTCTTCAGCGGCCCCTAAACTTCAACAACTCTTGAAGCGGGAGAAGTTGCAGTTTTTGCTATTTTTAGAACAGAGAGAATTTGTCTAATTTTTTTCTCTTCCTCCTAACTGCCACTGTAGGAGTGCATGGCTCCCTCACCTCGTTGGATGGTATGACACTCCTTCTGGATTTCAACTTCTCTATAGCTTCAGCAATAGCCTCTAGCTTTTCAAGGAGTGTATCTTCTCTATCCTTGCACACTTTGTATTTACAATGAGAACATAAGGAGAAGAGGGGTGAGAGGGACCACTGTAAGGGTGAGAGGGATCGGTGTAGGGGTGAGAGGGACCTGTGAAAGGGGTGTTTTCAAAAGTATTTATTTTTTGCTGAGCACCAACATACTCATAATCACGACTGGCAGTAGCAACAGTATTAGGATAGCTGCCATCATCATAAACAACTCCACCAACAACACCCCCAGAAGAAGCACCCGGATCTGTTACAGTTTGAGGTTGGTCATGAAGAGCTTCAACATAGGCTAACCTTGACTAACTGCTCTTCTTATGGATGTTTCTCTAACCAATTTCTTCTATATTAACTCCACCGTTAGGTCTTCTTTTGTATAAAAAAGACCCAGAGTAAGAAAAGAAGTCATCCCCAGCTCATCAATGGTAGGCACGATCCAAGGATGTACAACCTATAAAAGAGACTGGAGGTATTTAAATCATATAATAATAATTTACAGTCAGTTGGGTTACATGGATGTTAGCACAGCTAACTTATGCAATAGAAGATCTAGCTGCCACAACAGCTGATCTGTATGTCACAACAGATTGACAATATGTTACATCAGATTACACATCTATTGCATAATTTGTATCGGATGGGTAATCTATTGAGCCAGGTTCAAAGAACCAGAGAAACAGATGGTTAATCTGTTGTGAAATATGGATCGTCTGTCGCAATAGATTACCTATCTGTTGCACTTGTTGTAGTTGACAGGTAATTTATTGCAACAGATGACCCATTTGTTGCAACAGACGACCGATCTGTCGCAATAGATGGGACATCTGTCGCAACAGATGGGACATCTATTTTAATATCTTTCTTTGAGGTAAATTATTTTAGTTGAAAGAAGACGTACTGCATCATCCGCAGGGTTAAAAAGATCATCCTCCTTAATATATTTTTTGCTGCTCTTTGTTGAAGCCAACCACCTAAGGATCCTTGGATGAGAAACCTTATTCGGGTAATCCTTGAACTGCTTTTGGAGAGGAGGAATGGCTTCACATGACCAAGCCTAAAAAATGTAAATAGGAAGCAAGCAAAAAAAAGTTATAATAACTATATTCAATATAAATTAATGGATGAGTAAAAATAATAATCAATTTTACCATGAAAGACTAGTGAAAGACGTATAATGTGATCGTCTTTGGAGATAACTTTGTTACTAAATATTCAACAGTCAAGTAGTAGCTGTCATATCCCCAGGGATGATCGTTGAATTTCCCAAAATCATCAGCAAGCGCCAAAAAATCATGTTCTATGACTTTCCCGACATATCTTGCTAATAAAACGGAATGGACAAACCAAACTAAGCATAATTTCGCCCTGTAGTGCTTTGGTATGTTTTTATTCTCGAGATCCGCCATCAAATCCTCCCCTTTGTAGCTAGGTCCAACAATACCCAACAACCCATTTGTTTTACCTTGCGTTTGTTGGACCCTTTGTGGGGTGTTTCCTTGATGAGAGGTTCTTCTGGACGATCACATCTCAAGCCAGTCACTTTGACAAACTCTTTCAATCCAAAATAAACCGGCATGCCACAGTAGTTGATCCAGACTTCTTCTATCTTTTTTCCTCTCTCCATTGGATCTTTATCATCCCCCCATACTTGATCCTGTGCTTGAGAGGGCCTTATACCATGCTTATTGGGAAACAGAGAGTGCGGTCCTCAGACAACTCGAGAAAGTATGCAAAGTAGCTCTTCTTAAAAAGTCCATCTATGTTTTCATTCTTCTTAATACTCCTAAGTTCGTCAAAAGGTTTCCCAACTGACATTTAAGTACAAGATCACCAAATACTGCATTAGGGTTGTTCATCGGCATCGTAACTTGAAATTTTTAATACCAATGGTTTTGACAGAATCATGCTGGGATTTTGATATTATTTCACGCCCCATTGGTGAGAAGGAGTTATCACTTTCCTCAGCTTCATTTTGCCCTGTCAGAGAATATTTTGGAAGTTCCTTCGAATCTATCTGTACTCTAGCCTTTTTTGTTTGGAGATCAAAAGTTGATCCACTTTCTCCATTTTCAATTTCTTTTCTCTTGGGAGACATCTTTTAACTACAAACAATAGAAAAAAAAAATACATTGCATTTGATGTCTGCATAATTGTTTTTAAAAAGGTAAACAAATTTCAATAAATTATTCTACGCCACATCATAAAAATATACTCCAACGGATAACCCATTAGTTGGAACAGATGGGCAATCTGTTTGAAGACCTATTTAATATCTCCCAACAGATCTTCCACCCGTTGCAATAGATAGACCACCACCACCATAACCAATGCCACCATCAATGCCACCAAGACCACCGACACCACCACCAAAAACATAAATACCAACACCACCAACAACAGCCACCAACAACACCACAAACACTATCCAATAATACCACGACAGTCAACAAAACACTAAGACAAAAACTAGGGTTTTCTCGGGTGCTTCCTACTTTTTAGCATCAAAACACACAATTGTTAACCCATTCTCGAAGATAATACAACTAAAAGAGTTCTTTTTTATCATTAACTAAAAATCCCTAATTTTTAGAATAAAGAACAAATGTAGAACTCTTTTCGAACTCCGTTACCTGCAAAGACAGACAAAATGATGGATACAAGCGTGAATAAAGTAAAAAATAACAACTATGTGGTCAGAATTGGGAAGAAAATCGATCTGTTTTGAAGGGTTGAGCAATATGTAGAGTAATTATTATCTATATTATTGAGAGAGAGGGGGGAGTGAGAATTTGAGATTTGAAATAAGGAAAAGTTTTTCCCGTAAATTGATGATTTGTATGGGTTGATTTGTAATTTTAGAAAAGAACGACAAGTTTTGAAATTATTAATTTGGTTCGAATTGATCTTAATTAATTTTTAAAATTTCAAAAGATATAGTTTTTAAAATATTAAGTTAATGAGAACTCATTTCAACTCAGAGTGATCGATCGACGACTCGGGTCGGGATGAACGCAATACCAACACCATGCAAATGCAAAGACTCAATTGAAGTTGTTGTTGACCCTATGAGATCATTCATTCATCCCTAGTTCCACATAAATCAATTTAGGTACTATTAATCTTAACATTAAGTTAATGAGAACTCATTTCAACTCAGAGTGATCGATCGACGACTCTGGTCAGGATGAACGCAATACAAACACTATGCAAATGGAAAGACTCAATTGAAGTTGTTGTTGACCCTGCGAGATCATTCATTCATCCATAGTTCTACATAAATCAATTTAGGTACTATTAATCTTAACATTAAGTTAATGAGAACTCATTTCAACTCAGAGTGATCGATCGACGACTCAGGTCGGGATGAACGCAATACCAACACCATGCAAATGCAATGACTCAATTGAAGTTTTTATTGACTTTCTGAGATTATTCATTCATCCCTAGTTCCACCTAAATCAATTTAGGTACTATTAATCTTAACATTAAGTTAATGAGAACTCATTCAACTCAGAGTGATCGATCAATGACTCGAGTCGGGATGAACACAATACAAATACCATGCAAATGTAATGACTCAATTGAAGTTGTTGTTGACTCTGTGAGCTCATTCATTCATCCCTAGTTCCACCTAAATCAATTTAGGTACTATTAATCTTAACACTAAGTTAATGAGAACTCATTTCAACTCAGAGTGATCAATCGACAACTCGGGTCGGGATGAATACAATACCAACACCATGCAAATACAATGACTCAATTAAAGTTTTTGTTGACCCTTGAGCTCATTCATTCATTCCTTATTCCACCTAAATCAATTTAGGTACTATTAATCTTAACATTAAGTTAATGAGAACTTATTTTAACTCAGAGTGATCGATCGATGACTCGAGTCTGGATGAACGTAATACCAACACCATGCAAATGCAAAGACTCAATTGAAGTTGTTGTTGACCCTGTGAGCTCATTCATTCATCCCTAGTTCCACCTAAATCAATTGAAATAAAATATGTTGTAAGAAACGACTGAGCTGTTGGATATTTTCAAATAGATAAGCATATCTGTTGCAACAGATGACATATACAATTTAATTATCAAATAGACATTTGCATCTGTTGTGACAGATGATTGAGCTTTTGGAAATTTTCAAACAGATATTGATATCTGTTGTAACAGATAAAATATCTGATTTTGTTATCAAATGGACATTTGCATCTGTTGTCACAGATAATTAAGCTGTTGGGATTTTTCAAACAAATATTTATATTTGTTGCAATAGATGACATATCTGTATAAAAATCTTCTTTTTTCTTTTAATTTTAAAGTAAGCTTCTGTCCGAGTAGATAAAGTAGTACTACTAAAGGCGGTAATTTTTTTTTCTTGGATAACTCAAAAATCTCATTGAGTAGCCTTGTCTTGTCTTTTCAATGTCACCTATTTTCTTCCTCGTGCCCCTTAAATTATTAATGAATATTATTAAGAAGCATTAGGATGTTGCTTCTTTGTTGTTGGAATAAATGTTGTTGTTTTCTTTGTTGTTGATGCATTTTATTTTTTGTTTCTTTGTAGTTTATGTTGTTGTTGATGTTGCAACAGACGGAGCAACTGTTGGAATAAATCAAACCACCAGAAAGGCTGGTTTGATATATTCCAACAGACTCCACATCTATTGCAACAGACTCTATATCTATTGTATTAGACTCCACATCTGATGCAACAGACTCATCATATGATACAACAGACTCCTTATCAGATGCAATAGACTCTACATCTATTGCAACAAATGGATAATGTTCTTTCTGTGACATTAATTTTTTCCTCTTCTTTGTAGATATAAGAAACTGAAAGTTGATCAACTTTTGCCCGACCATCACAAGAGGCTGTAGTAAAGATGGGTTAGGAGGAATAAGTTGCATGTAGATGGAACCACTTCATATATGGGAGGTATGTATTACTGATAATGTTATCGTGGAAACACACATAGAGTACACTGATTTTGTGAATATTATTTTTACCGATTAGTCATAGATTATTCGAACAAGATATCTGTAATTTTACAGTTAAGTTTGGTAGGTCCAAACTGATAAGGCTGAGAGACCATGAATATGGTTCTAATACCTCATTAAGATTTAATGTCGGTTGTTGCTCATGTTTATTTGTCAAGCATTGTGAAGGGATCTAGTTTTGGTGTCATTGTAAAGAGATTCAATAGCGATTGGACTAACTTTTAGGGTGCATTGGACTCTGAGAAGGCCTTTGAAGCCTAGCACTACATCTAATAAGAACGAAAAACCAATATAGTTATTGCCTTAGCCAAAATTTACATGGTTGGGTTCTCGGGGTAATGATTATACGCTAACAGGTGCGGTAGGAGAATGCCTTTGAGGGAAAATGGGTGGTTGATGAAAGACTATATCATCTGAGAGCTAATTGAAGAAGAGACACAGGGTAGAAAGTAACTTCTAGCGAATTCGGCCGATGGAATTATCTTAAAACATGAGAAATCTAAATCAAGTAAAAATATGAAAGTGTATCTGGTAATGTAAATTCGTTTATTGTCTGTCTAAAAGAAAAATAATACAGATGGTCACTTTGCGAGGGAGCTGCAACTAGGTAGCGTGGTCTGGATTATCACCTAGATAGAAAATAGCAGAAGACTAAGAAAGCAGCCTTAAGGGCATCGAGGATTGAAATGATGTACAGTATGTCTAGAAAACTTGTGCCCACAACAACTGCAGTCAAAGTAAGAAATCTAAGCGAAGACGTCAATTTTGAATTTTAAATTGCATCTCATGCCTTCTTGTTAGTGGTTTCGAATAGGTCCACTGTTGTTGACCTGGTCGGAACCACAAACGTGATTGAAAGGAAAATTGAGTATCATTACTTCCTTAGCAATATGGATTAATTGATTGTGTTTTATAGCCTTAGCATGCTTTCAACATTTCTTAGAGAAGACCAGAGGCTTTCTCTAGTTTGTGAATTTCGATAATTTTTAAGATTTCCTCCAGCTTGCTGATTCTGTATTCAAGCTTTTTGTTGCCATCTTCGAGTTGGTTGAGAGTTCCTGATCTCTTGTGAACTCGATCAGGAACACCACCTTCAAAGTTGTGGAATTTTAGAAGGCCTTCAGAATACTTTCTTCAGAAGCCTTAAATGATACATGGAGGGTCACTGTGTTTGTTTTAGGTCAAAATGTATTGATGCACACTAAAGATATGGTCCCAGCAGTTGAACAACACACTTTTATCAAGCGTTTCTCAATGCAGCTTGCTCAGCCAATTTGATAAATTAATAAGCAAGGAGTTACATAGCGTGTGATCTAAACCAACTTTACCAATCCTATCAAATATTATGTAACTCCAGGATCAATACCTTATCAAAACAATTTGACCGAGTTAGTGCACAAATCAAACGAGCTCAATCTCTCAGCCTTTCAGCTGATCGCTCTTCCCCAATATAGATGACAAGATATCTGCTATGCAAAAGTCTTCACCATCGCCAGAAATGCTTGCCAGGGTGCAAGTCTTCAGAAGACATCGACAGTAATCTCTCAATATCAAGTGATACTTAGAGATTACTAGTCATGCCTTCTCAAGACATTCGCTACGGTAAGAATTTCTGTTGATGACAAGATATCTGACATGCGAAAGCCTACACCGTCAGTGAAAATTTTTGCTAGAGCGAAAGTCTTCAGAAGGCATTATTAATAATCTCTCAATATCAATAAAGTCTGGTACGAAAGTCTTCAGAAGACATTCAAAAATAATAAAGTTTTTAGCAATGACTACACATAATTATCATCAACAACCTCACCAGATTCACTCTTCGTACAAACTAAAAGGCAAAAATATTTTCATTTGCATTCGGATGTTATTTATTTAACAAACCAAACAAAGATGTATTAAATTCTAGATTTAGTTTATCTATGTTTGGTTTGTTAAATAAATAACATCCGAATGCAAATGAAAATATTTTTGCCTTTTAGTTTGTACGAAGAGTGAATCTGGAGAGGTTGTTGATGATAATTATGTGTAGTCATTGCTAAAAACTTTATTATTTTTGAATGTCTTCTGAAGACTTTCGTACCAGACTTTATTGATGTTGAGAGATTACTAATAATGCCTTCTGAAAACTTTTTCTCTAGAAAGAATTTTCACTGACGGTGTAGACTTTCGCTTGGCAGATATCTTGTCATCAGTAGAAATTCTTGTCGTAGAGAACGTCTTGAGAAGGCATGACTAGTAATCTCTCAATATAACTTGATATTGAGAGATTAATATTGATGTTTTCTGAAGACTTGCGCCCTGGTAAGCATTTCTGAGGACAGTGAAGACTTTTGCATAGCAGATATCTTGCCATCTATAATGGAGAAGAGCGATTAACAGAAAGACTGAGAGATTGAGCTCATTTGATTTGTGCACTAACTCGGTCAAATTTTTTTGATAGGGTAATGAGCCTGGAGTTACGTAACATTTGATAGTCTTGGTAAAGTCGATTTAGATTACACGCTACGTAACTCTTTGCTTATGAACTTATCAAATTAGTTGAGCAAGCCGCATTGAGCAACGTTCGATAAAAGTGTGTTATTCAACTGTTGGGACCACATCTTCAGTGTGAATCAATAAATTTTGACCTAAAGCAAACACAACGACCCTTCATGTATCCTTTAAGGCTTCTAAAGAAAGTATTCTAAAGGTCTTCTTCAATGCCACAACTTTGAAGGTAGTTTTCCTGATCGATCTCACAAGAGATCAGGAACTCTATACCAATATCGAAGATGGCAACGACCAGCTTGAATACAGAATCAGCAAGCTGGAGGCAAACTTGAAAATGATTGAAATTCACAAATTAGAGTAAGCCTCTGATCTTCTCCAAGAAATGTTGAAAGCACGCTAAGGCTATAAAACACAATCAATTAATCCATATTGCTAAGGAAGTAATGATACTTAATTTGCCTTTCAATCACGTTTGTGGTTCCAATCAGGTCAACAACAGTGGACCTAATCGGAACCACAAATAAGAAGGCATGAGATGCAATTTAAAATTCAGAAATTACCGCCTTCGCTTAGATTCCTTACTTTAACTGCAGTTGCTGTTGGTGTAAGTTTTCTAGACTTATTGTACATTATTTTAACCCTCGATTCCCTTAAGGCTGCTTTCTTAGTCTTCTGCTATTTTCTACCTAGGTGATAATCCCGACCACGCTACCTAATCGCAGCTCCCTAGCAAAGTGTCCATCTGCATTATTTTCTTTCAGAGAGATAACAAACAAATTTACATTGCCAGATACACTTTCATATTTGCACTTGATTCAGATTTCTCATGTTTTAAGATAATTCCATCGGGCAGATTCGCTAGAAGTTACTTTCTACCCTCTGTCTCTTTTTTTCAATTAGCTCTCAGATGATATAGTCTTTCATCAACTCCCTTTTCCCTCACAGGCATTCTCCTTCGGCTCCTTCTGGCGTATAATCATCTTCTCGATCAACTCTTCCATATAAATTTGGGCCAGGGAAATTTCTATTGTTTTTCCGTTCTTGTTTGATGCAGTGCGAGGCTTCGAAGGTGTTATCAAAGTCCAATGCATACTTAAAGTTAAGTCCAATCGCTATTAGTTCTCTGCAATGACACCAAATATTGATCCCTTCTCAAAACTTGACACGTATAAACACGAGCAACAACCATCAGTAATTCGTAACAGGGTATCTGCACCATCTTCATGAGGCTCTCAGCCTTATCAATTTGAACCCATCAAACTTAACTGTACAATGAAGGATATTGTTTGAATAATCAGTGCCTAATCAGTTAAAAACTACATTTATAAAAACATTGTACTTTGTGTGTGTTATCCCGATGACCGTATAAATAATACTACCTAACTCACACACATATGATATTTGATCCATCTGCACACACTTTATTCTTCCTAGCCCATCTATGTCTTAAATTAAATAAATAGATGACTAGCAAGTTGTAACAGACACCACATCTGTTGAAAAAGCAAACTGATATATCCTTCTGTTGCAACAGATTGTCAATATGTTGTAAGTTATCTGATAGATGAAATATATTTTGCAACAGATTACCTATCTTTTAGATTTATTTTAAAGAAATTTTCTTTTCTTTCCAAAATACAATAAAAAGATAAATATTGTATTTAGATCCATTTTTTTAATTTACATATTCAAAAAGTCACCAGTTTTATTTAATTAAGGGATATGAATAGTGGTGGCTTTTTGTTTGACTAAGTCACCCCTTCCAATTGAATCATTTATAAATAGGTCCCTCCGGTCTCCTTTCCTTACTCCCTTCCTTACTCTCACTCATTCATTCTACTACACTTACAATACAAATATGGTTGGTCCAGATTCGTACAAGAAGATTCATATCGAGTCCTTGTAGGAACTCCAGAGGGATTTGGCCGACTTCGAAGCAAGGCTGAGGAGGGCCCTGCAGCTGCAGGATGAAAATTATTCGGTTGACAATAATAATAGTAATAATAATAATAATAATAACAATAATAATAATAATAATAATAATAATAATTAGGTTATGTTTTTTCTTTCTTTTAGCGTATGTATTTTCCTTTTTCCTATCGGATATACCTATAAGGGATTCAAAAATCTATGTATATGTTTTGTTTGGTTTGGTTTGGTCGACTTTAAATTTTTAATTCTTATTTAATATTTAATTATCATTCTATTTATTCCCTATTCTCAACATGTCGACGGTTGGAGGTAGGGATTGAGCACTTGTGGCAACAGAGGGTGGTGAAAAATCATGATTCTCCTAAAAATGGCTCGTTAATAAATAATAAGGAACTAAATGATATACACAATTTACAATCGTAAAATAAAGACTATTTAATTTAAAAAAAGTCACAACATTGGATTAATTAAGTTATATGATGATTGTTAAGAAAAAGGTGAATAGTCGTGACTGTGACTTTTTGTCTAAACACATTTAACAAATAAACAACGTTGTTGATCCATCAAATTCCTCATCTGTTGCGACTGATGAATCAGTTGTTAGAAGAAATAAAAAAAGCTCCTAAAACAGATGGTCGATTTGTTGCAATAGATGGTATATCTGTTGCAACAGATGGGTTATCTGATATAACGGTTATACAATCTGTTGCCATAACTCAATAAACAAAATGGTTATTATTTTATTAAAGAAACGGTTATTGAAAACCAAGTGTCTTTGATTTTTAAATTGAGAAAAAAGGTTAATTTAAATTTAAAACTAATTAATAATAATAAGCTGAAAAGTCATGACTTGTCACAATAATAAAAAACTCACCAGCTTGATTTAATTAAGTCATTTCTTTTCACAGAAAATAATAAGAAAATAAATAATAAATACAATTTAAACCGTAAAAATATCACCAAAAATATTTTTGTTTTTAAATCCGTTTTATTAATTTATGTAATAAAAAGTCAGCAAATTTGGATTAATATGCTGATAATTTTTTTTAAAAAAGATAGATTATATGTTGCAATAGATAGATTATCTGATGCAACAGGTTATCTATTTGTTGCCACAGATGATATATCTGTTGTCACAGATGAGTTATCTGATGCAACAGATATAGAATCTGTTGTCACAACTCAATATAAAAATAGTTCCTGGAAAGAACTAATTATTAATAATAATAAGCTGAAAAGTCATGACTTATCACAATAATGCTTTATTTAATTAAGTCATAACTTTTTACAGTAATCAAGAATGTCATTAATAAATGGAGGTGAATAGTTGCGCCTTTAAATCTGTTTTATTAATTTATATAATTAAAAAGTCAGAAAATTTGGATGTCATGATGATAATTTAAAAAAAAAATATATAGATTATATGTTGTAACAGATATATTATTTGATGCAACAGGTTATCTATTTGTTGCAACAGATGATATATTTGTTGTCACAAATTAGTTATCTGATGCAATAGTTATATAATCTGTTGTCACAACTCAATATAAAAGTGGTTCCTAAAAAGAACTAATTATTAATAATAATAAGCTGAAAAGTCATGACTTATTACAATATTGCTTAATTTAATTAAGTCATAACTTTTCAAAGTAAGCAAGAAATGTCATTAATAAATAGAGGTGAGCAGTTGCGACTTTTTGCCTAACACATTCAAGTTCAATCCTCTATAATAGGTCCCTCCTTACTCAATCGTTCATTCTACTACACTCTATTTGCTCTTGTTACACCTTCAACTAGTTTCTCTTCAAGGACTTGATAGCTTTTTCCTGTCTCTGGTATGTTTTTTTCTTGATTTTTGTGTAAATATACATTGTATTAAATTTGAATTCTTTCCTTTCTTTCCTTTTGTTTTTACGTGTGTATTTTGTGAACTTATGCATTTTTTAGATATGGCTGATCCACTGTGGGATGTCGCTATTTTAGAGATGCCATGCGGGAACTGCAGAAGGAGGTTCATGACCTGTAGTAGGAGTTGGCCGCCGTCAGAGTGAGGATACTGCGGGAGATCCGCAGGTTAAGGAAAGAGCTGCTTCTTCCGGTTGAAGATTGGCCGGCTGACCATACAAATAATAATGATGATAATGATAATTAAGTTTTTTTTTTCTTTTACCTATGTATTTTTATTTTTTTTATTTAATAAAAAAATTATGTTTGATGCATTTGACGTTTTAATTCTTATTTAATTTCATGTTGTCTATTTCTTTTTCTCAACAAATGACATGTCTACAATTAAGGAATAATTTAAATCCAGCATCAATAGCAAGAGATCAACATATGAATTGAGTTATCTGTTGGGTTTGTGACAGGAGGTGTATTTTGTTGTTCGAAACAAATTATTCATCTGTTGCAATAGATAAATATTCTTTTGCAACAGATATATATTCTGTTGCAACAGATTACTTGTCTGTTAGAACAGATTACTAATCTGGTGCAATAGATTATTTATCTATTGAAACAGATTACTAATCTGGTGCAACAGATTATTAATCTGTTGCAACAGAATATCCATCTATTCGATTCATATTATGGGAACCTAGAACCATAAACATGAATCCAACATAAGTCTACTATTGCAACAAAATATTTATCTGGTGCCACAGATGATGGATCTGTTTAAACATATTGCTCTTATGTTGCATTCATGCTCGCGTGCTAGCTATTGTTGAAAAAACAGCACACTAGCAGTTACCCAGATGTCAAATTCAACTAAAAAACATAATTTAACTTACCAAAGTCTCCTCTCAAGTAAATGCCAAAGTTAAAAGTGATGTACGAAATAAAATTTAACACAAGAAATTGGTTAAAGAGCAGCAGTTGCGGTAACAACAACAACAACAACAATGGTCAACAAGAAGAATATGAAGATGATAATGAAGTATAAGATAATGATAATGAATCAGAAGACGAAGAATAAAGCAGAAGCAACAATGAATAATAAATATCGCGAAGAGAGAGAAGATAACAATGGATGAGGAGCGAGAAAAACGCTCCTTTGTTCTCTTCATTTCCCGTTATATTAACTAACATTTGAATTAAAGTGTAAATTTAAAAACTTGTGGGTTATTTTAAAATTTCTCAAACTTTTTTAATCCATAATTAAGTAATTGTCACCTCCACTCAATTATTAAGACTTGTGTCACCTGCACCTCAATTTAAAACTTTTTTATCACCTGTAGCCCAAAATCCCGAGTTACTTAATGACGTGAAAGACGATTTTGTCATCTCGAAATGGAGATTCAAAAGAGCAACCTATTTTATTTCTATCGAGTTTTCATTCATAGCCATCATCTTTACTTTTTAAGATTAGTTATCAGGGACCCATGTTAGCATTGACTCAATATATGTTAATTTTTTTATTTTAATTTATGTGACAAAAATAGAATTTAGATAATTAATCATATTTTTAATATTTTTTTAGATTTTTAAAGTTTTTAACTATTATAATTTATAATATTTTTTATGTAATTTTAAATAATATATGTTACTCACCTTGTCCAAACCTTTGTGTCAATTATATTTTAAAATAATTTAAGTTTGTAATTATTGTGATTTATAATACTTTTTTTTATTCCAATTTAAGTGGTATGATATAATTTTCAGAGTCAACTAAATATTTTATATCTTTTAAATTTTTAAATTGTTAAGTATTGTGATTTATAGTATTTTTTACATATATTTTAAAAATATGTATATTAATTATTTTTTTTTAGATATTTTAAGTTGTTAACTATTGTAATTTATAATACTTTTTATGTAATTTTCAAAGAATATATGTTAAGACTTTGTCCAAATTTTTGTGGCATTGATAGTTAATTATATTTTTTAAATAATTTAGTTTTTAATTATTGTGATTTATAATATTATTTTCTATTCCAATTTAAGTGGCACATTGCTTTGATGACCATCATAATTAATTAGAGGTGATATAGTAAAATCACGTTTGAAGCAACGAAGCAGACATATCTTATTTGACTTACAACAACTAATTAGAAGTGATATAGCAAAATTACTATAGAAAATACTTCTGACAAAAAATTAAGTGGGCCTCATATAAGAGGTCAAGTTAATTTAAAACATCAAAAGTTAATTTATCATTTAATATCTATTTCATCTTTTATTATTAAATATTATTAATTATTTAATACGCAGATGGATTATAATAATTAATTAGGAGTGATATTTAGTAAAATTATGGTTGAAGCAGCTAAAGCAAAAATATCATAAATGTCTATTTTATTTTTTATTAAATATTTTTAATTTTTTAATACATAAATGACTTATAATAATTAATTAGAGGTGATATAGTAAAATCACAATTGAAGCAGCTAAAGTAGGCAGCATAAGAAGACATGTCGAAACCTTTTCTTCTATAATATACTAGGGGGTGAGCCCCGTGTCAGCATGGGCCCAATATTATGAAAGGTAAAACAAATTTTGTCTCAAGATAAGCTGCGGCAGTAACTCTAACTGTCCTAAGATAGTCAAATTTCTTGTTGAATAAGTAGCAACCTGCACGAATAATTTATGTGTCATTTTTTGAATTTCGAGATTTAAATAAGTTTTCCTTGACCATAATTTTTTCAAATGATTTTTTAAATATTTTGAAATGTCAACAATTGTGATTTTTAATACTTTTTACATAGTTTCAAATATATAAATTTTATTTAAAAAATCTTGAAAATTGAGTTCCCAAATTTACGATCCAATTTAAACTGTTTAATTCGCAAAAAAATAAAAGTGACAAATAAATAGAGACAGAGAAAATATTTATATAACGAGAATCAGATCGCTTCAATGATACTACATGAACTTTTACGCTCGTTTAATAATTCTAATAGTAATAATTCTGGTTCATTACGAGTCCACACATAGCCCTAAATGCCACCTTTGGCTTCAATGGGCCTTCTAATAAGACTTCCAGCATATAGCCCGAACTGAAATTATTATTATCAGAATTATTAATAGCTATCTTAGCATCATTGATTGATCAGATTCTTATTAAGGATTTAGTGTCATATTATATTAGTAGTTTATTGTGTTATAGTTTGATACAAGATATTTAACCTATCATTTAGGCTAAGTTAAAGTAAAGATGATAAAATAAAAACAGAAATTTAAAGTACCTTAAAATTCAAGAAGCTTAACCAGTGCCTTCTGAAAATTAAATAAACTGCTAGGCTTTTATTGATAGATAAATATTTTACAATGGGAGTGAAAAAGTGGAAAAAGTGAGGTGGTTTCTAAAAACATGCCTCCACGTGCATAAAATGAGATCCTGATATTGAGGATTCTCCTTTGTAAACGATAAACTAAAAACTAGACAATGAAAAATGTGACTTTTACTTGTCTACTTGTACATCATAACTATGTTGACTAACTTACTTTATTTGTCACATCTTCTTATTGGAATCTTTATAAAAGCTATGTAAAAGATGCTTAATAAAAGCTGACTCAATATGTCATTGCCCCCAAATTATTTTATGATAGGGGGCCTGGTGTCTCTCATAATTTTATTCTTTCCTTTGTCTTTTGTTGACGTGGAAGATTCTTTCAATTTTTCTTTGAACTTTTACATGTATTCATCAAGATTAATTTCACCATTACTTTGGATGCTTGTTATTCTCCTGCTAAACAATCCTCTTCATTGTTTGTGGTATGATCAACAGATGCCATGGAAACATCTGATGCATTCTCCATTTCAAGATTTCTCACTAAATCTTTGTTTACTTTCTCCATGTATGAAGCTATTATTTTTGACCTGGATATAATCTCCTTTTTCATTTGATGTCATCTAACAATACTCTTAAAGGGACTAATGTCTTTCTTTTATTGTATTGGTGTCATATCTCTTTGTTCTTTGTACTTTGCAATGACCACATTAATAGAATCAATTATTACTTGTCCATGAATATGATCTTCATCTATCTTCTAGTTTAATTTATTCCAGAATTTTGTATAAAATATTCTTTTGAGGCATGAAAAATTATTAAGACTTGATTTTACTTTAATAGACCATTTCATTATCCACGAAATAGACAATTCAATAAAAAAATACATAGTAGAAATTTCTTTAAAATAGATATTATCTTTCTCTAATTTTATTAATGTTGGAGATACTTCTACCTATTCAATCTATAAACTTTTGAATGGTTATGATAGGATATTTATAGATGGTCTATAATAAATTCATTATTGTCCAAATCAATTAGGAATATTTTAATTAAGAACATTCCCACAAATTTTTATAAATCATGGGTGTTTCCTATTAAGATTTTCATAGAAAAGAGCTTTATTAAAGCTTTTAACATAATTTCAGTAATTAAATTTGACTGAAATTTTTTGTTCAGAATGATGATAATTCTTTTCTTTGAGAGTACTAATACCCCTTTCTTCTGGAGTAAAAATCTTTTTGACAATAATTTTTGAAAAGTTGTAAACTTTTCTAGTATTATTCGTTGGGTAAAAATGATGAATTTCAGTTGATCCTGTATTAGAAAGTATCATCTCAAAATGCATTATATATTTACATGCGGTAGTGGCATATGATGTAGCATCGAGGTACCTTTGGCAATCTGCATTAATTGTCAAATCATTTTGATCCAGGATAAGTATTACCTAATCTATTTTACTTTGTTCATATAATTCAATGTTCTCATTATTATCATCTGTCAAAACACTAGAATATGAAGGGGTGTCATTTTCTCCCCTTTTGAATTTAATAAAATCCAAAAATTTCTAATACATTTGCTAATCTTTATTAAGATCTGAGGTGCTTGCAATATTTGCAAATATTTATTTTGGCTTCCTATTTGGACTAGCACATTGCCTCGGTCCATTCCTTCTTGTCCTCTTTCCCTGCCTCTATTAGAGGAGGTTAAAAATTGTGACTTCATCCTGTATGAGAGAAAAGATATTAGTTTAAATATTTTCTACCGAGACAATCGGGAAGACTATTATCAAATCACTTTAAATATTGTGTTTCGAAATCAAATGGAACTAATAAAACTTGTCATCTTGCAAACATTTGTTTAGAAACATCATGTTTACAATATATATTTAATATAAATTTTGTTTCTTGGCAATCATTTTTTATTAAAAACTTTAATTATATAAATCTCCTTGAAACTTCAAAACACATTTTACTATTGTAAGGATTTCTTTTGCATAAGTTGAATAATTTTCTTGGCAATTATTTCATTTTTTCAAATAAAATTGAACAATATATGCTTGTTGATCTTGTGGGAAATACTATTTTAAAATTTCACCATATCCAATATCAGAAGCATGTTTCTACTATCTTTTCCCAATTAGGATTAGCTAATATAAGGCATGATAGGTTATTAACCGTTGCTTAATATTTTTGACTGTTTTGAGTATGATCTTCCATCCAAATTTTTAGATCTTCTTCAATCTATCATATAAAATAGATGTATCCTTAGCAAGATTCTTTATAAAAGAAAAAATATAATTTAGACTCCTCAAAACTCTATAGTTGGATTTTTTTAATAATAACATCAGGAAATTTTGAAGCAAACTCAATGCTTCCATTTATGAGAATTATTTTACCATTTTTAATATTATGTCCTAAAAATCTAACTTTTATTTGAAAAAGAGACATTTTGGGTTTAGATATTACAAACCCATTTTGTAGAATAATTTTGTTGAATAATCTAGATATTTGAAGTGTATTTCTAATATTTTCGAAAATAGCAGTATGTCATCAATATAAATTCTTATAAAATTGATATAGGACATGAAAATATCATTCATAATAGTTTGAAATTCAGAGGGAGCATTTTTTAATCCAAAGGGCATAACATTCCATTCTAATTTGTAATGATCTAAAATTTGATGAAATATGTGAAATTTGTGATTTATGTGATTTGACTATTTTACCCCCTCCCCGTAGTTGCATTATGGTATTTCTGGGGTGTAAGAGTGATTGACATGATTTTCTATGTATTTTGATACCATTTATGCGATATTGTGGTTTTTGATGGCTTTGATAGCCTTATTTTAGACTTATGGAGATATCTTTTGAATCGTGCGATGGATGGATGAATGGACTGCGCTAGAAGATCCGAAATATTGATTTTAGTCAAGTTAGACCTTTGGTTCGAGTTTTGGTGCACCGAGCTCATTTTGAACTATTGATTGAAAAGTTGGAAAATTGAGAATATGGGTGTGGGACCCATATTTGATCGAAACAGCCTCGGATGGAAAATACGACTTTGCCAGCAGATTTGAAATGTCGATTTTAGGGTGGTAGCATGTTTGGTGCATAAACCAGATTTTTCTGCAATATAAATATTCTTTTAGGCCCTTTTTGCTCATTTTTCATCTTGTCTCTTGTGAATTAAGCCCTAAAATAGTGTGAAAGCTTAAAAGTAAAGTTTGCGGGAGCTTAAAAAGATAGATTAACACCTATTTCTTGGTTTTTATTACGGATTTAAGGTAATAATTCACCCTTTTCTTAGTAATTTCTTCATTAATTTCTTAAAACCCCCAAAAACGTAGGGCTTGATTTTAAAGCCCAATTTCATTTCTTTTTACTTGAATAATATTTTTATCTCATAATTACTAGTTTTTCATCAATTTAACCTTCAAAATAACTCCGATTCTTGATTTTAACCCACATTTCAAAGATTTTACCCGGTAAAGCTTAAAAATAATTTTTCTTCATTTTGAACCTCATTTTTTACTCGATTTGACTTGTGTTTTCAGCTATAGATTTCTAAAAGTATGGGGAACATGATTTTGAAGTAAAGTTTTGATTTTGCCCTTCTTTTTTGGAAACCCATTCCGGGGGTTCATTTTGACCCCAAACCAAAAGTAGTCAATATGAGTGTCGTTGGTTTTATTTTGCCGCGTAGATTTTATATTTGATAATTTTTAGTGAAGTTCGAGATCGTTCATAAAAAATAAAGTCGTGGGTTCAAAGTGTAGCAGATCGATTTTGGCTTTTGAGGTAGGTTATGGCTTAACTCTTTTAGACTGAGCTGAGTAGTAAATGATGGTACAAAATGAATGTTAAGGGTGAGAACCAATCATGAAAAATGACTATCTATCTGTTTTGCATATGCGGGGACCTATATGTGATATAATTATCGAAATTGAGATATTATGTGATGTGTGTGACTGTGTGGGGTCCTATGTGATGTTGGTAGCCTTAAATACATGTGAATAACTATATTGTGTTGTTGAAATATCTAATGTGGAACCACAGGTGTATTGTGATACATTCATATTTGTTGGTATATGAGATGTGGAAATTCATAGATGAAACGAAAATAATAAGTGGATATTGGCTCACATGGTTGTGAAAATATATCATTGTGGTAGGTTGTGAAAATGTATCATTGTGGTTAGTTATGGAAATATATCATGTGGTTGATTGTGGAAATACTCATTGTGATTGGTTGTGAGTATTACATCTCATATCATACTTATTCACGAAACATTGGTACCATTATGGCACCACCTGAGTAACACTGGCAACACCATTTTAAAACCCTCCCCGAGGGATGTGCCAGGGAGGAGATATTGTAACACCTTATGAAATTATTTTTGAGGGATGTGTCGTAAAGGAGATATGAGATATGTGAATTGTATACGGGTTGAAGAACCCCCCATGGGTCCTGCGTTAGGAGGCTTTCCTCCGTAGGTGTATACAAGGATTGTGCGACAATCCCGAAGGTTGTGCAATGACCTCATGCATCATCATCATCATCATCATCATGTACATTGCACTTACTTTATTATGTTTATGTTGTGATGTTTTGCTATATTGACTAGTCATCTATGTATTTGACTTACATTCCTTTACTTGTATTTGATGATCTTGTACTACATGTTCTCCTTTGTTTTACTTATATGTGAGATAATGTATACTTGTGTTCTATACCTTGGTGTATTGTCATAATATATGTGATATATTAGAACTGTTAGTGCAAGCGGTGTAGGCTATTATTCTGGGATATTTTCTTATTGCAGGTGATATGCCCTTAGTATGTATTTTGTAAGCTTTATTTTCTACTTTTCTTGGCCGGCCTATGATACATACTCCCATTCCTGTTGTGCCCTTTCGGTGCAGGTCCTAGCTCGGGTGCGCCTCAACTCGCTTGACTCGGGCGATTGTTAGAGCTTCCAAGGTAGCGATTGGACATTTATGCGTCCGAAGTTCACCTATATCTTTCTATAGTATTTATGTATTTATTGGTATTCAGAGACAGATATTATTCTGTTTTTGTTATTTTTCTGATGTATTTGACTCTCAAATTTTATTAGTAGTCCTGACACTATTGATACCTAGTTTTGGCCATGATTTGTATTTTAGATGTCTTTTTCGTATTATTATTACTTGTATGGTTCGACTTTGTTCTAGAAGTCTTACCTTAGGATAATTCTATTTTTTATCTTTTTGTATCAGTTGGGTGATAGTCTTACTTGTCAAGGTACGCCGTGACAAGTGCCATCATGACCCTCATTTTTTGGATCGTAACTAATTGGTATCAGAGCAGGAAGGTTTTATTAGTCTCAATAGTGTAAGAACACTATGTCTTATAGAGTCTTGCAGATCGGTACGTAGACATCCGTATCTATCTTCGAGAGGCTATAGGACGTCTTTAGGAAAATTTCCTTATTTTATTCTTTATCATGTGAAATTCTTTAATACCTTGTGTTCTGAGTTATTTTTCACTCTTTCTGCGTGGATGGTGTGGCTTATACTATTATTAGTTGAAAGATGCTGCGAGAGATTGGTGGAGATTAGTTTTCGGCTGTAGGCCTGTTGATGCTCTTAAGTTGTTGTGGGATCAGTTTGTTGATGCCTTTCTGGAGAGATTTGTGTCTTACAGTTTGAGGGATCAGATGTGGGATGAGTTTGATCATTTGGAGCAGGGCTCCATGACAATTGCTGAGTATGAGGAACATTTTCGTTCCCTATCCAGATATTCCTATGATAGCATTTATACTGAGTTTGAGAAGATTCAGAAGTTTGTGAAGGGTTTGGATGTCTCCCTTCAGTTGGCTATGTCTCAGATGGTTGTGTTTGGGCTTCTTTTCAGAGTATTTTGGATCATGCAAAGATGATAGAGGATATTCTTAGTGCATATCAGGGAGGAACAAAAAAGGTGAGACGTTTTGGTGAGTTCATGAATCATACCTATCGAGGTAGAGATTTTAGAGGTTCTCGTGAATACCATAGTAGGCCAGTGTTGGTGACTTTATAGAGTTCAGGTGGTAGATCTTCTAGTTCAGCAGTTCAGACTGGCCGTTTGGTCCCAGTTGTACATTCTCCTATTGAGACTAGTTGTAGAGGTTGTTATTTGTGTGATAAGATTGGCCATGTGGAAAAGGACTATTCTTGCGTATGTTTAGAGCTACTTTTATTTTATCTGTGAGGGGTAGGGATTCTACCAAAGGTGCGGGAGGCAGAGATGGTAGAGCTTGTGGTGGTGGTCGTGGGGCTACTCAAACAGTTGGTATTCGTGGATAGTGTTATGTTATACCATCCAGACCTGAGGTAGAGGCTTTTGATGCTGTGATCATAGGTATCTTCCTATTTATTTCAGACCTACATGTATGTTATTTGATCCTGAATCGACTTTCTCCCATGTGTGTGTGTATTTTGCTTTGGGTTTTGATTCTGTTAGTGAGCCTCTTGCCATACTTATTTGTGTATCTACCCCGGTAGGTGATTCTTTAGTAGTGGATCGGGCGCATCGATCTTGTGTTGTGACTTTTGCTAGGCATGAGACTTTGGTAGATTTTTTTGTATTAGATATGGTTGATTTTGATGTTGTTTTGGGTATGGATTGGTTGAATCCCTATCATGACGTCCTATATTGTTATGCCAAGACCATGAATTTAGCTTTGCCAGGTGTGCCAAGGATAGCTTGAAAGAGTGCACTTCATTTGGGTCCTAAGAGGATTATATCTAATGTTCAGGCTCATAAATTAGTTGAGAGGGGATGTTTGTCTTACTTGGCTCATATTCGTGGCACCAGTGTTGTATCGCTTCCTTCCTTGGACTTTGTCTGTGTTGTCCGTGAGTTTATGGATGTGTTTTCTATGGATTTGCCTGGTATGCCTCCAGATTGAGATATTGATTTCGCTATTGATGTTGAGCTGGGCACTAAGCCCATTTATATTTCTCCTTATAGGATGAGCCCAGCAGTGTTAAAGGAACTGAAGGATCAATTGCTAGAGTTGTTGGATAAGGGATTTATTTGACCTAGTATTTCACCTCGGGGTGCGCCTGTCTTGTTTGTAAAGAAAAAAGATGAGTCTATGCGGATTTGTATTGATTATCGACAGTTGAATAAGGTGACGGCTAAAAATAAGTATCCTCTTCCTCACATTGATGATTTGTTTGATTAACTTCAGGGTGATACAGTATTTTCAAAGATTAATTTGAGGTCCGATTATCACCAGTTGAGGATTGGAGCTTCGGATATTCTGAAGATAGATTTTTGGACTCGATATGGTTATTATGAGTTCTTGGTCATGTCCTTCGGGCTGACCAATTCCCCGTTCGCATTTATGGAGTTGATGAACCGGGTGTTTCGACCATATCTTGACTCCTTTGTTTTGTGTTTATAGATGATATCTTGGTGTATTCCAAGAGTGAGGTTAAGCATGAGGAGAATTTATGGATTATTCTTCAGAGATTAAGGGATGAGAAGTTGTATGCTAAGTTCTCTAAGTTCTAGTTTTGATTGGAGTCTGTTTCTTTCTTGGGTCATGTGGTGACTAAGGATGGGGTTATGGTTGATCCAACCAAGATTATCGCAGTTCGTGATTGGGCTAGACCTATTTCTCTTACCAAGATTCGTAGTTTTGTTGGCTTAACAGGCTATTATTGGTGTTTTATTGAGGGTTTTTCATCTATTGCAGCTCCATAGACCAAGTTGACCCATAAGAATATTTCTTTTCAGTGGTTCGATGCTTGTGAGGTAAGCTTTCAAAATCTCAAGGATTTGTTGACTTTAGCTCCTATCTTGACTTTGCTCAAGGAGGGCGTGGGTTTTACCATTTTTTGTGATTCTTCAGGTGTTGCGTTGGGGGTTGTTTTTATGCAGAAGGGCAAGGTGATTGCTTATGCATCTCTTCAGTTGAAGCCTCATGAGAGAAATTATCCTACCTATTAATTAGAGTTGTGTGCAGTTGTGTTTGCCTTAAAATTGTGGAGGCACTACTTGTATGGAGTCCGTTGTGAGATCTTCTCAAATCATCATAGCCTTTAGTACTTCTTCACCCAGCGAGACTGATGTTCTGGCTCTTGACGGACCATTTTACATCTTTTACAAGGGATAATTGGGTGTCTTTAAGTAACTATTAGTGTATTTGATGTTGGGTTTTAATGTTTTTTAGGTTAAGGACTTAGCTTAAGAAATAACTTGGAAAGATGGAAAAACATGAACAAAAAGGGAAATGAAGGAGAAACTGACAGGCCGTCAACCTTGTGACGGACCGTCAGAGTGTCTGTCGACACTAAGCAGGATGGGCATAATGGATAACCCTAGTGACGGTCCAAGTGATGGACCATCAGACCAGTGATGGGCCGTCAACATAAAACAAAACAACTCTCCTTAAGTGATCAAGCGACAGTCCAAGTAATGGATCGTCAGACCAGTGACAGTCCGACAATATGACTATCACACCTTAAATAGAGTGAAGCAATTTTGGACCCTCAATGACGGACCGTCAGGTCACTGACGGTCCATCAACTTGGTCGTCAACTGTGATGTGGCAATACTGAGTTTAGATTTTAAATCCCCAGTACCTGGGAATATATAAATAACCTGTCTAGGTTTAGATTAGATATCTTTCATTCATCTTTTATCTGATTTTCAACTTTTGAGCAACTTATATCTTATTATTCTCTGAGAAAGAGCTAAAATTGTGGATCTGAATACTTTATTCACTATTCTTCTTTGGAGATCAAGAACAATTCCTTGGATATTTTTGTAAGTAATTCCCAAAATTATTTATGAGAAATACAATAGAATTTTCTTCTCTTGCTATGATGTGTGGCTAAAGCTCCCATAACTAGGTTATGGAAGTCTTGATGTGATTGGTTGTTTAGGGCTATGAGATTGCCTCAATTATGTAACTAATTACAATTGTATAAAATCCTCTTCATTATTATGATCTTTCTTGGTTGCAAACTTGAAGGGAAAGCCCAAGAACACCACTTGTTTGAGTAGAAATGTGTGTGTTTGGAAAAAAAGAGATTTACAAGGATCTCAAAGGCGTTAACCTCTGGGTTAAGGGTTGATTCCTTAATAGGATTAAACCATTTGAGAAATCAATTGAACATATCAATATATTCATTAAGTTCGAGAGAATTAAGGGGCAATCATCTATTAAGGCTGAGAAACGCATAGATGAACTTTCGAGTTCAATAATTCTTGCAATTGGAATTTGTTACATATGAATTTGAGATAACTCACAACCTTGACTGCTGCAACATCTTGGTGAGCATAATACTAGTTTCTTCATTCTCATTGAATCAAACCTTTCAAGCATATTCATTAGTTGGAACACCATTTACCACAAGCATACTTCACTATTAACGAACAACCCTCCTTTACTCCGGAACCTTCGATCAACCGTCCATTAATAATCATAATACTTAATTTGCAAAGTATTCCCTATGGGATTTGACCCCAACCTAGTTGGGTTCTAGATTTGATGATGACCGCTTACGCTTTCTAACGAGAGTTGTAATTTGGGCGTATCAAATTTTGGTGCCATTACCGGGGAATATGGTTATCAATTAAGTTTATGAAATTAATTGGCATTTGGTCTAGTTCCTAATTTTACTTTTATTTGTTGTTTTTGTTCGTTACAGGATCTTTATTTTATATGCCATGTATGAGGAGGTAAGGAGAATCATTACTACCATATCATCCGGAACCTCAATTAATTGGCAGAATAGAACATCAGCAAGAAGCAGATAGACTAGCCGCCTTGGCTAGAGCTCAATTAAATCAACCAAATGATGGTCAACCATCTCGTGATCCTAACCTAGATGAGAATGACCTGGGAGATGATCATCTAATTGAGCCTGTAAATAGGAGGCGTGCTGAGAATGTTGTTGCGCTTGTGAATAGGAATCGGGCAGCTAGAGTAATATCAAACCGCCAAACTGCTGTGCATTTTACAGCTGATGAGGAAGATGACATAGATTTGGATGATCCTGGTGCTACAGGAGAAATTATTCCACCACCGTTAGCACTAGGAGTGAAGCGCAATATCACAAGCACCATGATTCAGTTGCTTAACCTCAAAGGGTCATTTGGTGGACTTCCAGGGGATGACCCAAATATGCACTTGGTGAACTTCATCAATATCTGCAAATCTTTTGACAACCCTGGAGTTGGAAAGAATGTAATTCGTTTACTGTTATTTCCATTGTCTCTGTCTGGGGAGGCAACAATATGGCTGAATGAGTTGGCTCCCGATTCAATAACAAATTGGAGGCAATTGAAATGAGCTTTCCTAGAAAGGTTTTTTCCGCCTTCCAGGATGTTATAGTTGAGGGATAATATTAGTAACTTCAGGCAGTTACCGAATGAGGCACTCCATGAGACTTGGATGAGATTCAAGAAAAAGTTGACATAGTGTAATAACCACAGGATGACCGATGAGCATTTGTTGGAGACATTCTACAGAGCTTTAAACTTCATCACTAAACCAACCATGGACAATGCTGCAGGGGGAGCATTCATAGAGCTTACTTTCACTGAGGCTGCAGATATGTTAGAGCGATTGACTAAGACAAGTAGAGCTTGGCATACCAGGGATTCTGTGGTAGCAAGCCCCACTATGTCTTGTAGTATGACAGTTGAATAACGTAAGAGAGAGGGAAAAAGAGATCAATACATGGCCCATATGAAAACCCAGATGGATTTTCTTACTAAGCATTTGCTATAGAGAAAGACAGAAAAGGTGAAGGCCATGGGGTCACAAAGTACGGGAGCCGAGTCCGATTCTGAGGAGGAGGCTAACTATCTAAATAATTAGGGGGGTTTCCGAGGCAATAGCCAAGGGTATCAAGGTATGAAATACTATGACAAAGCTGGTTACCGAGATTATGATCAAAGGAGTTGAAAAAATAAAAACGATAGGAGTGGATTATATGTTCCTCCCAGAAAATATGATAATCTTTCTACTAGCTCGGGTAAGATGTCCATGGAGGACATAATGGAAAAGTTATTGAAAGGGGTGGATTCGACTAATATCGGTATAACAACAATGAAGAGTGATTTATCCTCTATGAGTCAGTTGGTCGATTCGCATTCAACTTCTATAAAATAGCTGGAGCAGCAGATGAACCAACTTTCGAGAGCACTTAATCAAAGAAAGAGTGGTACATTATCGAGTGACACTGTGCAAAACCCTCAAAATTATAGGTCTTGTATGGCGATTGCTACCCGCAGTGGTAAAGTATTACCGGGCCCTTCTGTGGGCAAACTTGTGATTGATGATGTGGTAGAGTTGGATGAGAAAGCAGAAGATGACCATCCAGTACCGGGCCCTTCTGTGGGCAAACTTGTGATTGATTATGCGGTAGATTTGGATGAGAAAAAAGAAGATGACCATCCATTAGAGTCTAAAAAGATGGATAATGATGACATTCCATCTAACCATCAGGATCCTGATGAGTTAGAAAAAGATAAGGGAAATGAGGGAGAAGTAGTGGTTAAATTAATGCCAAAACCACTCCCTTCATTTCCTCACCGATTAAAGAAAAATGTAGATGACATGAAATTTAGAAAGTTTATGGCAATGCTAAAACAGTTGACTGTGAATGAGCCTTTGGTGGATGCACTAGAACAAATGCATGGCTACGCTAAATTCATAAAGGATCTTGTCATAAAGAATAGGACAGTGAGCTATGAACCGTTGGACAATCTTCACCATTGTAGTGCTATTTCTACAAGATCCTTAGTGCAAAAGAAAGTGGATCCTAGAGCATTTACGATCCCGTGTACTATTGGATTGCTGGATTTTGCAAAGGACCTATGTGATCTTGGGGAAAGTATTAATCTGATGCCATTGGCAGTTTATAAGAAGTTGGATCTGGTAGATCCCACACCTACTAACATGAGAGTCGTGATGGCAGAAAGATCAGTGAAGCGGCCAGTTGGTATATTATATGATGTGCTTGTGAAAGTGGCCAGTTTTATTTTTCCTGTCGATTTTGTGATCCTGGATTGCGAGGTGGACTTTGAGGTACCCATAATCTTGGGTAGACCTTTCGTTACAACTGGGAGTGTGTTAATTGACTTCCGAGCAAATGAGCTTCAGTTTAGGCTCAATGATGAGGTAGTCCGATTTGATGTTTGTCAGTCCATGAAGCAACACAAGGAGAAGAGTGTATTCTCCATTGTATATGTATATTATGAAAATGAGCAAGAGGTGCCGATAGAAGAAAAAATTATTGTTGAAACTTTGGTTGCAGTATTGAAGAACTTTGATAGTGAAGGTATTGAAGAATATAAGGAGACAGTATGTGCCCTGATGGGAGTGAGATCATATTCATATGCTCCCAAGAAGTTGGATTTGGACGTCAAAAATCATCCAACACCACTGCCAAACCATCTATTGAATAGCCATCGATGTTGGAGTTGAAGGAGTTGTCGGGCCATCTTCGATATGTGTTTTTAGGTAGTGGAAACACCTTACCTATGATTATTGCAGTTGACTTGGGTGAGCAGCAGGTGGACACCCTTATTTATGTGCTTAGGAGATACAAATGAGCTATAGGATGGACGATAGCTGATATTATTGGTATTCCGCCGGGTATTTCACCTACAAAATTTAGTTAGAGGAAGAATACACACAAACTATTGAGCATCAACACAAATTGAAACCATCGATGCAAAAAATAGTTAAAAAGGAGATTATTAAATAGATTGACGCATGGGTAGTGTACCCCATCTTCGATAGCAAGTGGGTGAGTCTCGTGTAATGTGTGCCTAAGAAAGGGGACATGATTGTAGTTACTAATAAGAAGAATGAGTTGATTCCGCTTAGTCTAGTTACTGGGTGGGAGTGTATATGTACTATTAGAAGTGTGTATAGACTATCGAAAGTTGATTCCGCTTAAATGCATACCAGATGTTCGTAAAATTGTTAAAGATAAAGAGAAAACCGGAAATTCTAGTTGATGGCCACATTGATGGATCGTCAGGCTGTCCGTCAACTGGCTTCAGAATAAATGCCTCACTGACTAAGTAGTGACGGACTTTTTGACAGATCGTCAAACCCCTGATGGCCCTCAACTTGACCGTTAAAAGGTTCCTGAAAAAAAGCTTCACTGGTTAAGCTGTGACGAACACCCCGACGGACCATCAGACCCCCGACGGACTGTCAGACTATCTGTCAACACAACTCTGAACCTGCATTCTTTTTTATTCTAATTCAACATTGAAGGTTTATTCTCTGTTCAGGAAAAATGACAAGAAAATTATCACCACACAAAGGCGGTGGCAGAGCTCAACAAGAAAGTGGTAGAGGTAAACCGATACGCAGTGAGGAAGCACCTGCCTTCAACACTCGTCAACGGTCGACTCAAGTTGTCTTAACTGGTGAGAAGTGCACGGATTTGGTAAGCCTATCAATGATCACCCATATGGAATCAAACTTTCGAAATGTACGAGGCAAACCCGTGATGAAATCCATATTGATCTTGTCCCACTTCCAGACTGGAAGATCTATACATTGAATGTAACCACCGGGTTTCTGGTGTTCTACTTTGACTCTTTGACAATTCGGACATTCAGCTACAAATTCGGCAATATTCTTCTTCATGTCATTCCACCAATATATTGCTTTCAAATCTTGATACATCTTAGTCGACCCTGGATGGATGGAATACCTTGAACAGTGTGCTTCTGTCATAATTCTCTTTCTTAGCTCAACTACATCAGGTACACATAAACAATTCTGACACTGAAGCACTCCTTCTCGCGTAAGCTCAAATGCCTTTGTCGTGCCACTCTGCACATCCTCCTTAAGCTGCAATAAAATTGGATCTGCATACTGCTTCTCTTTCGCTTCAGCTATCAATGAATATTCCGCTGTATTACGTACAATAACCTCTTCATCTGGAGTTTTGAGAAGTCGAACTCCCAAATTAGCTAGTTGGTGAAGATCCTTAATCATCCCCTGCTTTTCTATAGATGCCATTTTAGACTTACGACTCAGTGCATCCGCTACCACATTCGCTTTCCCTGGATGATACAAGATATCAGCATCGTAATCTTTCAACAATTCAAGCCATCTCCGCTGCCTCAAGTTTAGATCTTTCTGACTGAAGATATATTGCAGGCTCTTATGATTGGTATATATGTCAACATGAACCCCATATAAGTAGTGGCGCCATATCTTCAAAGCAAATACAACTGCAGCTAGCTCAAGATCATGCGTGGGATAATTCCTCTCATGTGGTCGCAACTGTCTAGAGCCATAGGCTATTACTCTACCATGTTGCATTAATACGCATCCTAAGCCAATTCTCGAAGCATCACAGTACACTGCATACCCTTCTGTGCCTTCAGGAAGTACCAATACCGGTGTAGAAGTCAACTTGCTCTTCAGATCTTGGAAACTCTTTTCACAGGCATCATTCCATTGAAACTTGGAGGCTTTATGCGTCAACTTAGTCAAGGGTGCAGAAATAGAAGAAAAACCTTCAACAAACCTTCTATAATAACCTGCCAACCCGAGGAAACTGCGAATCTCCGTAGGCGTCGTGGGTCTTGGCCAATTCTTCACAGCCTCAATCTTCTGAGTGTCAACTTTTATGCCTTCACTGGATACAATATGGCCTAAAAATACCACTGACTTGAGCCAAAACTCACATTTAGAAAACTTCGCATACAGCTTACGATCACGAAGAATCTGCAACGCCTGCCTTAAGTGATTAACATGATCCTCTTCTGATCTAGAGTAGACCAGAATATCATCTATGAAAACTATCACGAACACATCTAGAAACGGCTTAAACAGCCTATTCATCAGATCCATAAAAACTGCGGGTGCATTTGTCAGCCCGAATGACATAACCAGGAATTCATAATGACCATACCGTGTTCGGAAAGCTGTCTTGGGTATATCTTTATCCTTGACTCTCACTTGATGATAGCCTGATCTCAAGTCAATCATGGAAAAACACTGGGCACCCTGCAACTGGTCAAATAAATCATCAATTCGGGGAAAAGGGTATTTATTCTTGATAGTCACCTTATTCAATTGCCGATAGTCAATACACATCCTCAACGAACCATCTTACTTACGCACAAACAATACTGGTGCTCCCCAAGGGGACATACTAGGCCTGATGAATCCCTTCTCTAGCAAGTCTTTCCGTTGCTCTTTCAATTCTCGCAACTCTGCTGGTGCCATTCTATAAGGAGGAATTGAGATTGGCTATGTGTCTGGCAACATATCAATACCAAACTCCACTTCTCGTTCAGGAGGTAAACCTGGTAGTTCTTCAGGAAATACATCAGGAAATTCATTCACAACCGGAACGGTCTGAAAAGTTGGCGGCTCTGCCTCTGTATCCCTTACTCTAACCAAATGGTATATGTACCCCTTGGAAATCATTTTTCTTGCCCTAAAGTAAGAAATAAATCTACCTCTCGGCGCGCCAACATTACCCTTCCATTCAAGGACTGCCTCATTTGGGAAATGGAAATATACCTTCTTAGAACGGCAATCTACTATAGCATAACAAGACGCTAACCAATCCGTGCCCATAATAACATCAAAATCTACCATTTTCTGAGCGAAAGCTTGTATCCTCACTATATCCATGTCCTTGTTCAAAGCAGCAATGGTACAATCTCTAACCAAGTATGGTTCCAATCTATCCACATAGTGATGAACTCTGTCATCCATAATAGCTACCACATTAGAAGCATATCGAGACAAGGAGTTAAATCAAAGACTATACTCCCTTACACTCATATTACCCTGACGAAGATTTAAGAATTGATCTGCACGGGCCTGACGACAATCGATCGATTATGACTTTATCTCTAATATGGGTTCTATTGCACGATCTAAGAAATGGAGAATGGAAACAATCCCTAAATGTCCAATAGCCTCCTGTTTATAGATGTGGTGCACAACACACCGATAAATGAGATTCTACGTAGACACAGCTTTGTAGACTCACTAGGACGAACTTCTCTGATACCACTTCTGTCACGCCCCAAATCCCATTGGAGCGCACTGGCACCCGTAGCCGAGGAGGCCCGGGAGAACCCGTTCATAACCTATACTTTCACATTTACATTACTTATGAAAATTAGAAATTTGGGCAGCACTTCGTTGTAAATAGAAGAAAACAGTACGTACCTGTATCAGCCCAGCAGACACGCATATATATATATATAAACAATAATTGGCCGTCAGAGCCATCACGTCTATCAACCAAACACTCCTATGGTTGTACAATATGTCTACAAAAGCCTCTACATAGATACACAACTGAGTTAGGGTCGGGACAAACTCCCGCCCACAAAAGACTTTTATACAAATACCAAAAGTACATATAGAAACGACTTGGGATGCCCCGAAACAACTGGAGCTCACCACTATCAACAGAATATCCTGGATCTTACTGCGGAGGTGTACGACCTGAAGTACCGGTTCCTGCAGGCATGAATACAGGTCCCCCGTGAGGGACGTCAGTACGGAAATATGTACTGAGTATGTAAGGCAGTGAGTATCAAGATGAGATACAAAAGATCAACAGAACCCAGATACCAGTGTATAAACAGTATGAGTAGACCACACTTAAAAGAGCTGATGGGATACCTGCACATTACTTTCATATCGTTACTTCCCGTATTCCTTATCAATACATAACATATGTCATACAATGGCCAACTGATCAGTGGTACTAATACAATACATCAGGGACCACCCCTGGAATAACATATATACATAATCTTTATAATACAATGGCCAACTGATCAGTGGTACTAATACAATACATCATATCATCAATTTAAAATAAAGACATTCCATTCCTTACTTCAATTAATCATTGAGATTGGTTACTTTGTGGTCACACCTTATGGAACTTGAAACCATGATACCTCAATAGGAAAAACATGTAAATAGGTAATCAATATCATGAAAATGAAGTAGAGAATCATGGATACCTTATTAAACCATTTCGGAGTCAACAATAGTATATGGACATTTTTTTGACTAGCCGGACATCTTAAAAATGAAAACAAGTTCAATTGGTAGTGTCGAAGATCATATGATGTTATTATGTGTCATGTGTCGTAGGACAATGTTGGAAGCTTACTTGAGGGTGCCATGGGTCATTATTCATGCCAAAGATTAGATAGAGTATGTCTTACATACCTTGATATAACCACTTCAATACAAGTCCAACTTGACTTCCCGTACTCTTCCAACACTTATCTACAATAAGTCATTTGTGGAAAACTAGTATTAGCAACCAAACCTTACCATTTAGGTATTAACTTCACCAAATAATGTCTAGGAAGTAATCCTTTAACTCATCAATAAGAGTGCTACATACATCCTCTTATACTCTTATTACATTCACATATCATGCATTTTCATGCAATATCCCTCAACATCACTCTTAGCCTTTATTTCCCCTCTTAATCACCATCCAATACCAACATGATCACTAGGCATACATAACCACTAATATAATGATATATCACCATAATTCATCCTCCATAATCCAATATAACAACTTCCATAATTTACTACTAACAATTTATACAAAACAATTCATAACTATGTTTCTAGTTATCTTCCAACATCAAGACAATACTCATAATCCCTTATCAATACTTATTCATGGATAAGAATCAAGAATAAACAATATTCATACCTTAACAATGAACTCTTGTATTTAGAATCCTCCTTACATAACCATGGGGTTCTTCTCGATGCTTTCGAGATGGTGAACACAACTACGGAACCAATTCGAATTTTCTACGGTTGAATCACAAAATATTTGAAGTTGAAATTAGGCTAGGGTTTCACCTTCTCTTAATAATTGGATGATATATGATATATATGAGGCTAAGTGTATGTTTATAAAGACCAATTTTCATCCAAGAGGTAATAGAAAATGACCATTTTGCCCTAAAAATTTAAATAAATCCGAATCTGTCCCCAGTGGACAGTTTTGACAGGCTGAAGTAAATCGATCATAACTCTTTGCTCCGGTATTGAATTTGGGTGAAATCAATTGCATTGGAAATATAATTCAAAGGGATTTCATTTTCATATAAAGTATACCACCCATTTCTTCCTGTACAAGGAGTTATGGTCGTTTAACGTTGACCCAAAAATCTGTCCCAAAATTCTGTTTTATTTTTGATAGGCTGTAGTAAAACGGGTATAGCTCCTTACTCAGACATTGGATTTGGATGAAACCAATTTCATCGGAAATAAGACTCTCGGAGATTTTCGTCGATATATAGCAGCTCACACAGTTCTTTTTGTACAAGGAGTTATGATCGTCTAAAGTTGATCCAAAAAAAATTGCCTAGCTGCAGTAATTTTCCTGCAGATTTACTGTTCACAGGCTTCGTGGCCACCGTTTTGAAATTTCGAATGTGCTCGCTTATATGAAATACTCCTCTGTTTTGGGCAAACTTTATATCGTTGGAAAGCTTATTCCAATACCTACACATACAACTATTGACGGGATACTTCCGAACATCATAAACTTAATTTAACCCATACGCAAGCCTTTAGGACTCCACATAATCGCGATAAGTGTACGAAAAAATTTACGGGGTGTTACAGTATGGTAGGCGTTTTCTCTCCCCAATGTGTTGGTTTGATGTTTTAGAGGTGAGACCTTGAGGTATAAACTTACTTCGTGAGTCTTTGGATAGAGTTCGGGTCATTCTGGATAGACTAAGAGCGACTCAGAGTAGGTAGAAGTGTTATGCTGATCGTAGACTTCGTACCTTGAGATTTGGTGTTGGTGATCATGTTTTCCTTAGAGTTTCACCCATGAAGGAAGTGATTAAGTGTGGTAAGAGGGACACTTTTAGCCCCAACTATATTGGTCCAATTGAGATTCTTCGGACTGTTGGTGATGTGGCTTATGAGTTGGCTTTGCCCCCCCTGATCTATCAGTTGTTCATTTAGTTTTTAATGTTTATGTGTTTTTCGCTATATTACTGGTGAGTCTCATGTCATTCGTTGGGATTTAGTTCAGTTAGATGAGCGGTTGTTCTTTGTTGAGGAGTCGGTCTCCATTTTGGCTAGGGATGTTAGGCGGTTGTGCTCTAGAGTTATCCCTGTGGTTAAGGTTCAGTGGTGAAATCAATCTCTAGATGAGGCTACTTGGGAGGTTGAGTCTGATATGTGTAGTTCTTATCCTCGGCTCTTCACTGATTCAGGTATTTCTTTGCCTTAGTTCAAGGACGAACTAGATTTTTAGTGGTGGAAGATGTAACGATCTAAAAATTTGATGAAATAACTAAAATTTGTGTGATTTGACCATTTTACCCCTCCTTGTAGTTGCATTACGATATTTCTGGGGTGTGGGAGTGATTGACGTGGTTTTTGATTCATTTTGGTACCATTTATGCGATGTTATGGTTTTTGATGGCTTCGAGAGCCTTATTTTAGACTTATGTGAATATCTTTTGATCCGTGAGACGGATAGCTGAACGGACTGCACCAACAGCTCCAGAATATTAATTTTAGGCTAGGTAGACCTTTGGTCTGGGTTCCGGTGCATCTGAGCTCATTTCGACCTATTGATCGGAAAGTTGGAAAATTGAGAATATGGGCGTGGGACCCACATTTGGTCAAAACGACCTTAGATGGAAAATTTAATTTTGCCAGCAAATCAGAAATGTCGATTTTAAGGTGTTAGCTTGTTTGGTGTGATTTTACGGCTTTGAAATCTCATTTCAATCCTCGGTTTAGAAAATTACAATTTCGAATTTCGGGGGTCAACTTTGTGAAAACGATATTTTTTTTGAAAATTTAACTTTACCAATGCGTAGGAAACATCGTATTTAGTATGATTGCATATTTTTTTTATGTATATCGGACTCCAAATGATTCTCAGGCACCCCATCGAAGTCCGGGGTGAGCTTGAAAGGAAAAATCTGGTTTATGAACCAGATTTTTCTACAATATAAATACCTTTTTTGGCCCTTTTTGCTCATTTTTCATCTTGCCTCTTGGAAGTAAATCTTCACGCTCTTTAGCACAAGATTTTGAGTCTAGCGTGTCTACCATTTCACCACCAAGGCATCTTCTAAAATAGTATGAAATCTTAAAAGTGAAGTTTGTGGGAGTTTAGGAAGCTAGATTAACACCAATTTCTTCATTTTATTACGAATTTAAGGTAAGAATTCACTTTTTTCTTAGTAATTTCTTGATTAATTTTCAAAACCTCAAAAATCTTAGGCTTGATTTTAAATCCCAATTTCACTTCTTTACATTTGAATAATATTCTTATCTTATAATTACTAGTTTTTCATCAATTTAACCTTCAAAAAACTCTGATTCTTGATTTTAACTCGGATTTTAAAGATTTTACCCGGTAAAGCTTAAAAATGGGTTTTCTTCAATTTGACCTCTGTTTTTTCTCGATTTGACTTGGGTGTTCAGCTGTAGATTTCTAAAAATATAGGGAACATGGTTTTGAAGTAAATTTTTAATTTTGCCCTTCTTTTTTGGAAATTCATTTCGGGGGTCCGTTTTGACTCCGCACCAAAAGTAGTCAATATGGGTGTCGTTGATTTTGTTTTGATACGTAGATTCCATATTTGATATTTTTACTAGAGTTCGAGATTTTTCATGAAAAATAAGGTCGTGGCTTCAAAGTATAGTGGATCGATTTTGGCTTTTGAGGTAGGTTATAACTTAACTCTTTCAGACTGGGTTGGGTAGTAAAAGATGGTACAAAATGCATGTTAAGAGTGGTAACTAATCATGAAAAATGGCTATTTATATTTTTCCATGTGCGGGGGCCTATATGTGATGTAATTGTCGAAATTGAGATATTATGTGATGTGTGTGACTGTGTAGGGTCCTATGTGATGTTGGTAGCCTTGAATACATGTGAATAACTATATTGTGTTGTTGAAATATCTAATGTGGAACCATTGGTGTATTGTGATACATTCATACTTGTTGGTATATGAGACATGTGGAAATTCATGGATGAAATGAAAATAATGAGTGGATATTGGCTCACATGATTGTGAAAATGTATTATTTGTGGTAGGTTTTGAAAATGTATCATTGTGGTTGATTGTTGAAATATATCACGTGGTTGATTGTGTAAATACTTATTGTGATTGGTTGTGAGTATTACATCTCATATCATACTCATTCATGAAATATTGGTACCACCGTGGCAACACCTGAGTAATACTGGCAACACCTTTTTAAAATCCTCCTCGAGGGATGTGCCGGGAAGGAGATATTATAACACCTTATAAAATATTTTTTGAGGGATGTGCCGAAAAGGAGATATGAGATATTTAGATTATATACGGATTGACGAACCCCCACGGGTCCTGCATTGGGAGGCTTGCCTCCGTAGGTGTATACAGGGATGATCCGACAATCTCGGAGGTTGTGCGACGACATTGTGCATCATCATCATATACATTTCACTTAATTTATTGTGTTTATGTCGTGTTGTATTGCCATATTGACAAGTCATCTATGTATTTGTCTTACCTTCCTTTACTTGTATTTGATGATCTTGTACCTACATGTTCTCCCTTGTTCTACCTATATATGACATAATGTATACTTGTGTTCTATATGTTGGTGTGTTGGTGTAATATATGTGATATATTAGAACTGTTAGTGCAAGCGGTGTAGGCTACTGTTGTGGGATATTTTTTTATTGTAGGTGACGTGCCCTTAGTATGTATTTTGTATGCTTTATTTTCTACTTTGCTTGGTCGGCCTATGATACGTACTGAGTACAAGTGGACCGTACTCATGCCTACTACGCCCTTTCGGTGTTGGTCCTAGCTTGAGTGCGCCTCAACTTGCTTGACTCGGGCGATTGTTGGAGCTTCTAAGGTAGCGGTTGGACATTCATGCGTCCGAAGTTCACCTCTATCTTTCTAAAGTAGTTATGTCTTTATTAGTATTCAGAGACAGATATTATTCCTTTGTGGTTATTTTTTTTATGTATTTGACTCTCGAATTTTATTAGCAGTTCTTATACTACTGACACCTGGTTTTGAGCATGATCGGTATTTTGGATGTCTTTTCCGCATTGTTATGACTACTTGTATGGTTCGACTTCGTTATAGAAGTCTTACCTTGGGATATTTCTGTCTTTTCCTCTTTTTGTTTTTGTTTGGGTGATAGGCTTACTTGTCAAAGTACTCTGCGACAAGTGTCATCATGACCCTCATTTTTGGGTCGTGACAGAATTGATACATGGGTACATTAAAAGAAGTTTTATATTTATCTACTTCGGCAATTTGAATTTGCCAATATTTTGATTTTAAGTCAAATTTTAAAAATATAATGGCGTCTTATAATCTATTCAATAATTTTTTTTATAGTTATTGAACACCAAATTTATTTTAAAATTTTACTGAGAGGTTTATAATTAATAACTAATCTTGAAACCCCTCTTTCTTGTTTTGTCTGTTTATTAACATAAAAAACAGTACATAACCGTGGTGATTTGGAATGTCGTATAAGGCCTTTATTTATTAGAGAATCAATTTATTTTCTACATAATTCTAAATATTTTGAGTGCATTTGATATGGCCTTACTTTAGTGAAAATATTATTTTTCTTAAAGTTTTCTTTGTATGAAAGACTAACGACATGTTTTTTCCTTGCCAACATGTATTTGGGTGATCTCCATAAATTTCTAATGAAAATTGATTTTTCAAAAATTCATTTTTATCATTTAATTTAGATTTTTTCAAAGTCTCTTCTATTGTCAAACTATAAATTTCATTTTTTAGAAATCAATTAATCTATTTTTGAAAGTATTTTGTTTAATTAGATTTAACATCTTGAATAGGATGGTGAACACCATTCGAATTTGATTTTCTTATTATTAAATGTTTTCGTTACACCAGTTTCATCCTACTTGGTTATGGGATATAAATTAACAAATCATGGGACCCCTAAAATAATTTCATCGCTTATATCTTTTACCAAAACAAAGTTTTTCGGCATGCATGATTTACTTTGGCAGATATATGAAATTTTGTATTCAACTCTCATTCTATGACCACTAACATTTCTTAGAATATGAGTGATTTTATAAAAATATTTAGAAGGTATTAGACCTTCTTGTATGCAATTACAGTCTGCTCCACTATCAATAAGAGCTGTAAATTCTCTCTTAAAATTATAATCAATCAAGAGAGTGATTTTTGCATAAAATTTTTGACATTGTATAACTTCAACTGTTTAAAGAAATTCTTCTTCTGACAAGCTTGGTATATTTATCTACAATATCTATGACTATACTTTGATTTTCTAAATTAGATATCCTTTTATCTTACACGATATTATTATTTTTTAGAATAGCAATTTCTTTTTGAGATTATCAATCTCTATTTTTATGTCATGGGTTGTTGCTGGAGTATTAGCCACCTGCTTTTTCTCCTTAAGAAGTCTTTGAACTTCAGACACAAAATAAGATTTTTTTTTAGAAGGAATTTTCCACTATTTTTTTAGAGAACTTGTAGAGGATTTTTTCACCTATTCAAATTATTCGAGACCTTATCTCTGGGTCTTTAATAATTTCTAAAAATTCTGCCAATTTATCATTTTCAAGGACATTAATATCTAAATTCTGAAATGAGAGTAAATATTCTAAAACTCGTCATCATCACCCTTGTTATCACAAGGTTGTCCTGATTGGCAAAATATACACTCATCCTCAGAGGACATATAGTCCTCATTATGAAGAACTCTAAAGTCTTCATCAGTAGATGAATCCTCATTATCAATTTGATCCGAAATTAAATTTTTCGAAAAAGAATTTAACTACATTTTGTACAAGAATTGTTTCATCTCCTCATCTATGTTAAGATTTTTAATCTTATTCTTGACTTTACAATCTTTGACATAATGGTCGTCTCCTCATCTATGTTAAGATTTTTAATCTTATCCTTAACTTTATAATCTTTGACATAATGGCCTACTCTATCACATTTGTAACAAGCATTAGGCTTGTTGGATTTAATATAATTTTTTGTTACTTTAAAATTTTTCTTTCTCTTAGATGTAGATACGTAATTTTTGACTCTCCCCTAAATGTTACCTATTTTTAGCATAAAAAGTTTATATTTGTCTAATATTTGTTTCAACTTTTTTTTTTTTTTTTTGATAGGTTTTATGTGAAAAATTGTGAAAAATATTTTTCTTTAAAAATAGAGTTACACTTTAGGATATGTTTTATTTTATTTTTATTTTTCAAATAATAAGAAATTTTTCAAAAATATTATTTTTCTTTTATTTTATTTTAGATTTTTTTTTAAAAATAAGCTAGGAATTTTAATAATCTCTTAATTATCTTTATTTTAGACTAGTTATAACTTTTTCTTATATTTTCTCAGATACAAAAATTAATTAGTTAATATTTTTTTATTTATTATTTATTTTATATATATAAAAAATAAATCATTATCCTAAAATCTACCAACTCCCACGTTCCTAACTACCCTACACCTCCCCTCCCACGTTCATCCACAACCACAACACTATAAAAACTACCCATGCAGACACATATTTTTTTTCCACAAAAAAAGACAGAGAAGGACAGAAAAAGAAATGGGAGAGAATAAAAAAAGAACAGAGAGAAACAAGGAAACAGTAACAAGAGACAAGAGAACACACAAAGACGCAGAATTTAAGGCAAAAATTAGAGAAAAAAATTGGAAGAAAAAGAACACAAGTTTAGAGAAAACAAACAAAAAAAAAGAGATTAGAAAAATAGAGGAAAAAAAAGATAAGGGAAAAAGGAAAAAGACGTGGAAAAACAGAGCACAAGTGACCAAAAGGAAACAAAGAATACAAGAGATTTAGGAGGTCGCAGTTGAGGTTTTTTTTTTTCGTTCGGGTTTTCATTCGTCGGCTCCAGTTTGGATCAAAAGGAGTTGAGCATTTGTTATCTCTTGGATTCAGTTGATTATTAGCAACTTTTGCTTAATTTTTAACGTAAAAGAGGTAACCCTCGAACCTTCTCTTGTAGAATAATAATGTGTCAAATGAAAATGTGATGTTTGTATTCCAACGATGATTCTGTTCGTTCTTTTCTTTTAGTTTTTGTTTGGTCAGATATGTAATCGGGTTAATATTTTCATTTTCCCTTGAATGTCGTTAGTTAACGGTGGGTTAATTCATTTTTTTGATCTGTGCTCTTGATTACTGGAAATGGACTTAATGATTTGTTAATTTGGTCTCTAATTTTTGTTAGTTTTGTTTCCTCGAGTTCTTTACTATTGTAGTTTTAATTCATGTATTGCTTGAAACATGCATGAAGAGTTCATTGAAAAAAAAAAGCAACAGAGACGGGAGAAGTTGAAATCTGCACAGTGATGATAGTAATATAAATAAGATCACGGGATTAATTTTTAGTTAGACTATACTAAAGGTGCAATGTTAATGGCAAACTTTAGTTACATACTTTTTCTAAAACAATACTTGCATGCATTTGTAATAGGATTAGCATGTCAATGTTTTGTATTGTGATATTATTTTTTACTATCATTGTCAATGCCTTTCCACAAAAGAAATTTATAAAACCTTTTTGAGATTAAATATTTTAAAACATAAGTTAGAGTTTGAGTTAGAATCTCCGTGTTGAGTTTTCGATGACACAGTTTTTGCTTCTATACTCGATTTAGTTCGTCATACGAAATTTCATTCAATCCTGTACTATTATTTTATAAGTCGTAATATAAATGAAAGCATGAATAAAATTATTTAAATAGTGTCATGCATTATTCAGTTTGCGTGATTGATTAATTATGTAGGTTTTATGATTACTATGAGTTGTACGATTAAGTTATCGAGTACTTATATAGTTGTATGTGGATTTGGAGTTTCACACATTCTTTTATCAGCCTACGTTGCCAGGTTTTTGATTAAGTGCTAATATACACAATACCCACAATACATAGAATAAAAATGGGAAAAAGTCAGGAGCGAGGTGGTATTTTAATGAAATCTTGTGTCTTTGTTAGTTGTTGTTTATAAAAGTCAGGAGCGAGGTAGTATTTTAATGAAATCTTGTGTCTTTGTTAGCTATTGTTTATAATGCTTAGGGATCTATTTTTGTTACTCTATTAAAGATGGAGAGTGAAAAGAAAGTTGATGGATTCGACAAATTACCATAATGAATACCTTAGTTCCTTTGTCTTTTTTTTCTTGTTTCACTTTTGGTAGATGATGGTGTAAGTTGGTTGTATGGTGTTACTATGCAGTAGTTTTACACATTAGTTAATTGTTCAAGTCGGTAGGTTCTTATACGTGATCTTCATCCAACAACGACAAGGACCACAACAACGACAAGGACCACAACAACGACAGCGACCACGACGACAACAACGACCACAACGACAACATAGTAATAATAATAATAATAATAATAATAATAATAATAATAATAATAATAATAATAATAATAATAATAATAATAATTAGTATTATTATTATTGGCATTATTATTATTATTATTATTATTATTATTTATCCTCTTCCCAGTTCACGATTTAACTTTGTCAGAACTTAATGATGTTTCTTCTTAACTATTCATCACTCTTAAATCACTAGTTTAGTTAAACTTAATTTAAAATGATTGCTAATATCTATGATATTCTAAAAATGAAAAGTTTCTTAGTTGAAACCTGAATTACTAAAACACCTATAGTATTTCAATGATATGCCGATAATAGTAAGGGGTTGAGAGGGAAAAATTTATTTGTAAGGGAGCAAAGCAAGTTGCGAAATTCAAGACTCGATGCGAAAAATGAGAAAGAAAAAGGGTAAGAATTAATAAAATAAAATTATCTCAAGTTTATAAGAGACGAACCAATGTCTTTAACGCTAGATGAGCTTTAAGCATGTTTTAAAATGTTTGTCTCATTTAAGAATGCAGTGTATGCATCTTTCTGAGACATTTAAAAATAATTCAAGGATGCAATAATGAACCTTGACAAAGATATCATAATATTATTTTTCACCGGCTTAATTCAAGAGTAATAGACAGATTTTAGTATATTAAAAATGAGAAAATCAAGGCCTACAAATATAATTTATCCAAAATAGTTTAAGTCAGATATAAGTTAATAAAAGCGATTGTGCTTGAACCATGAGACTCAAGGGGTGCCTCAAACCTTTCTCTCGGTCAACAGAATTCTCTACCCGGTCTTCTATTTTCACAGACTAACAAAGAGTTTTTTTTTTTTATTAGGGATTCAATAAGCTGACTTAGAACACTATAACTCAATTTCAAGTGGCGACTCTGAAAATTATAAAAATAATCCCTATTCAAAATCGTCTCTTTAATTGAAAAAATCTTTCGACTTAGACCCTCCAACGAAAAAGGGTTGTGACACAGTAGACTTTTTCTCATTTCTCTTATTTTTCTTATTATAAAATTATTTTCTCTTCTTGTGCCATTAAGACTCTTTAGAACCCTTAGAAATGTCCATGACAAATTATTCTCAAAATTCATCTAATTATTGTCTTTCATTAAGACGATGTCTTTTGATTTGTTGATTCAACCCAATCACATTACATAAGGATAGCCCTTCTTGAGTACAAATATTAATTAATTTTTTATAGGTATAATCATCATAATTTATGGAGTACTTAATTATAAGATTAATATTAGAAGAAAATAACAAATCTTTCTTATTTGCTAAAATAAAGAAGTCAAAAAAGCCACATAAAAGAATCTCTAACATTTCTTAATTTTAATATATTGTTGTAATTTATAATAGTTTGTATGTAATTTTCAAATAATACATGTTATTCTCCTTGCCCAATCTTTTGTGGCAGCGATAGTCAATTATATATTTTAAATAATTTAAAATTTTAATTATCGTGATTTATAATACTTTTTCTTCTATTCCAATTTAAGTGGAAAAAATGCTTAGATGACCACATTAATTAATTATGGGTGATATAGTAAAATCACGATTGAAGCAGTGGAGCAGACATGTTTTATATAACTTATACTAACTAATTAGGAGTGATATAACAAAATTACTATAGAAAATACTTGTGAAAAAAATTAAGTGGACCTTCTATAAGACGTCAAGTTATTTAAAACATCAAGAGTTAATTTATCATTTTATGTCTATTTTATTTTTTTTATTAAATATTAGTTTTTAATACTTAGATGACTTGTAATAATTAATTAGAGATGATATGGTAAAATTACGGTTGAAACAGCTGAAGCAGATATGCCATAAATGTCGATTTTACTTCTTTTAATAAATATTATTAATTTTGTAATATATAAATAATTTATAATAATTAATTGAGGATGATGTAATAAAATCACGATTGAAGCAGCTGAAGTAGGCACATCGATATTATAGAAAAATAATAAGATATATAGTGGTGTTTGTGGTTGGTGGTTATGGTGCTTTCTTGTTGGTGGTGCATCAAATTAAAGGATGTATGAAAATAGGGATATGAGTTTTTGTAGTCATGTATATTCCTTGTATATCCATGTATAATCCATATACGTCATGTATATACATGTATATTCATAAAAGACTGATATATACCACATACAACATGTGATATACAATGTCATAGTGACTTTTTCCAGATTGTGTTCAGCTCTGAATTTGGATTTCATACAAGTTCAAATCTTCTTCAAATTTTATAGTCATTTTCAGGTGTTTTCAATTAATTTCAACTATATCCACTCAAAAAAAAGAAAGAGAGAGAGAGAGAGAACACAAAGTATTTGTAGATGAAAAAGTAGAACCAATTTTAAATAGAAAATGAATCAAAATGGAGCTTTTCGCCCGCTTCCTATTTTTCTAGTTTTAGAGGATTATCTTGAAAATTTTATGCGTTATACAGAGGTTGTTGGCCTAAGAAAAATTTTAAGAAAGAGAGGCAATTGTTTTCTTTTTCTACCAACTATTGACGAAGTGGCAAACAATTGCTTTTCAAAATTGTATATATTTCCACGTTTCTAAATATTTGTCATGTTTTATTTTTCACAATTCTTAAAAAAAATATTAACTAGAGGGTAATTTGATTAAATTATTTTTAATTATTAATCCCTTCGTTTGGTATTAGTTGACCCTTATTAACTTGACATTGCTCTTAAGAAAATATTTAATAGAGGTTTATTTTACTAAAATAATCCTATTAATTATGCACTGAAAATATAAATTTGGTTATATACACTTTACATAGTCATTTAATGATCGGGGTAATATTGAAAAGATAAATAAACTTCTCTTGATTTTAGAACTTGAACAATTAAAATGAATCCAATATTTTAGCAAGAAGGCAACTAATATGAAATGAAGGAAGTACTACTTTCAATTTAGTATTTTCCTCTTTTGCACTACACTAGCATCTCCTCCATATTTATAACTACGAATAAAGATAAAAACAAATAACTATTTGTATAAATAATAAATATTTAAGAACAGAGAAAGTATATATCAAATTCACTTAAAATAAGAAAAATTAACTTAAATAGTGGTTGGTAATCAATAATCTTCTTTTGATTAACATAGCCTTCTTCCTCCATCGGGACCTACAAGGGGTTGCATAGAAATATTCAGCCGTTGTCCATTGTAGTCCTAATAAATGGGTGATAAATATATAATTACATAAATTCAGTGTATAATTACTACTATATAGAAAACCTAGCGAGCAAGCAGGTGATAGTTGTCAATCGTCATGTTTGCTTTGAGCTGCCTCTTTCTTATTGAAGGTATTTTTATAATTTTATATATTTTTTGCTTTAATTTAATTTAGCGAGCAAGCAGGTGATAGTTGTCAATTGTCATGTTTGCTTTGAGCTGCCTCTTTCTTATTGAGGGTATTTTTATAATTTTATATATTTTTTATTTTAATTTAATTTCTTTTCTTTTTAATGTGTTATATACTTAAAATTTGCATAAAAAATAACAATTTAAATATAAAAGCACATAAAAATTTTTGATTGACTCGAAATTCTATCAGTGCAATATAAATTGGGATAAAAAAAGTTATATATTATTTAAAAATATCATGAAAAGTAAGATAAATAAAATAATTAACAAATTTAAATATTTAAAGGTTGTATAAAAAAAAATCTAACTTTTAAAATTCTATCAATATCATATAATTGAGAAATTACGTAGAAAGTCGTATGAATTATAATAGTTAGCAATTTAAAATATCTCAAAATTATATAACAAATTTGATTTTCTCAAATATTTCATCAGTGCAACATAAATTGAGACTTAAAAGTGACATATAGTATCTGAAAATTATGTAAAAGTATTTTAATCCATAATTAACAACTTTTATAATTTTATTTAGGGAGAATACTCATAAAAATATCTGAAGTTTGACCGGATTTTCAGTTGAGCATACTGAACTTTGCGGGGGTCCTATTACCCCCTAGACTTTTTTAAAGTGGAATTATTACCCCCTCTCCTCCCCCCATCCCCCCGAAACTCTATACCCAGATTTGGCTACCGGAGGTGTGACACACGCGCCCTTTCTTCTCCATTTTTATTATTTTCACCATTACAACCATATTACTCCTATAAACAACATTGGTAATATTACAATATAAATTTTCACCATTTTTTCACCAAATTCTTGATTCTTTATTCTTGAAATTTGACAATAATTTTCACCAAAAATCTTTTTTCCAAATTTCAAATTGTAATCGAAAATTCTCTTCAATAATTTTATTCAAATAGCAAACATAGGGTCCCAAAATAACTGAGCATTATGCCTATCAAAGCTCCACATCTCCAATATTTTCTTGGTCCCCTCCTTTGTTGCATAAACATGTTCCCTAAACTTCCAATTCCTCTCCTACGGATCCTCCATTAATCTCAATATCAAGTTCTCTGCAAATTTTATTATGAATTCCATCCTTTCTCTTTTTCCCGATTGATTACAAATCCCAAATCAAACACTAATCATATGTATATAAGTTAAAATATAAATAGATATAATACCTAATAAATCACAATTCATACAGTAAAAGCTCAATTTTGCTGAGGTGGTGGTGGTGGTTACTGGTGGTATTGCTGCTGACGACAATGGTGGGTTGGTTGGTGGTGGCAATGGTGGGTTAATTTTGTTATTTTTTATGGAATTGGAGAATACCTATTTGGTGTGTGTGTGTTGAAATTGGGTAAAATTGATGTAATTGAATTGAGTGTGTTGAAGATGACTCATTTGGTGTGTTTGTATGTGTGATGAAATTATTTTCAATTCAACAATGGAGCACCAATTTAACTCCATTGAAGAGAAAAAAGAAAGAAGAAAGAAAGACAAGAGAAAGAATGCAAAATAAATAAAAAGTATAAAATTTTAAAAGTCAGCAAATTGAGGGGTTATTTGACCAATTTTTTTTTATTTTACCATTTTTAATCACTCTCACGCGCTCAAAAGGCGTGATTACACGCACTTGTCAAAGTGGGCTGATATATTCCATTAAAATACAAAAAAATAGTCTAGGGGGATAATAGAACTCCCGCAAAGTTCAGTATGTCAACTGGAAATCTGATCAAACTTCAGGTATTTTTGTGAGTATTCTCCCTTTTATTTATGCTACATAAATTGAGATAAAAAACTAGCATTTATTAAGCCGGTGATAGCATGAGATCTAATATCCAGTATATACATATTGGCTAGTAGCTATGTTAGATCAATGAAGTTTTGATGATTGACACGTGAATGAAATATGTTACTCAAGCTGGTCCAATCATATGAAGGCAGGTTTCAGTTCACTGATATATGAAGACAAGATTGCTTGAAGACTTGAGTAGATAAGCAAGCTTAATTTTGATAACTCAAAATGAATATCAAGTGCGGTAAAGAAGAAGTTGAGTTTGAGTGCAACACTTGAAGATATGAGAAAATGAGTTGACAATGAAGTTATACTAATACAAGGAGATCAACTTGAAGAAGGACTTCCACTTGACAACAAACTCTAAAGAGTTGAGAGTTCTACTCAAGATAGATTATCTGTTGAAGGACCCATTTGGAGAGTTGTTGTTAAATAGAGGGAATGACTCACATAGTCACCCACCCACTTACAAATACAAATACAATGGGCAAATTGACTTGGCAGTTCCAAAGCTTGAAAAAACTAGTAGTTGAACCTGTTCCTATTACTTAGAAGATAAGGTGTCTTAGATTTTATGTATTAGGTTAGTTTTGAGTTGTATTGCTTATGTAATTCTAGTCTCAATAAGTTATAAACTGAGTTAGGATCATTATTTTCAAGTTGGAAAACTCGAAGACATGGGAACACATACCTTGGGAGGTTTGTGTGATTTGTAGAAGTAGGAATTAGAGTTTATAATTTCCAGAATATAAGAGTCTTGTAATTTGCTGTTGTTGAGGCTCAAAGTGTTTTCGTAAAGTTGTGATGAAATCTTGTAGAGAATAACACCCCGCATTTCAGACGAGAACGAAAATTGTCATTTTCTTCACGTAAAGGTTCCAAAAGCCATAAATCCAATGCAAGTTTAGCGTGTTAATAAATTATGTAGTCTGGAAACCTATTTGAGCATGAATTGAGACCATAGAGGTCCCCAAGCTCAAGGACAAGTTGAAAGTTTTCCTATCGTTCAAATTTTAGTGAGCGTTGAAACTTAGGTCAACTTCAATAGACTATTTATATTTGTATATATTGAATTAGAGTGTCTACTATATATCAAATGAAAGGTATTAGAATTATCTTTCCAACGATACCAATTTCGAAAAAATCCAACACCCGAGGAAGAAGTTATGGCTTTGCAACGTGGAGTGTGTCGTGCAGCATAAGGTGTGCGACGCACACCCTATCTTATGCCATAAGGTGTGCGACGCACAACCTAATGTGTGCGATAAAGAGTGTGCCGCACAACCTATATTATGCGATAAGGTGTGCGCCGCATATATTATTACTCAAGTGACTTAAACACTCTATTTTTAGGGCAAAATGGTCCTTTTCCCACCCTTATTTAGCCATAAACATGAAATTCGATTCCCAAATACCCCAAAATACACCTTCATTCATCAAAATTGCTCAAGAACTCTCCTTAGGGTTTCAAAATAAAAACCCAAACAACTCAAGATTCAGTTGTGGGTTTTTAAAACTAATTGCATATTTGGAATCCCCAAAACGTAGGCTTCAAGAAGCACCTATCATTTTCGCATATAGAGGTACGTGGGGTTATCTCAAAAATCTCATGGGCTTAAAAATTCATGTTTTAAAAATGAGGGTTTTGAAATTATAAATATAATCCCGTTTTAAACGTTTTATGATATAGATTTGGTCTTTAGTCCTATTCCCGAAGTGGTTTGATATATGATATATGTATATGTATGTATTCCGAAAAGATGTTAACTTGAGAGCATGAATTATATGAAATACCTCTCTTTATATTATCTCGTTTTAAATTCTCATATGATGTGAAACATTTGAAATCATCTTGACAAGCGTGACATGAAATATTTTGAAAATGGTCATGGTTTTGACTTGCAATGGGAGGGTTGTTATGTTGAAATATGATGAATATAATGGTTGTATGAAGAATGATGTGATATTGATGGCTTGCAAGTCGGGTATGACGATACCCTACAGAATAAGATATGTGATTGAATTAAATGGAGTTTGATGCATTGATTTTACATGAGCTAGGTGGATGCCCGAAGAAGGCATTTGAGTGTAAGGGCTCATCGCTGGAAACCGTGTTTGTCGACATGGGGATTTGGTACCAGGCTAAGTGATCTTGTGTACTTGACTTTATGTCATTCCCAAATTGGGACTATGGTTAGGAGACCAGGCTAAGTGATCTTGGGCACTACTATACTTTATTGGGTCGAGACACCTTGCTGTGTGATCTTGTGTGTCTTCCCCTCACTTATACTCTAATCTCGGAGGCAATCGAGATTTGATTGTTGGTGTAAATGTTATATGTAGGGTATTCCACCTAGCTCAACTACATTACATTGTTGTTGAAAACTATTACATTATGCCCATGTGTTTTCAAATGATTTGATAGGAAACTGCTTTATAATGGCTCTCACCTATATTTGGAAAAAAATATTATATTTTGTTCTTGATTTCTCTGTGTACCAGTACTTTTGTATTGACCCCCTTCCCTCCCAGGTTTGGAGGAACAGTTTAGGGGTCCAGATAACCAGTAAATCTCTTCCGACAGATTTACAGAATCAAGTGGTGAGCCTTCTATATTTTGGAAGGCCTGATGTCTATCAGTTCATTTATCATTTAGTAGTTTTGGATCTACTGGGGCCCTTGTCCCAGTTTTTAGACAATAATTTGTTTCAGTTATGTCTTAGAGATTTCGCAGAAGGTTGTTCATATGTCGATAGATGTTGTGGGACATTATTTCCCCTTTTTTGATTTCATTTGATTTATGACCATGTTTTCCGTAATATTGTGTATCTTCCGCATATCTTATTATCATATGAATTATGTGTATGATTACCAGATAGATAGGGGTGTTTCGGGCCTTCATGGTTCGAAATGCTCGTCACGTCCAGGGCCCCAGTTCGGGTCGTGACAAACTTGGTATCAAAGCATGGTTCATGGTCCCAGGGTGTCTGCAAAATCGCGTCGGGTAGAGTCTTGTTTATGGGTGTGTAGCGTGCCACACTTATAAGAAGGAGGCTACTAGGCGTTTAGGAATATCTCTCTTTCTTCATGTTCTAGTTCGTGCAATAAAGTCAGAATGTTCCTCTTTTATACTCTAATTCATGCTATGGTGTCGCCCATACGTAAGTAAAAAACTCATCCCAAATTCTTTCCTTACTCTAATGTCCTCAGATATGTCTCATTATTGAGGTGATTCAAGTGCAAAAGTTTAGAATCTAAATGGCATGGTCCTTTCTGATTGAACCATATAAGAGTTAAAATTTGTGCAAGGACTTGAGAAGAGTACATTAGTGCTTCAATGTGTATTGATTCCGATGTAAACATTGATCCTGATGGAATCATGCTTTTCAGCTTGAGGTATTAATTGTATTTAGTCCCCTTCAAATTTATGTTACAAATGTCTTGCTTAAGGGGGGATGATGTGTAGTAGAATGTTGGAACTGTATTTCCACCTGAATAGTAGTATGCGTTAAAGTGTTGTCGTCATGACCTATTGGTAGTGAAATTAGACCAAGAAGTTGGTAATGTGAAGTCACAAAGTTAGAAGTCAGAGCGAGGGTGACTTTTGTGTAAATGAATATTTTAGTTGAATAACCGATGTTCGAGAATGATTTACCCCCTTATGATGATAGACTAATGTGGTAACTAGTAGCATATGTGGATGGTATGGTAGTCCGTGGAGGAAGTTTTTTACTCTGATTTTATTTATACAGAGTAAGATGTGTATTCTTAGTTCATTGGATATTGCATATTAAATTTCTATCTCATGTAATCTTGTCATCAAGGTGTTGTTGAAAAAAATAAAGTCTAGTGAAGCCGTGTGGGGCTCTTTCGATTCACTAGCATAGTTGACTTGTCATTCATCTCATTTTCTTGCTCAAAATACAAAATCAAAGTCTAGTGAAGCCGTGTGAGGCCTATTTCGATTCACTAGCAACTTGTTGTTCTTGTGTTGGTTTAATATATATATAGCTGAATCTGTTTGCATGAAATTGAGTTGGTAAAGAGGTGATTCGTCCTTGTGTGTTAGTTTAGTAGAAGGTAGAGAAGGATTTGTTAGTTAGGGTGATTTATCGGTTGCTTGAAGTGTGAAAATGGCTATATTAGCCAGTAAGTTGTAAGTATAGACTCATGGTTGTTTGTGGAATTTGAAGGTAGTCTAAATGTATGTTTGGGTAAGCAAGTATGAGGTGAGAAATTCGTATAAGTAGAAAAGATTGTATGGGGTTATAATATAAAATTAAGGTTGATCATGTCTATTATGTAACTTTACCCCTTGACCTTCTTTTCGTTGGTAATTGTAAACTAGTACTACTTGTGAGAAGGTATGTAGTGATTTTTGAAGCGTTTGTATAGTATGTCCCAAATTTTATGGACTAGCATATTATGTTGCATTTTTCAGTAGTGATAGATGATTGGTACAGGACTATATGCTTGAATTTAATGTAGAATGTGGTGGTAAAAATAGTGGCATGAGATTAATGATGTATGTTTTGTGGGAAAAAAATTAGTAGGCTTGATGTGTTAAAATAGTACGTGCTAATGAGTTATGGTAAGGAAGACCGTAAGGTCAAGATCAATTATTTTTTGTTTGGAAGTTCTAGTGTACTAGTGTTTCTTAATGTCTATTTCATGGTATCCAAGTGAGAATCATGCGTAAGGCTGGGTTGTAAAATCATGTTTAGCACTACACATTAAGTTTTGAACAATTGATGTCCATGAAGGTGGATGTGATGATTTCTTGGTTAATGATACTAGTTTTATGGAAGTAATCTAATAGGATTGAACGGTTTATGCAAGAGCTTAAGTTTATTTGATTCATAGTGAAGTATGATGTTGCATATATAATGTAGAAGTATGCCCAAGGTAATCTGAGGTTGCGATATTTTCTAAGACTATTACACGTTTTGTGTGACGAGTGGTACCGTTGAGTTTCTAGGTGGAGAAAGACTAGTTAGATGGTATATGGTGTTCTAAATAGCCAAGTTAAGGAGTTTTGATTGATAGTGTTGAGCCTTTTTATATGATCTTGATTCTCATAGTAGAGAGATGTAAGTTTGGAGTCGCGATATTGGTAGGCTATGTCAGAAGTAGTATGATTCATTGAAGGCTTGGTGATATCTATGTTAAGTGCTAGATTCTAAGTTTGAGTTTTTGAAGGTTGAACTAATATAAATAAGAGTTAAAGCACTAGACGGTGTGCACTCCGACTATGGGGATACCCATGAAGATCCGAAGTTAGTAAGGGTGCAAGTATTATATGATGACTACTGGGTCTATAGAATGATAAAGTATATCTCAGAAGGTAGTATTAATAGTGGGTTTTCCATTTTCAGGTGTAGTCATTCGGGTTTAGTGCCATGATATGCGTGTATAGTAGTTTTCTAGACCCCAGAGTGCAGTGAGTGTACTTTAGTTTAGAGTCTAGTAAGGGATCTCCCAAACTTAATATGCTGACTTGAAGCTAAGGGGGAGATCATAGAGCGAATAACCAAGTCAGGCTTTCAGATTCTAGTAGTGATATCAGTATGACATAGAAAATCAGAAGGGAAGAGTGAGGTTCAACCCATTATGATCTCAATATTTTTCAGTTATCCTAATACCTACTCATACCTCACATTTCAGTTCCATGATCATAGTTCATGTTCATGTATATGATAGAAAATCACGTGCTCTTCCAGATTCCTAAATGAGGAACTTCAGTTCATTCAGCCGTCGGAATCACATTCCATATGTTATGAACTCTAAATTGAGGTCATGCAACAAATGACTCATGTATTCACGCTTTATAGTGTGCTCAGTTCCCATAATTCATGCTATACTCTTTACGATAGGTGGAATATAGTTCATAGCCATGTATGCCCCAATTCAGATTTTTTTTCTTTGATAAATCCCGGATGTTGATTTGTTATTCCCCAGGCCTCAGTTAAGTGTCAAGTTTCATATAACATCCTTCCATGCTTCAAGATCTTATGTTCTAATCTTTAATGACTCCTCTTTATGTGATGTTAGTGGTGATGAGTAAATGTTTCTAGTTGGTAGAAGATCATAGTATGCTTATTTTAGATAAGGCCATAAGTGCGAAGTAAGGTTGGGGTCAAGTCTTTGATGCATGTGATGGTTAGCTGAAAGGTGTGTGTGTGTATGTTCTTGGGGTAGAGTATGGGAGCTATATCGATAGATGGTTAGTAGAATATGTGAAGTGTGTCTTTATGAGTGTTTACTTTGAAGTTCATATGTGGTTATAGAGATAGGCTTGAATGACATGTTGGAATTTTTGTTAAGGAACGCTATATGCGCTAGCGACTTCATAGTAATAGTTCAGAGTTATCCATTGAAGTGGTAAGGCATGATAGTCTTAGGGTGTGATCTTTTAAGAGATATATAAGGTGGAATCTTATGGTTTAGACTTGTATCGTGGAGTGGCATGTAGTATTTTGCGAGTTGGAGTTAGGCCTGATCACGGTGAAGAGGATTTAAGTTACTATAGACATTAGTAGAAAGATTTATAAATGCAAATACGAGAACAAATAGGTTGGATCGAATGAATGTGGTATCTACGGGTAATAGTACAGTTAAGGGAGTATTCGAGGAGTGTGCTAATCTTTAAAGTAAGAAGTCGCATTGACTAAGGCCTGGAAATTCTATCCTAATTTATGAGTTATATGTCTATATCCTAGACTGCTGAGTAGTGTAAATGTTGTGATTTCCCTCAGTTGGATGTCTTATGTAATACATACTCAAGATTCGTGGTTTTCTATTACTGCTAGAACTTCTTTAGAGAGAGTGTTGAAGAGATACTCCAGTTGAGTATAAGTGTCTGGTATAATTCAGTCTGTAATTCAGTTTAACAGTCGGGTAGACAAGTTACTATGGTTTTTCCACCTTTTCACCCTGTCCTACTATCCGAAGTCTCATGCGTATGGCCATTCCCAAGAGATAATCTATTCCATCCATATAAATTGTGAGTTCAGTTCATTCCTAGAATCATATTTCAGATTCAGCTATCTATTCATGACTCGGTGCATAAGAGTTCAGCGTATAATCTCAAAATTTTTCAAGTATTTCAGCTCAGATATTGTAATACCCTTGTACGATCTAAGTCTTGATGTCTTATGATTCGTACTTGCATAAGTTATCACTTCCTAATTTCAATATGTATGATTGGATCATGAATATTTCAAGGGAATCCTAAATTTTCAGCACGAATCAGCTTCTTGAAGCAAGAAAAGTTAAGTCACCTCAGAATTCAGTTTCATTATAGAAGTTTAAATATTTCAGATCAGTTATGTCCTTTATTAGAAAACACATCATGTCCGCGTTATTTCATACCTTTAAGCTTCAACAAGTTCCTACCCATCATTCGGGGATGAATGATCCCAAGGGGGAGATAATGTAACACCCCGCATTTCGGACGAGAACGAAAATCGTCATTTCCTTCACGTAAAGGTTCCAAAAGCCATAACTCCAATGCAAGTTTAGCGTGTTAATAAATAATGTAGTGTGGAAACCTATTTGAGCATGAATTGAGATCATAGAGGTCCCCAAGGTCAAGGACAAGTAGAAAGTTTTCCTATCGTTCAAATTTTAGTGAGTGTTGAAACTTAGGTCAACTTCAATCGACCATTAATCTTTGTATATATTGAATTAGAGTGCCTACTATAGATCAAATGAAAGGTATTAGAATTATCTTTCCAACGATACTAATTTCGCAAAAATCCAACACCCGAGAAAGAAGTTATGGCTTTGGAACGTGGAGTGTGTCGTGCAGCATAAGGTGTGCGACGCACAACCTAATGTGTGCGATAAAGAGTGTGCCGCACAACCTATATTATGCGATAAGGTGTGCGCCACATATATTATTACTCAAGTGACTTAAACACTCCATTTTTGGGGCAAAATGGTCCTTTTCCCACCCTTATTTAGCCATAAACACGAAATTCGGTTCCCAAATACCCCAAAATACACCTTCATTCATAAAAATTGCTCAAGAACTCTCCTTAGGGTTTCAAAATAAAAACCCAAACAACTCAAGATTCAACCATGGGTTTTTGAAACTAATTGCATATTTGGAATCCCTAGAACATAGGCTTCAGGAAACACCTATCATCTTCGCATATAGAGGTACGTGGGGTTATCTCAAAAATCTCATGGTCTTAAAAATTCATGTTTTAAAAATGTGGGTTTTGAAATTATGAATATAATCCCGTTTTAAACATTTTATGATATTGATTTGGTCTTTAGGCCTATTCCCAAAGTGGTTTGATATATGATATATGTATATGCATGTATTCCAAAAAGATGTTAACTTGAGAGCATGAATTATATGAAATCCCTTTCTTTATAGGATCTCATTTTAAATTCTCATATGATGTGAAATGTTTGAAATCATCTTGACAAACGTGACATGAAATATTTTGAAAATGGTCATGGTTTTGACTTGCAATGGGAGGGTTGTTATGTTGAAATATGATGAATATAATGGTTATATGAAAGAATGATGTGATATTGATGGCTTGCAAGTCGGGTATGATGATACCCTACAGAATAAGATATTTGATTGAATTAAATGGAGTTTGATGCATTGATTTTAAATGAGATAGGTGGATGCCTGAAGAAGGCATTTGAGTGTAAGGGCTCATCGCTGGAAACCGTGTTTGCCGACATGGGGATTTGTTACCAGGCTAAGTGATCTTGTGTACTTGACTTTATGTTGGGACTATGGTTAGGAGCCCAGGCTAAGTGATCTTGGGCACTACTATACTTTATTGGGTCGAGACACCCTGCTTAGCGATCTTGTGTGTCTTCCCCTCACTTATAGTCTAATCTCGGCGGTAACCGAGATTTGACAGTTGGAGTTAATGTTATATGTAGGGTATTCCACCTAGCTCAGCTGCATTACATTGTTGTTGAAAACTATTACATTATGCCCATGTGTTTTCAAATTATTTGATATGAAACTGCTTTATAATGGCTCTCACCTATATTTGAAAAAAATATTATATTTTGTTTTTGATTTCTCTGCGTACCAATACTTTTGTATTGACCCCCTTCCCTCCCAGGTTTGGAGGCACAGTTTAGGGGTCTAGATAACCAGTAGATATCTTCCGACAAATTTGCAGAATCAAGTGGTGAGCCTTCTATATTTTGGAAGGCCTGATGTCTGTCAGTTCATTTATCATTTAGTAGTTTTGGGTCTACTGGGGGCCTTGTCTCAGTTTTTGGACTGTAATTTATTTCAGTCATGTATTAGAGATTTTGCAGACGGTTGTTCAGATGTCGATAGATGTTGTGGGACATTATTTCCCCTTTTTTTATTTCATTTGATTTATGACCATGTTTTTCGTAATATTGTCTATCTTTCGCATATCTTATTATCATATAAATTATGTGCATGATTACTAGATAGATAGGGGTATTTCGGGCCTTCATGGTTCGGAATGCTCGTCACAGACAGGGCCCCGGTTCGGGTCGTGATATAGAGGTACTGTAACACCTTGATTTTCTGGAATCGGAATGCCACATGGTGCTCATGACCTCGAGGGACCACAAGCTAACTCTTTCTGATATCTGTAACTGAGCACTGGATAATATACTAAAATAAATGCGGAAAACTGGAAGAATCTTTCCATAAGGTTCAAAACATCTAAAATAATTAATACTGAAAACTAAATACTAATACATTTGTTCGAAAAGCCTCTAACTGTCTGAACTGTGGAGCTGATGGGATATGGCCCCAACTAACTCCGTTTACTGAAAATAAACTGAGTTTAATGCCATAATAAAATAAGGATCATCCTAGAATGAAGAGGACTCACTGCTACGTCTACTGCTGCTGACTAAGTCTGGACTGCTAAGGGTATTCTGGATCTCGCGCTTCGGAACCTATGGTATAAGACACCACAGTGCAAGAGAAAAGTATGCATCAGTACTTTGAATGTACTGGTATACTAGATGAGGTAAGGATAAATGCAAGGGCTTATGCATGAACATAGCTCAACTGAATAATCATGAGAGTACTAAATGAGGACATATGCATGAATGCACAACCATAACTGAAATCATCGTGACTCTGAATACTGAGACTCGGATAATGCTTTACTGACGCCTGAACTCACTACTAATACTGAAAAACTTAATAACTGAATCTTCTGATATTGATAATTGAGTACTGAAGTTGAGATCAATCCTATCTAGCGAGTGATCTCTGAATCTGATGATACTGAAGCTGATTAACTGAATTTACTCATATCAATGACTGAGTTCTGAGCTTGCTACTATCGACTGACTAAATCTATGATCTAACCTTTCTAATGGATGATCTCTGAATCTACTAATAATGATAAAAAATAATTGTATCTGAGATCATACCTATCTAGAGAAAGATCTCTGAATCTATTAGTACTGATTCTAATTAAATTTACGTGAGACCAGGCATATCTAGTGGGTGGTCTATGAATCTATGGAACTATCTAAGTTACTTACTGAGATGGGTGACTGTATCTGACTATCCTGGGTTTTCAATTCTACTCTGAAGACTGATACTAAAACTGCAACTGTGGGAGTTCTCACTTAACCGACATGCCCCGAATATGATCTGGTGGGGTCCAACCTGTAACCCTAGCTGGAAGGGTGTCAATACCGTGCCACGGGTAAAGACCTCTGCTATGGTTAAGCCTCTCTAACGGGTGACCCTGAACAGGAAGTCAAGCCTAAGGTAGTATGATAGTCAAACCTTAATCTAATGGGTGACTCTTGGTCCTGCGCTGGCTACGCAGTTCTAGATTTCAAGGATTGCTGTTAATGACTTTACCTCTCTAATGGAAAGCCGTCATCCCTGCACTCGCTCGGTGTTAGCTACTACTCCCAACTGAAGGACTCTGAACTGATTCTTATACTGAACTAAATTAAACTGAATCTATTACTGATTTGATTATGTTACTTGACTGATCTGACTGAGTTTACTTGATTCCTTTATCTGATGGAATACTTCTGAATTGTACTTTCTGTTTGAATACAACTGAGTTCTGTAACTTACTGAGCTTTACTGTAATCTGAACTGAGTACTGAGCTTGATTAGACTAAATACTGAGATTTACTGAGTTTCCTTAACTTCTGTCACTAACTGAAATATACTGGTCATAGCACGACTGAGATTATCTTGAAACTGACTCAGCTCTAGACAAACAACTAAGTTTTTGGGTATTAAATATCCCCAGGACTCGATAACATAAATAAATAAGACATGAAAACTCTTGTGTAATAATAATAACAATAGACTATCATTCGCAATATAACCAATGAAGCATCATCTCGAGCACTTGGGAATCTTAAACAAGTAATTGTAAAGGGAAGCATGCTATTGTCTCATAACTCATCCAACAAGGAGTTCACATGAACAGAAAGACATGCAACATATCATAATTCATTCATGTAGGTCCTTCAACAAACACTTGGCATACACTAGTTGACACATAATAGGGGATTTCATACTTAACATGCTACAATGGAACTATCTTCTTCACATAAGCATTCTATCAAACATATGGGAGACACACTTTGGTCATAAAACATTCAATGCACCCAATTAACATGATTACATAATTCAACATGCTTCTTGAATGGGATTTATCATGAATATCGCATAATCAATACATACTAGGGTCAAAGCTTGAATCTTTATAATTAAAACCTGAATCAAAACTTATCAACAACATGAACTTCAATTTCTATTCACATAAATCATGAAAACTCATAAACATAAAATTTATAATTTTGAAAAGGATTCTTGAACTTCTTGGGTAGAAGGAACCCAAGAATCAACATCCAACATACCTTGCTATGTAATTCTTGAAAGATTCACGTTGAAACCTTGATGATTTGGGTCTTGGATTAGAAACCCTAGGTCTTGTTCTTGAAGAAAATTGAGAGAAAACAATAATATTTGGGTGTAAATGTGCTGAATCTCGTGTTAAAGAGTATATATAGTGGTTGGGAAAAGACCCTTTTTGCCCTTGGAATTAAAATCCGGAACTAGAAAAATCTCGATTTTATGTGCTGGCGCGACGCGCCATAATCGCGCCAGCTTACTAGAAATGGGACAATTAGGAAACTGAGCCTTGGCACGATGCGGTATAATCGCGGAGGCTCACTGGAATTTGACAATTGACATTTTGGCTGGCTCCGCGACGCGCTAAAGTACCAGGTGGCACACTCTTTCTCTAAAATATCTCTAACTCTTTGCCTGAATGTCAAATTTAGGCAAATTTGGTATCGATTGAAAGCTTATTCAATTATCTACATGACAAAAATTTGATATTAGGGAAATTCTTCACGGTTGAAAATACTTCTCACTTGGGAAGTCTACCCTTTCTCCCCTTAAGGATGAAGCTCGACTTAAAAAATCTGGGGTATTACAGGTACAGGTCGTGTTTTTTCACACTTTTTTATGCCAGAAGTTTTCCACATTAAAAATCACTATCTCATTTACTTACTGCAGCGTTGAAACATGTTAGACAACCTATTTCACAGATAGGCAACTATTAGGCTAAACTAAGTATATCAGTAGATCTCGTACTCTAACAAGTAGTATTAGAGCGAGGTTATCTTAAATATGGATAAAACCTAAGATAAGATCATCATGATGAATTCTGCACCTACTGTCCAAAGTAAAGGACAATCTACCACCAGACCTCCACTCTTTGATGACACTAACTTTGTCTGGTAGAAAGCAAGAATGGAAATATTATTGCAATGAGAAGATTATAAGTTGTGGGATTAAATAACTGATGGACCCATAGTCCTTTTGGAGACTGTTGATGGAGAGATAGTCAAGAAATTTAGTAGTAAGTTTACTGCTAAGAATCTCACTGCATTGAAGAAAAACAAAGGAAAAAAATATTCTAGTGTGTCGACTAGGTCCTTCTGAATACAACAGGGTGTCCAACTGCAATATTGTCAAGGAGATATGGGATGCCTTGGTAAATTTACATGAAGGAACATCTCAAGTGATTAAATTTAGGATTTCCTATCGTTTCACTGAATATGAGGCTTTTTAGATGGGAGAAAATAAATCTTTCCCTGGAATAATAACTCGATTGACAACCCTGACAAATGAGCTGACATCCCTGGGAAAAGCCATATCTACTGAGGAATAGGTGGAGAAGGTTTTATAAATTCTTCCTAAATCCAAATGGGATGTAAAGATCACACCAATTATAGAGGCAAAAGATCTTACCAGTATGTCCCTGGATGAGCTTATTGGTAATCTGAAGACTTATGAAATGCAATTCGATAAAGTCAAGAAAAAGTAATTAACTGCTTAAAAAAATGTTGCCCTAAAGGCAATTGATAGTAGTGAGGAGGTTGAACTAAGTGAGGAACAAATTGCTTTTATTTTAAAAAACTTCAGCAAATTCTTTAAGAAAAAGAATGGAACAGGTAACAAGAAGCGTTTCACTGACAACTTCGCTGGTTGTTACAAATGTGGGAAGACTGGTCATCAAATCAGAGATTGTCCTCTTTAGAAAGTTAAATAGAGAAAATAAAGATAAAAAAAGAGTTAAAAGAAAAGGTAAAGAAAAAGAAAAATGAAGAATATGCTATGGTGGCCACTTGGGGATTGATGAAACTGCTCTCATGGAAATTGATAATTCAAACTTGGAGAATGAAGAAGATGCAACCTCTGAGGTAAGTATTCTTGAAATCAAAGAGAAATTACACTTGTTCTCAGAAAGAAAGAATGTATCCTTAATGAGTGCTTTAATTGATGATTTTCAAGAATTAACTTCTGATAGGGAAGAGATATTCAGCAGCCTTGCAAGCCTGAAGTTTGATTACATTGATCTTGAGTCCTGCAAGAACACTGTTGAAAAGGAAAATAACACTCTTAAGGAACAAGTAAGTCAACTTGATTCTTCCAACCTTACACTAAAATCTGAGGTCTTAGTATTGACTCTTTATGAAAAAGGAAAGAAGTTCAAAAGTGAAGAATAAGAAAGAATTGAGTCTGAATTGACAAAGGTACAAAATGAATGGTATGGTGAAAAACCAAAAGTGTTCATCTTAAGTCAAGAGCAAATAAATGGACAAACTCCTCAAGAATTATCCATAATTTATGTGAAAGGGCCCAGAATGAAAAGGCTGGATTGGGATTTTTTAAAAATTCTATTGCTACCAATGGCTTATGCTTTATATGTGAAAATCAGGGGCATCCTATAACTGAATGTCCAATTGCTGCAAAACGTAGATCTAGAAACACAATCCTAGTAAAGAAATGTGACTCCATGATATCCTAGACCAACATGAAGAAAAATAAAACTGGTTAGAGGAATAGGTCACACAACTTGTTGCTTTGCCGGTCTAGAGGAAATCTTATTCACCCTTTTTCTCATAATAAAGGATCCACGCTTGTCCGGTTTCCTATATCTAATCCCTGATTTTGTTTACAAGTGAGAGTAAAAGTGTAATACCCTACATTTCGGGCTATTCTTTGAACCATCGTTGCTACGTTTATAAGATAAAATACAAATGATTCCCATGTGAATATAATTTTTATGATCTTTATCATCGTGTTTGATGTGCTTTCAAGGTGAAAAATGTTCAAAAGAATCACTTAGAACAAAGTTGAGCTTAGAGCCTTTGATTCGTTCAAAGTTTGGAATTTGATTCTACAAGGGTCTACTTTGAAAGTGTATAAATTTTTATATTCATAGAATTTTGCATCTCAAGACTCACCAAATTGTAGATAATTGATTAGCTTTCCAACGATACCAATTTTGCCTTAATCCGATACCCGAGCGAAAAGTTATGGCATTTTTCATGTGAGGCAGTAAGCCGACGCGATTGGGATGCGTCGGTCATCAACGCAATTAGCAACGCGACGCAATGGAAATCATGTTACAAAACTGTTCCACACGCTATTTCAGTTCCTAAAGGGTCTAGGGGCACTTTAGTCACTTTTCCTTACCCAAATCCGTTCATAACACTTAATTTCAGCCCAATAGCATTAGATACATCATAATTTATCTCTTTCTCTCCAAGAAAACTCCAACCCCTTCAAGAACACCAAGAGCTCAACCAAGTTTTCTCCAAGAAAGTTAATAATCCAAGCTTCCGAGTTCAAGAACTTTAAGAATAAGCTTCAAGAACACCATTAGAGATTCAAAGTTCAAGCTTTCACATTCAATTTATCAAATAAGGTATGTAGGGTTATGAACAAGGATACACTTTCATCCTTGTGCCCAAAACTAATTTTAAAGTTGAATTTACGTATATAGCAATTAGGGTTCATACCTATCTTATCTTGTTTTGAGTTTGTGGATTTGTATAATGATTTAAGTGTTAAAGTGCATGCTTGTTCTCCTCTATTTATACTTGATTTAAAGATTTTCAATTGAAATTTAAGCATGATATTATGTTGTAAGTTAAATGAAAGAAAGCATGAGATTCAAAGGCTTTAGTGCATCAAGATTTTGCATGCTCATGTTTTGATCCATAAGATTCATATTGTGATTTTGACTTAATTATCTTAATTGAAATTATTGAAGTATTTCAAGAAAATTATTGAGCATAAAGTATTATTTTGATTTAACATGAATTTAAAGCATGGGTTATTAATCCCTAGTTTGAATATTGATATTTCAAGAAAATTATTCTTTGAGGCATCCTATGATCAGTTTATTCTGAAATTTTGAACAAGATTTTCTTTTAATCCTCAGTTTAGATATGGAATCCACTTTACAGTTTAAAATAAACAGACGCATAACTGGTTTTCATAGTAAACCCTCATGCTATTTTTAAAGTGGATTTCCTACAGATTGAGCATACAAATTAAAGGGAGTAGTAATTAGCACCGAGCGGAAAGTGTGGGTTTAGTGCATCCTACTTCCCCAAAACTATGAGTCAACATAGGTACAAATTTAGATTATATTCCATTTGTATATGGATACAGATACAGATTGTGATCACTTAACTCAGGTTATACTCCTTGTAAAGAGTATGACACCTCTCCCTAACGTAAGTTTTTTCCCTTAGGGGAACTAGACATTGGACACTATGATAGCTAACATAGTGTATATCGGTTAGAAGAACCTCCTTCAAGCCTAAGTCCTAAAACAGAATAACAGAACAACTTTTAGAAACTAAGTGTAAAGGCTCAATATTTTATACAGATATTATTTTACATAAGTCATTAGCTATGAGATTTTAGCTTTTAGTTTACAGATACAAAGGTGAGTCCTTTTTCACTTAGCTTGCATGATTTGAAAACAGACTTAATTTCAATTTTACTTAGTCCACTAGAAGAAAGTGTAAAAGTACAACTTTTAAAACTAAGTGTTATGACCCACAAGATTTATACAGTATGTTTTATCACTCATGATTCATGATTTTCAGATTTCAGTTATTCCAGCCAATGTGAGTCATTTATACTTAGCATGCATTTATTTACAAGTTTATATAAACATTGAGCTATTGTTTAACTTATGCATTCACCCCCATATTCTCAGTACACTCAAAAGTACTGATCCACATATACGTCTATGTGCTACATTGGTTAATAATGTAGGTACCAGTTCAGTTGTAGTCCATATATCATGATCAGACGGTTGCAGATTTCATCCAGCAGATGATGAGTCCTCCTACTTCGGGGACTTCTGTTAGATGTTATTTATGTAATTTACTTTCTTACTCATATGTATTGATTAGTCGTAGTTGGAGTCACGTCCCTGCTATCTATAGTTAGTATAGTAAAGGTTTCACATATATCAGTCAGTGTCAGTCATGTAATTTCAGTTTTGCTCTTCAATTCCATCAGAATGTAAAATTATATCAGTATTATATTTTTTTCTAAATTTCATCATGATTATATTTCCACATAGTAACTTCAGTCATTTTATACATATGTAAATCATTTGCTTAGCAGTATGCCAGTACAAGGGTTAGCTTGGGATCACCTATGGTCCTAAGCACCGTGTGACGTCTTGGGACCAATTTTTGAAGCGTTACAAACTTGGCATCAGAGAACAAGGTTCAAGTGTCCTAGGGTGTCTGTGAAGCCATGCCTAGCAGAGTCTTGCGGAATGGTACGCAGTCATCTGTACTTTTCTTTGAGAGGTACAGGGCATTTAAGAAAAGTTTTCTTTCTTTTATACTCTAGATTGTGCTGTAAAATTCTTCTCTCAGAAACTTCTATCGATTTGTGGGTCACTCCATTATTCTCCATCTATGTTATATTCTTGAGATCACACGATTAGCAAGTTCCAATTCATCCTAAGATGATGCTCTCAAATTTACTATTAATAACTTCAGAAGTCATACACGGGGCTTGAGAAGAGCTCACTAGTGTGTTATAATTTCCTCAAATCAAAATTTATGTCCTCATCCATATATGTTTTTCAGTTAAGATAGAATAAGATATGCATTCAGATTTCTCATCATTCCTTCAATACAGATAGTGCTCATAAGAGAGGATAGTATGAATTTAGATTGCTAAATAGAGTTTGCATTTGAGGGAAATTGCAACCTGGAGTATTATGATTCATAAGTAGTAGAACCTTCCTATAGTTGGAAGTATGGGCATAGAAATGTAGTGACAAGAAAAGAGGGAATGACGATTGATAGAAAGTATAGAGATAAACTTATGCATGCTATAGATTTGGCATTATGGTGATATGTCTTGGTGTGTTAGTTAAGTAGAAGGTAGAGATTGAGTTATTAGTTAAGGTGAATTATTATTTACATGGAGTATGAAAGGAGTTATTGATGGTAATTATTGTGTTAGAAAAGTATAGATTATTAATGAAGTATTTGGTGGTTTAGTATTGTTAATTTAGGCTTCCCTTGAGGTTGCAAAAAGGAATTTAGTTGAAACTTATAGAACTATGAAACAAATTTAGGTGTATAGATGGGTAAATAGTAGTGATGTGTATAGGGAGGATGTGCTAATGGATTATAATAAGATAGGACATACGCTCGTGATCAATTATTGTTATTATGGGGTTCAAGTGGACTAGTGTTTCTTGATGTCTTGTTTTATAGCTTTCAAGTGAGAATAGTATGTGAGGTTGGGTTGTTAATCATACCTATCCCTAGATACTAAGTTTTAATAGTGGATGATCATCAAGGTAGATGTAATGGTTTCTTGGTTAGTGATGCTCGTTATATGGAGGTGAACCAATAGGCTTGAAATAGTGAATGCAAGAATTTAAGTTTATTGATTTGAGATTAAGTATGATATTGTAGGTATGACGTAGAGGTGTGCCCAAGGTGATATAGGGTTGCATTATTTTCTAAGGTTATTAAGTATCGTGTGTGGTTAGTAGTACCCTTGAGTTGCTAAGTGGAGAAAGGCTAGTTATATAGTACATGGTGTTCTTAATAACTAAGTTAAGGAGTTATGATTGATAATGTTGAGCCTTTTGATATGATCTTGATTCTCATAGCTTAGAAATATAAGTTTAGAGGCATGATATTGGTAGGCTATGAGGGAAGTAGTATGGTTCATTAAAGGTTTGGTGATATCCATGTTAAGTGTTAGAATCTGAGTTTGAGTCTTTGAAGATTGACCTAATAGAAATAAGAGCTGAAGCACTAGATGGTGTGCACTCTGGCTATGGGAATACTCATGAAGATTTTAAGTTAGTAAGTGTTCAAGTATTATGTGATGACTATTGGGGCTATAGAAAGATAAAGTTGTATCTCAGAAGGAAGTATTAGCAGTGGGTTTTACACTTTCAGGTGTAGTCTTTCGGGTTAAGTTTTATTATTTACGTGTATTGTTATACCCCAGGCTCTAGAGTAAAGTGGTTGCACTTCAGTTAGAGTTTAGTAAAGGGGTTCCACAGACTTAGAATGATGGCTTAAAGCTAAGGGGGAGATGATAGGATAAGTAAACAGGTCAGATTCTAAGATTCTAGTAGTGCTGCCAGTGTGGGAGGAAGATGCTAGGCTCATTCTTATTTCAATATTAATACTTCAGGCATCACGATATATACTCATGCCTTACGTGTCATCTCGATGATCATAGTTCTGTTCATGCATATCATAAAAAATTATGTACTCTCACTACTAAAAAAAAGGGAAAACCGACCACAAAAACGGACCACAAGTCATCGGTTTTCCCCAATTTCCGACCACAAAACCGACCAAACTGTGTGGTCAGTAAATTAGTGGTAGCTTTTTAAAAACTGACCACTTTAAAAATATATATTTATTTTTAAAATTTATTATTATGTTATTAAAATTTTAAAAAATTATTTAATTTTTTTTTAAAAAAAACCCGACCACAAGTGGTCAGTTTTATATTAAATTAATTAATTTTAATAGAAAATCGACCAATTGGTTTTTCTGGGATTTTTTTTTTTAAAAAAATCAACAAATGTAAATTCTTTCAAAAGTGTACAACACAACAATAGTTTCAAAAGTGTACAAACTACAACATAATGTCTAAATTAAAAGTACAACAATAGTTTCAAAAGTGTACAAACTATAACATAACGTCTAAATTTAAAGTACAACACATACAAAAGTTAAAAAACTAAAAGTCATCTTCATCGAATTCGTCCTCGTCTTCCATATCCTCATCTGTGCTGATATCATCCAGGGGGCCTAGTCATTTTGCAACCCAAACTGCATCACCAAGACATGGAGGAATAATCCCTGCAGTCTGAATGAAAGAGGTGAACTGCTCCAGCAGCATCCTGATTTGTGATGAAGTTTCCTCCTTCTTTTTCTGCGCCCTCTCTCTCTGTTCAACAAGCTCTTTAGTGAGTTTAGAAACCATATTTTCTAGTCTCTCAATGGTTTCTCTATCAACTGAAGAGCTAGAGTAGGCAGGGCAGGATGAACACCTAATATTCTCGCCAAAAAAATTGTTGTGGTATCCATAGTAATGGCCTCTAACTGCAGGACCCATAAATTTCCCCCATAACTCCTCCTTTACACGTCGGGGTAGTGGGTCACCCTGACTTTCAGGAGGCTAAGTACTACGATACTGACTAACGAGCTGTGTATATTTTTCCTATATTAATTCAAAGTAAAGTTAAAATTAAAAGTCAAAAAATATTGAAGTACTTATAATTGAATAATATCAAATTTGAGAAAAAGATTCATAAATGCAATATTTGTTTCTTACATGGGTGGCTTTTGCACGAGGTTCAACTCAGACATCTTCATTAGTCGGGTTCTTTTTCTTTCTCATATAAGTCTCCTCGAATAGCTCATCGTGTGGTATGCTCCTACCCTTTTCTTTTTCCAGCATATGAAAAAATTATCAATGTTCAAATAATTAAAAGTTTAAATAGAAACAAACAGTTAAAACTATAAAAGTTACATACCATTTTTTCCTGCACAACAAGGGCACTTTTGGCACCTGCAGTATGTAGGGAGCCACCCTTGGATGATGCCCGAGCTTTCTTTCCTTTTTCCCTCAGCAATTGGTATTCTTCTCTATTCCAAAGGCGTATATATTGTTGCCATAAGGGTTCACTAATCCAGTCAGGTTTTACCAACTTGGTTTGGGTATAATCCAACAGACCGTTAAACATGAATCTACATCTTCTGAAAAAGTTCCTCTTTATAAGACATGTATTCGCATCATCCAACCAGTAAAATTTCAACAACAAAAACAAAAATGTTAAATTCAATCTTTTGTTCTAACAAAGTGTTAAGTAGTCAATAAGTTAAATTTTTACATTAAATTCTTTAAACATTCTCTCCCTGTCAAGTTCTGGAACCTTTTGCCAACTGGTCCAGTAGCCGTTGAAGTTCACCTTAGATATGCACGTAGATTGAAATTCTATTCATGAGAGATGTCCTAAGTTTCAACCCCCTCATGCCATAAAATTTGAAGTTCATCGATCAAAGGTTGCAAGTAGACATCTATTTCGCTTTTAGGATTACGCAGGCCAGAAATAACCAAATTCAAAAATATATAGGGACTAGTCATCAATATTTCAAGAGGAAGATTATAAGGAGTGATAAATACAGGCCAACATGAATATGGCACAACACCAAATGAAAAAGGGGAGAACCCATCCGCACATAATCCCAAATGAATATTTCGTGGATCTGCTGCAAAATCTGGATAAGTTGCATTAAAATGCTTCCAAGCCTCTCCATCAGATGGATGACACATAACACCAGTGGGCCTTCTGTTTTCACTGTGTCATATCATATGAGAAGTTGAGCTATTTGAAACATACAACCTCTTCAACCTTGGTATTAGAGGTAAATAATGCATCGCCTTAATAGCAATATGATTTTCACTAGAACCATGCTTATATCGAAGGTGCTGACAAAACTTACAGGACTCTAGGTTATCATCTTCTTTAAAGTATAACATGCAACCATTTTCACAATAGTCGATTCTAACCGAGGAGAGACCTAACTTTGACACCAGTCTTTTAGCCTTATATAAAGAATCATGAACCTCTAAGCCGGGGTCAATTAACTCTTTAATAAGGTCTATCATTAAGTCCATTCCTCCTTTAGCAATATTTCAGTCAGATTTAATACTTAATAATCTAACAGCAATAGACAAACGAGAGTGTGAATACCCGTCAAACAAAGGATGACTAGTAGCATAGAATTTGCCCACTTCACTATTAGGAACATCTTCAACATTTTCCCTAAAGTCACCCCCGTGTTGCATCCCAAAAGCATCGTGCACTATTTCTGTGATCCTAGTATCTTGATATTCATTATACCCTGCAGACCTACTACTTTCTCCAACAACAAAGTTATTTTGTGCAACATCACCATGAATACCATGCAATCTTAAAAAGTCCTTGTGAAACCCATTTCTATAAAGATGTTCTTTTATATCTTCTTCGCTTACAAAATTTATACCATCACATCTAACACAAGGACAACGAATAGTCCGAAAATGTGTCCAAACATCAAGTCTCTTAGCATGTTCAACAAATCTTTTGACACCTTCAACAAATTCCTCCGTAAAACCCATTCTATTATCATTGTTTCGTTGATAAATCTAGCTATAATCAGGTTCCATCTACACAATCAATCAGATTCAACTAATTAGATCAAGTCACAAAAATTCAATTATCAACAAATAAAACCACATTAAAAAAATACCATTAAAGTCCCCACACTTAATTATTTTCAACCTACCAAGTCACCAAACATAACCACATCTAACCTACCAAGTCCCCACACTTAATCATTTTCAACCTACCAAGTCACCTTTAAAGTTTCTATACTTAAATATTTTCAAGTGACTAAGTCATCAAACAAACCAAATTCAATAGAAAAAATTTCCTTTAAAGTTACTACCCTTAACCATTTTCAAGTGACTAAATCACCTACCAAACCACATTAAAAACAAAAAAAAATCCCCTTTAAAGTCCCCAAACTTAATGATTTTCAACCTACCAAGCCACCTTTAAAGTCCCCACACTTAGTCATTTTCAACTTACCAAGTCACCTTTAAAGTCCCTACACTTAACCATTTTCAAGTAACTAAGTCACCTACCAAACCACATTCAAAACAAAAAAATTCCCTTCAAAGTTCCTACACTTAACCATTTTCAAGTAACTAAGTCACCTACCAAACAATATCAAAACAAAAAAATCTCCTTTAAAGTCCCTACACTTAACCATTTTAAAACAACTAAGTCACCTACAAAACCACATTAAAAAAAATCCCCTTTAAAGTCCCTACACTTAACATTTTTTAAGTGACTAGATCACCAAACAAACCACATTCAAAATTAAAAATCCCCTTCAAAGTCCCTACACTTACCCATTTTCAAACAACTGTCACCTACAAAACCAAATTAAAAAAAATCCCCTTTAAAGTCCCTACACTTAACCATTTTCAAGTAACTAAGTCACCAACCAAACCATATTCAAAATAAAAAAATCCCCTTTAAAGTCTCTACACTAAACCATTTTCAAGTGACTAAGTCACCAACCAAACCACATTTAGAATAAAAAATCTCAATTAAAGTCCCTACACTTAACTATTTTTGATAAACTAAGTCACCAAATAAACCACATTCAAAACAAAAAAAGCACCTTTAAAGTACCTACACTTAACCATTTTCAAGTGACTAAGTCATCAAAAAAACCACATTCAAAACAAAAAATCCCCTTTAATGTCCCTACACTTATCCATTTTCAAAGAACAAAGTCACCAAACAAACCACATTCAAAAAAAAAAATCTCAATTAAAGTCTTAACACTTAACCATTTTCAAGCAACCAAGTTACCTACTAAACCACATTAAAAACAAAAGATCTCCTTTGAAGTTCCTAAACTTAACCAATTTCAAGTAACTATGTCACCTACCAAACCACATTAAAAATAAAAAAATCCACTTCAAAGTCCCTACACTTAACCATTTTTAAGTAACTAAGTCACCTACACAACCACATTCAAAATAAAAATATTCCCTTTAAAGTCCCTACACTTAACCATGTTCAAGCAACTAAGTCACCTACCAAACCACATTTTAAAAAATTCCCTTTAAAGTCCCTAGACTTAACCATTTTCAAGTGACTAAGTCACCAAACAAACCATATTCAAAACAATAAATCCCCTTGAAAGTCCCTACACTTAACCATTTTCATGCAACTAAGTCATCCACAAAACCACATTCAAAAAAAAAAATCCCCTTTAAAGAACCTACACTTAACTATTTTCAAGTAACTAAGTAACCAACCATTTAACCATTTTCATGCAACTAAGTCATCCACAAAACCACATTCAAAAAAAAAAAATCCCCTTTAAAGAACCTACACTTAACTATTTTCAAGTAACTAAGTAACCAACCAAACCAAATTCAAAAAAAAAAAAATCCACTTTAAAGTCACTACACTTAACCACTTTGAAGTGACTAAGTCACCAACCAAACCATATTCAAAATAAAAAATCCCCATTAAAGTCCTTACACTTAACCATTTTCGAGAAACTAAGTCACCAAACAAACCACATTCAAAACAAAAAAAGCTCCTTTAAAGTCCCTACACTTAACCATTTTCAAGCAATGAAGTCACCTACCAAACCACATTAAGAAAAATTCTCTTTAAAGTCCCTACACTTAACCATTTTCAACTGACTAAGTAACCAATCAAATCATAATTAAAATAAAAAATCCCCTTTAAAGTCCCTACACTTAACCATTTTCGAGAAACTAAGTCACCAAACAAACCACATTCAAAACAAAAAAAGCTCCTTTAAAGTCCCTACACTTAACCATTTTCAAGCAACTAAGTCACCTACCTAACCACATTCAAAACAAAAAATCCTCTATAAAGTCCCTACACTTAACCATTTTCAAGTGACTAAGTCACCATCAAACCACATTCCAAAAAAAAAATTGCCTTTAAAGTCCCTACACATAACCATTTGCAAGCAATGAAGTCACTTACCAAACCACATTCAAAACAAAAAATCCCCTTTAAAGTTCCCACACTTATCCATTTTAAAGCAACTAAGCCACCTACCAAAACACATTAAGAAAAATTCCCTGTAAAATCCCTACACTTAACCATTTTCAACTGACTAAGTCACCAATCAAACCATATTCAAAAAATAAATCCCCTTGGAAGTCCCTACACTTAACCATTTTTATGCAACTAAGTCACCTACAAAACAACCTTCAAAAACAAAATCCCCTTCAAAGTCCCTACACTTAACCATTTTCAAGTAACTAAGTCACCAACTAAACCACATTCAAAATAAAAAATTCCACTTTAAAGTCTCTACACTTAACCATTTTTAAGTGACTAAGTCACCAACCAAACAATGTTCAAAATAAAAAATCCCCTTTAAAGTCCCTACACTAAACCATTTTCGAGCAACTAAGTCACCAAACAAACCACATTCAAAACAAAAAAAGCTCCTTTAAAGTCCCTACACTTAACCATTTTCAAGAAACTAAGTCACCTAACAAACCACATTCAAAACAAAAAATCCCCTTTAAAGTATCTACACTTAACCATTTTTAAGTGACTAAGTCACTAAACAAACCACATTCCAAACAAAAAATTGCCTTTAAAGTCCCTACACTTAACCATTTGCAAGCAACTAAGTCACCAAACAAACCACATTATAAAAAAAAATCCCCTTAAAAATCCCTACACATAACCCTTTTAGAGCAACTAAGTTACCTACAAAACCACAATCAAAACAAAAAATCTCCTTTAAAGATCCTACACGTAACCATTTTCAAGTGACTAAGTCACCAAACAAATCACATTCAACATAAAAAATTCCCTTCAAAGTCCCTACACTTAACAATTTTCAATCAACTAAGTCACCAACAAAACTACATTAAAAAATAATTCTCTTTAAAGTCCCTACACTTAACCATTTTCATGCAACTAAGGCACCTACCAAACCACATTTAAAAAAAAATCCCCTTTAAATTCCATACACTTAACCATTTTCAACTGACTAAGTCACCTACCAAACCACATTCAAAAAAAAAAACTTCCCTTTTAAGTTCCTACACTTAAACATTTTCAAGTGACTAAGTCATCAAACAAACCACATTCAAAACAAAAAAATCCCCATTAAAGTATCTACACAAAACCATTTTCAAGCTACTAAGTTACCTACCAAACCACATTCAAAACAAAAAATCTCCTTTAAGGTTCCTACACCTAATCAATTTCAAGTAACTATGTCATCTACCAAACCACATTAAAAATAAAAAAATTCACTTCAAAGTCCGTACACTTAACCATTTTCAAGTAACTAAGTCACCTACAAAACCAAATTCAAAACAAAAATATTATTTTTAAAGTCCCTACACTTAACCATTTTCAAGCAACTAAGTCACCTACCAAACCACATTAAAAAATATTCACCTTTAAATTCCCTACACTTAACCATTTTCAAGTGACTAAGTCACCAAACAAACCATATTCAAAACAAAAAATCCTCTTTAAAGTCCTTACACTTAACCATTTTCATGCAACTAAGTCACCTACAAAACCACATTAAAAAAAAATCTCCTTTAAAGTCTCTAAACTTAACCATTTTCAAGTAACTAAGTTACCAACGAAACCACATTCAAAACAAAAAAATCCACTTTAAAGTCACTACACTTAACCATTTTTAAGTGACTATGTCACCAACCAAACCATATTAAAAATAAAACCCCCCCTTTAAAGTCTCTACACTTAACCATTTTCGAGCAACTAAGTCACTAAACAAACCACAATCAAAAAAAAAAACCCTTTAAAGTCCCTACACCTAAACATTTTAAAGACACAAAGTCACCTACCAAACGACATTCAAAACAAAAAATCCCCTTTAAAGTTCCTACACTTAAAAGTTTTCAAGTGACTAGGTAACCAAAAAATCCACATTCAAAACAAAAAATCGCCTTAAGAGTCCCTACACTTAACCATTTTCATGAAATTAAGTCACCAAAAAAACCACATTCAAAAAAAAAAAGCCCCATTAAAGTCCCTACACATAACCCTTTTCAAGCACCAAAGTTACCTACTAAACCACATTCAAAACAAAAAATCTCATTTAAAGATCCTACACTTAACCATTTTCAACTGACTAAGTCATCAAACAAACCACATTCAAAATAAAAATTCCCCTTTAAAGTCCCTACACTTAACTATTTTCAATCAACTAAGTCACCTACCAAACCACATTAAAAAATAATCCCCTTTAAAGTCCTTACTCTTAAGCATTTTCAAGAAACTAAGTCACCTACCAAACCACATTTATAAAAATTCCCTTTAAAGTACATACACTTAACCATTTTCAAGTGACTAAGTCATCAAACTAACCACATTCAAAACAAAAAATCTCCTTTAAAGTCCCTACACTTAACCATTTTCAAGCACCTAAGTCACCAAGCAAATCACATTAAAAGCAAAAATGGCACCTTTCAAGTCCCAGCACTTAACCATTTTCAAGCAACTAAGTCACCTACCAAACCACATTCAAAACAAAAAATCCCCTTTAAAGTACATACACTTGACCATTTTCAAGTGACTAAGTCATCAAACTAATCACATTCAAAACAAAAAATCCTTTTTAAAGTCCCTACACTTAACCATTTCCAAGCAACTAAGTGACCAAACTAACCACATTCAAAGCAAAAAAAGCTCCTTTCAAGTCCCTACACTTAACCATTTTCAAGCAACTAAGTCACCTACCAAACCACATTCAAAACAAAAAATCCCTTTTAAAGGTCCAACACTTAACCATTTTCAAGTGACTAAGTCACCGAACAAACCACATTAAAAACAAATAATCCCCTTTAAAGTCCCTACACTTAAGCATTTTCAAGAAACTACGTCACCAAACAAACCATATTTTAAAAAAAAAAATCTCCTTAAAAGCAATACACTTAACCATTTTTAAGCAACTAAGTCACCTACCAAACCACTTTAAAGAAAAAATCTCACTTAAAGTTCCTACACTTAACAATTTTCAAGCAATTAAGTCACCACCAAAACAGATTCAAAAAAAAGCTCCTTTAAAGTCCCTAAACTTAAGCATTTTCAAGCAACTAAGTTACCAAACAAACCACATTCAAAACAAAAAATCCCCTATAAAGTCCCTACACTTAAACATTTTCAAGTGACTAAGTCACCAACCAAACCATATTCCAAAAAAAAAATTGCCTTTAAAGTCCCTACACTTAACCATTTGCAAGCAACTAAGTCACCAAACAAACCACATTATAAAAAAAATCCCCTTAAAATTCCCTACACATAACCCTTTTCAAGCAACTAATTTACCTACAAAACCACAATCAAAACAAAAAATCTCCTTTAAAGATCCTAGACGTAACCATTTTCAAGTGAATAAGTCACCAAACAAATAACATTCAAAATAAAAAATTCCCTTTAAAGTCCCTACACTTAACAATTTTCAATAAACTAAGTCACCAACAAAACTACATTAAAAAACAATTCTCTTTAAAGTCTCTGCACTTAATCATTTTCAAGCAACTAAGGCACCTACCAAACCACATTTTCAAAAAAATCCCCTTTAAATTCCATACACTTAACCATTTTCAACTGACTAAGTCACCTACCAAACCACATTCAAAACAAAAACTTCCCTTTTAAGTTCCTACACTTAACCATTTTCAAGTGACTAAGTCATCAAACAAACCACATTCAAAACAAAAAAATCCCCATTAAAGTCCCTACACAAAACCATTTTCAAGCAACTAAGTTACCTACCAAACCACATTCAAAACAAAAAATCTCCTTTAAGGTTCCTACACTTAATCAATTTCAAGTAACTATGTCACCTACCAAACCACATTAAAAATAAAAAAATTCACTTCAAAGTCCCTACACTTAACCATTTTCAAGTGACTAAGTCACCGAACAAACCATATTCAAAACAAAAAATCCTCTTTACAGTCCTTACACTTAACCATTTTCATGCAACTAAGTCACCTACAAAACCACATTAAAAAAAACTTCTCCTTTAAAGTCTCTACACTTAACCATTTTCAAGTAACTAAGTCACTAGCGAAACCACATTCAAAATAAAAAAAAAAACATTTTAAAGTCTCTACACTTAACCATTTTTAAGTTACTAAGTCACCAACCAAACCATATTAAAAATAAACCCCCCCTTTAAAGTCTCTACACTTAACCATTTTCGAGCAACTAAGTCACTAAACAAACCGCAATCAAAAAAAAAAAACCCTTTTAAGTCACTACACTTAACCATTTTAAAGACACAAAGTCACCTACCAAACCACATTCAACAAAAAAAATCCCCTTTAAAGTTCCTACACTTAACAGTTTTCAAGTAACTAGGTAACCAAAAAAACCACATTCAAAACAAAAAATTTCCTTAAGAGTCCCTACAATTAACCATTTTTAAGTGACTAAGTCACAAACCAAACCATATTCAAAATAAAATTCCCCTTTAAAGTCTCTACACTTAACAATTTTCGAGAAACTAAGTCACCAAACAAACCACATTCAAACCAAAAAAAGCCCCTTTAATGCCCTTACACTTAACCATTTTCAAGCAACGAAGTCATCTACCAAACCACATTCAAAATAAAAAATCCCCTTTAAAGTCTCTACACTTAACAATTTTCATTCAACTAAGCCACCTATCAAACAACATTAAAAAATAATCCCCTTTAAAGTCCTTACTCTTAAAAATTTTCTAGAAACTAAGTCACCTACCAAACCACATTTAAAAAAATTCCCTTTAAAGTACATACACTTAACCATTTTCAAGTGACTAAGTCATCAAACTAACCACATTCAAACCAAAAAATCTCCTTTAAAGTCTCTACACTTAACCATTTTCAAGCACCTAAGTCACAAAGCAAACCACATTCAAAGCAAAAATGGCACCTTTCAACTTCCAACACTTAACCATTTTCAAGCAACTAAGTCACCTACCAAACCACATTCAAAACAAAAAATTTACTTTTAAGTCAATACACTTAACCATTTTCAAGTGACTAAGTCATCAAACTAACCACATTCAAAACAAAAAATCCTCTTTAAAGTCCCTACACTTAACCATTTTCAAGCAAATAAGTCACCAAACTAACCACATTCAAAGCAAAAAAAGCTCCTTTCAAGTCCCTACACTTAACCATTTTCAAGCAACTAAGTCACCTACTAAACCACATTCAAAACAAAAAATCCCCTTTAAAGGTGCAACACCTAACCATTTTCAAGTGACTAAGTCACCGATCAAACCACATTCAAAACAAATAATCCCCTTTAAATTCCCTACACTTAAGCATTTTCAAGAAACTACGTCACCAAACAAACCATATTTTTTTTAAAAAATCTCCTTAAAAGAAATACACTTAACCATTTTCAAGCAACTAAGTCACCTAACAAACCACATTAAAGAAAAAATCTCATTTAAAGTTCCTACACTTAACCATTTTCAAGTGACTAAGTCACCAAATAAAGCACAATCAAAATAAAAAAACTCCATTACAGTCCCTACACTTAAATATTTTCATGTAATTAAGTCACCACCAAAACAGATTCAAAAAAAAGCTCCTTTAAAGTCCTTAAACTTAAGCATTTTCAAGCAACTAAGTCACCAAACAAACCACATTCAAAACAAAAAATCTCCTGTAAAGTCCCTACACTTAACCATTTTCAAGTGACTAAGTCACCAACCAAACCACATTCCAAACAAAAAATTGCCTTTAAAGTCCCTACACTTAACCATTTGCAAGCAACTAAGTCACCAAACAAACAACATTATAAAAAAAAATCCCCTTACAATTCCCTACACATAACCCTTTTCAAGCAACTAAGTTACCTACAAAACCACAATCAAAACAAAAAATCTCCTTTAAAGGTCCTACACCTAACCATTTTCAAGTGAATAAGTCACCAAACAAATCACATTCAAAATAAAAAATTCCCTTTAAAGTCCCTACACTTAACAATTTTCAATCAACTAATTCACCAACAAAACTACATTAAAAAAAAATTCTCTTTAAAGTCCCTACACTTAATCATTTTCAAGCAACTAAGGCACCTACCAAACAACATTTAAAAAAAAATCCCCTTTAAATTCCATACACTTAACCATTTTCAACTGACTAAGTCACCTACCAAACAACATTCAAAACAAAAACTTCCCTTTTAAGTTCCTACACTTAACCATTTTCAAGTGACTAAGTCATCAAACAAACCACATTCAAAACAAAAAAATCCCCATTAAAGTCCCTACACAAAACCATTTTTAAGCAACTAAGTTACCTACCAAACCACATTCAAAACAAAAAATCTCCTTTAAGGTTCCTACACTTAATCAATTTCAAGTAACTATGTCACCTACCAAACCACATTAAAAATAAAAAAATTCACTTCAAAGTCCCTACACTTAACCATTTTCAAGTGACTAAGTCACCGAACAAACCATATTCAAAACAAAAAATTTTCTTTAAAGTCCTTACACATAACCATTTTCATGCAACTAAGTCACCTACAAAACCACATTAAAAAAAAAAGCCCCTTTAAAGTTCCTACACATAACCCTTTTCAAGCAACAAAGTTACCTACCAAACCACATTCAAAACAAAAAATCTCATTTAAAGATCCTACACTTAACCATTTTAAACTGACTAAGTCTCAAACAAACCACATTCAAAATAAAAAATCCCCTATAAATTCCCTACACTTAACAATTTTCAATCAACTAAGTCACCTACCAAACCACATTAAAAAATAATCCCCTTTAAAGTCCTTACTCTTAATAATTTTCAAGAAACTAAGTCACCTACCAAACCATATTTTAAAACATTCCCTTTAAAGTACATACACTTAACCATTTTCAAGGCAGTAAGTCATCAAACTAACCACATTCAAAGCAAAAATGGCAACTTTAAAGTCCCAACACTTAACCATTTTCAAGCACCTAAGTCACAAAGCAAATCAAATTCAAAGCAAAAATGGCACCTTTCAAGTCCCAACACTTAACCATTTTCAAGCAACTAAGTCACCTACCAAACCACATTCAATACAAAAAATCACCTATAAAGTCCATACACTTAACTATTTTCATGTGACTAAGTCATCAAACTAATCACATTCAAAACAAAAAATTCCCTTTAAAGTCCCTACACTTAACCATTTTCAAGCAACTAAGTCACCAAACTAACCACATTCAAAGAAAAAAAAGCTCCTTTCAAGTCCCTACACTTAACCCTTTTCAAGCAACTAAGTCACCTACCAAACCACATTCAAAACAAAAAATCCCCTTTAAAGGTCAAACACTTAACCATTTTCAAGGGACTAAGTCACCGAACAAACCACATTCAAAACAAATAATCCACTTTAAAGTCCCTACACTTAAGCATTTTCAAGAAACTACATCACCAAACAAACCATATTGAAAAAAAAAAATCTCCTTAAAAGCAATACACTTAACCATTTTCAAGAAACTAAGTCACCTACCAAACCACTTTAAAGAAAAAATCTCATTTAAAGTTCCTACACTTAACCATTTTCAAGTGACTAATTCACCAAATAAAGCACAGTCAAATTAAAAAATCTCCATTACAGTTCCTACACTTAACAATTTTCAAGCAATTAAGTCACCACCAAAATAGATTCAAAAAAAAGCTCCTTTAAAGTCCCTAAACTTAAGCATTTTCAAGCAACTAAGTCACTAAACAAACCACATTCAAAACAAAAAATCCCCTATAAAGTCCCTACACTTAACTATTTTCAAGTGACTAAGTCACCAACCAAACCACATTCCAAAAAAAAAAAATTGCCTTTAAAGTCTCTACACTTAACCATTTGCAAGCAACTATGTCACTAAACAAACCACATTATAAAAAAAAATCCCCTTAAAATTCCCTACACATAACCCTTTTCAAGCAACTATGTTACCTAGAAAACCACAATCAAAACAAAAAATCTCCTTTAAAGATCCTAGACGCAACCATTTTTAAGTGAATAAGTCACCAAACAAATCACATTCAAAATAAAAAATTTCCTTTAAAGTCCCTACACTTAACAATTTTCAATTAACTAAGTCACCAACAAAACTACATTAAAAAACAATTCTCATAAAAGTCCCTACACTTAACCATTTTCAAGCAACAATGGCACCTACCAAACCACATTTAAAAAAAAATCGCCTTTAAATTCCATACACTTAACCATTTTCAACTGACTGAGTCACCTACCAAACCACATTCAAAAAAAAAACTTCCCTTTTAAGTTTCTACACAAAACCATTTTCAAGTGACAAAGTCATCAAACAAACCACATTCAAAACAAAAAAATCCCCATTAAAGTCCCTACACAAAACCATTTTCAAGCAACTAAGTTACCTACAAAACCACATTCAAAACAAAAAATCTCCTTTAAGGTTCCTACAGTTAATCAATTTCAAGTAACTATGTCACCTACAAAACCACGTTAAAAATAAAAAAATTCACTTCAAAGTCCCTACACTTAACCATTTTCAAGTAACTAAGTCACCTACCAAACCACATTCAAAACAAAAATGTTCCCTTTAAAGTCCCTACACTTAACCATTTTCAAGCAACTAAGTCACCTACCAAACCACATTAAAAAAAATTCCCATTAAAGTCCCTACAGTTAACAATTTTCAAGTGACTAAGTCACCAAACAAAACATATTCAAAACAAAAAATCCCCTTTAAAGTCCCTACACTTAACCATTTTCATGATACTAAGTCACCTACAAAACCACATTCTAAAAAAAAAAATCCCCTTTAAAGACCCTACACTTAAGTATTTTGAAGTAACTAAGTCACCAACCAAACCACATTCAAAACAAAAAAATCTACTTTAAAGTCTCTACACTTAACCATTTTTAAGTGACTAACTCACCACCAAAATAGATTCAAAATAAAAAATCCCCGTAACACTCGCTACACTTAACAATTTTCAAGCAACTAAGTCACCACCAAAATAGATTCAAAAAAAAAAATCCCCCTTAAAATCCTTTCTCTTAACCATTTTCGAGTAACAAAGTCACCAACCAAACCACATTCAAAACCAAAAATTCCCTTTAAAGACCCTATACTTATACATTTTCAAGTGACTAAGTCATAAAACAAACCACATTAAAAACAATAATTTACATTAACGTTACTACACTTAACTATTTTCAAGAAACTAAGTCACTAAACAAACCAAATTCAATCCAAAAAAAATCCCCTTTAAAGTCCTTACACTTAACCATTTTCAATCAAACTAGTGACCTACCAAACCACATTCAAAATAAAAAAAATCCCTTTAAAGTTCCTACACTTAACCATTTTCAAGAGACTAAGTCACCAAACAAACCATATTCAAAAAAAAAATCCCCTTTAAAGTCCCTACACTTAATACTTTTCAATCAACTAAGTCACCTACCAAACCACATTAAAAAAAATCTCCTTTAAAGTCCTTACACTTAACCATTTTCAAGAAACTAAGTTACCTACCAAACCACATTTTAAAAAAACATCCCCTTTAAAGTCCATACACTTAACCATTTTAAAGTGACTAAGTCATCAAACTAACCACATTCAAATCAAAAAATCCCCTTTAAAGTTCCTACACTTAACGATTTTCAAGCAACTAAGTCACCAAACAAACCACATTCAAAGCAAAAAAAGCTCCTTTCAAGTCCCAACACTTCAGCATTTTCAAGAAAATAAGTCACCAAAAAAACAACATTAAAAAAAAAGCCCCTTTAAAGTCCCTACACATAACCCTTTTCAAGCAACAAAGTTACCTACCAAACTATATTCAAAACAAAAAATCTCCTTTAAAGATCCTACACTTAACCATTTTCAACTGACTAAGTCTCAAACAAACCACATTCAAAATAAAAAATCCCCTATAAAGTCCCTACACTTAACAATTTTCAATCAACTAAGTCACCTACCAAACCACATTAAAAAGTAATCCCCTTTTAAGTCCTTACTCTTAACCATTTTCAAGAAACTAAGTCACCTACCAAACCACATTTAAAAAAATTCCCTTTAAAGTACATACACTTAACCATTTTCAAGTGACTAAGTCATCAAACTAACCACATTCAAAATAAAAAATCTCCTTTAAAGTCCCAACACTTAACCATTTTCAAGCACCTAAGTCACCAAGCAAATCACATTCAAAGCAACATTGGCAACTTTCAATTCCCAACACTTAACCATTTTAAAAGCAACTAAGTCACCTACCAAACCACATTCAAAACAAAAAATCTCCTTTAAGGTTCCTACACTTAATCAATTTCAAGTAACTATGTCACCTACCAAACCACATTAAAAATAAAAAAATTCACTTCAAAGTCCCTACACTTAACCATTTTCAAGTAACTAAGTCACCTACCAAACCACATTCAAAACAAAAATATTCCCTTTAAAGTCTCTACACTTAACCATTTTCAAGCAACTAAGTCACCTACCAAACCACATTAAAAAATATTCACCTTTAAAGTCCCTACACTTAACCATTTTCAAGTGACTAAGTCACCGAACAAACCATATTCAAAACAAAAAATCCTCTTTAAAGTCCTTACACTTAACCATTTTCATGCAACTAAGTCACCTACAAAACCACATTAAAAAAAAAATCTCCTTTAAAGTCTCTACACTTAACATTTTCAAGTAACTAAGTCACCAACGAAACCACATTCATAACAAAAAAAACCATTTTAAAGTCTCTACACTTAACCATTTTTAGGTTACTAAGTCACCAACCAAACCATATTAAAAATAAAACCCCCCTTTAAAGTCTCTACACTTAACCATTTTCGAGCAACTAAGTCACTAAACAAACCGCAATCAAAAAAAAAAACCCTTTTAAGTCCCTACACTTAACCATTTTAAAGCCACAAAGTCACCTACCAAACCACATTCAAAACAAAAAATACCCTTTAAAGTTCCTACACTTAACAGTTTTCAAGTAACTAGGTAACCAAAAAAACCACATTCAAAACAAAAAATTGCCTTAAGAGTCCCTACACTTAACCATTTTTAAGTGACTAAGTCACCAACCAAACCATATTCAAAATAAAAAATCCCCTTTAAAGTCTCTACACTTAACCATTTTCGAGAAACTAAGTCACCAAACAAACCACATTCAAACCAAAAAAAGCCCCTTTAATGTCCTTACACTTAACCATTTTCAAGCAACGAAGTCATCTACCAAACCACATTCAAAATAAAAAATCACCTTTAAAGTCTCTACACTTAACAATTTTCATTCAACTAAGCCACCTACCAAACAACATTAAAAAATAATCCCCTTTAAAGTCCTTACTCTAAACAATTTTCTAGAAACTAAGTCACCTACCAAACCACATTTAAAAAAATTCCCTTTAACGTACATACACTTAACCATTTTCAAGTGACTAAGTCATCAAAGTAACCACATTCAAACCAAAAAATCTCCTTTAAAGTCTCTACACTTAACCATTTTCAAGCACCTAAGTCACCAAGCAAACCACATTCAAAGCAAAAATGGCACCTTTCAACTCCCAACACTTAACCATTTTCAAGCAACTAAGTCACCTACCAAACCACATTCAAAACAAAAAATTTCCTTTAAAGTCAATACACTTAACCATTTTCAAGTGACTAAGTCATCAAACTAACCACATTCAAAACAAAAAATTCCCTTTAAAGTCCCTACACTTAACCATTTTCAAGCAACTAAGTCACCAAACTAACCACATTCAAAGCAAAAAAAGCTCCTTTCAAGTCCCTACACTTAACCATTTTCAAGCAACTATGTCACCTACCAAACCACATTCAAAACAAAAAATCTCCTTTAAAGGTCAAACACTTAACCATTTTCAAGGGACTAAGTCACCGAACAAACCACATTCAAAACAAATAATCCCCTTTAAAGTCCCTACACTTAAGCATTTTCAAGAAACTACGTCACCAAACAAACCATATTTTAAAAAAAAAAAATCTCCTTAAAAGCAATACACTTAACCATTTTCAAGAAACTAAGTCACCTACCAAACCACTTTAAAGAAAAAATCTCATTTAAAGTTCCTACACTTAACCATTTTCAAGTGACTAAGTCACCAAATAAAGCACAATCAAAATAAAAAATCTCCATTACAGTCCCTACACTTAACAATTTTCAAGCAATTAATTCACCACCAAAACAGATTCAAAAAAAAATCTCCTTTAAAGTCCCTAAACCTAAGCATTTTCAAGCAACTAAGTCACTAAACAAACCACATTCAAAACAAAAAATCCCCTATAATGTCCCTACACTTAACTATTTTCAAGTGACTAAGTCACCAACCAAACCACATTCCAAAAAATAAATTGCCTTTAAAGTCTCTACACTTAACCATTTGCAAGCAACTATGTCACCAAACAAACCACATTATAATTCCCTATACATAACCCTTTTCAAGTAACTAAGTTACCTACAAAACCACAATCAAAACAAAAAATGTCCTTTAAAGATCCTAGACGCAACCATTTTCAAGTGAATAAGTCATCAAACTAACCACATTGAAAACAAAAAATCCCCTTTAAAGTTCCTACACTTAACCATTTTCAAGTGACTAAGTCATCAAACTTACCACATTGAAAACAAAAAATCCCCTTTAAAGTTCCTACACTTAACGATTTTCAAGCAACTAAGTCACCAAACAAACCTCATTCAAAGAAAAAAAAGCTCCTTTCAAGTCCCTACACTTAACCATTTTCAAGCAACTAAGTCACCTACCAAACCACATTCGAAAGAAAAAATCCCCTCTAAAGTTCCAACACTTAACCATTTTCAAGTGACAATAACCATTTTCAAGTGATTAAGTCACTGAACAAACCACATTCAAAACAAATAATCCCAATTAAAGTCCCTACACTTAACCAATTTCAAGAATCTAAGTCACCAAACAAACCATATTTAAAAAAAAATTCTCCTTAAAAGCCCTACACTTAAACATTTTCAAGCAACTAAGTCACCTACAAACCCACATTCAAAACAAAAAATTCCCTTTTAAGTTCTACACTTAACCATTTTCAAGTGACTAAGTCATCAAACAAACCACATTCAAAACATAAAAATCCCCATTAAAGTCCATACACTAAACCATTTTCAAGCAACTAAGTTATCTAACAAACCACATTCAAAAGTAAAAATCTCCTTTAAGGTTCCTACACTTAACCAATTTCAAGTAACTATGTCACCTACCAAACCACATTAAAAATAAAAAAATTCACTTCAAAGTACCTACACTTAACCATTTTCAAGTAACTAAGTCATCTACCAAACCACATTCAAAACAAAAATATTCCCTTTAAAGTCCCTACACTTAACCATTTTCAAGACACGAAGTCACCTACCAAACCACATTAAAAAAAATTCCCTTTAAAGTCCCTACACTTAACAATTTTCAAGTGACTAAGTCACCAAATAAAACATATTCAAAACAAAAAATCCCCTTTAAAGTCCCTACACTTAACCATTTTCATGCTACTAAGTCACCTACAAAACCACATTCTAAAAAAAAAATCCCCTTTAAAGACCCTACACTTAACTATTTTACAGTAACTAAGTCACCAATCAAACCACATTCAAAACAAAAAAATCTACTTTAAAGACTCTACACTTAACCATTTTTAAGTGACTAAGTCACCAACCAAACCATATTCAAAATAAAAAATCTCCTTTAAAGTCTCTACACTTAACCATTTTCGATAAACTAAGTCACCAAACAAGCCACATTCAAACCAAAAAAAGCCCCTTTAATGTCCCTACACTTAACCATTTTCAAGTAACTAAGTCACCTACCAAACCACATTCAATAAAAAAAATCCCCTTTAAAGTCCATACACTTAACCATTTTCAAGTGACTAAGTCATCAAACTAATCACATTCAAAACAAAAAATTCCCTTTAAAGTCCCTACACTTAACCATTTTCAAGCAACTAAGTCACCAAACTAACCACATTCAAAGCAAAAAAAGCTCCTTTCAAGTCCCTACACTTAACCATTTTCAAGCAACTATGTCACCTACCAAACCACATTCAAAACAAAAAATCTCCTTTAAAGGTCAAACACTTAACCATTTTCAAGGGACTAAGTCACCGAACAAACCACATTCAAAACAAATAATCCCCTTTAAAGTCCCTACACTTAAGCATTTTCAAGAAACTACGTCACCAAACAAACCATATTTTAAAAAAAAAAAATCTCCTTAAAAGCAATACACTTAACCATTTTCAAGAAACTAAGTCACCTACCAAACCACTTTAAAGAAAAAATCTCATTTAAAGTTCCTACACTTAACCATTTTCAAGTGACTAAGTCACCAAATAAAGCACAATCAAAATAAAAAATCTCCATTACAGTCCCTACACTTAACAATTTTCAAGCAATTAAGTCACCACCAAAACAGATTCAAAAAAAAATCTCCTTTAAAGTCCCTAAACCTAAGCATTTTCAAGCAACTAAGTCACTAAACAAACCACATTCAAAACAAAAAATCCCCTATAATGTCCCTACACTTAACTATTTTCAAGTGACTAAGTCACCAACCAAACCACATTCCAAAAAATAAATTGCCTTTAAAGTCCCTACACTTAACCATTTTCAAGCAACAAAGTCACCTACCAAACCACATTCAAAACAAAAAATCCCCTTTAAAGGTGCAACACCTAACCATTTTCAAGTGACTTAGTCACCGAACAAACCACATTCAAAACAAATAATTCCCTTTAAAGTCCCTACACTTAAGCATTTTCAAGAAACTACGTCACCAAACAAACCATATTTAAAAAAAAAATCTCCTTAAAAGCAATACACTTAACCATTTTCAAGCAACTAAGTCACCTACCAAACCACATTGAAGAAAAAATCTCATTTAAAGTTCCTACACTTAACCATTTTCAAGTGACTAAGTCAACAAATTAAGCACAATCAAAATAAAAAAACTCCATTACAGTCCCTACACTTAACAATTTTCAAGCAATTAAGTCACCACCAAAACAGATTCAAAAAAAAGCTCCTTTAAAGTCCCTAAACTTAAGCATTTTCAAGCAACTAAGTCACCAAACAAACCACATTCAAAACAAAAACTCCCCTATAAAGTCCCTACACTTAACCATTTTCAAGTGACTAAGTCACCCACCAAACCACATTCCAAACAAAAAATTGCCTTTAAAGTCTCTACACTTAACCATTTGCAAGCAACTAAGTCACCAAACAAACCACATTATAAAAAAAAATCCCCTTAAAATTCCCTACACATAACCCTTTTCAAGCAACTAAGTTACCTACAAAACCACAATCAAAACAAAAAAACTCCTTTAAAGGTCCAACACCTAACCATTTTCAAGTGAATAAGTCACCAAACAAATCACATTCAAATTAAAAAATTCCCTTTAAAGTCCCTACACTTAACAATTTTCAATCAACTAAGTCACCATCAAATCAGATTCAAAAAAAAAATTCCCTTTAAAGTCCCTGCATTTACCATTTTCAAGTAACAAAGTCACAAACCAAACCACATTCAAAACAAAAAATCCCCTTTAAATTCTCAATACTTAACGATTTTAAGTGACTAAGTCACCAACCAAACCACATTCAGAATAATAATTTCCTTTAAAGTCACTACATACCTAACCATTTTCAAGAAACTAAGTCACTAAAAAAACAGCATTCAAAACAAAAAAAAGGCCCTTTAAAGTCCCACACTAAACCATTTTCAATCTACTAAGTCACCTACAAAATCACATTCAAAACAAAAAATTCCCTTTTAAGTTTCTACACTTAACCATTTTCAAGTTACTAAGTCATCAAACAAACGACATTCAAAACATAAAAATCCCCATTAAAGTCCCTACACTAAACCATTTTCAAGCAACTAAGTTACCTAACAAACCACATTCAAAAGTAAAAATCTCCTTTAAGGTTCCTACACTTAACCAATTTCAAGTAACTATGTCACCTACCAAACCACATTAAAAATAAAAATATTCACTTCAAAGTCCCTACACTTAACCATTTTCAAGTAACTAAGTCATCTACCAAACCACATTCAAAACAAAAATATTCCCTTTAAAGTCCCTACACTTAACCATTTTCAAGGAACTAAGTCACCAACAAACCACAATAAAAAAAAATTCCCTTTAAAGTCCCTACACTTAACAATTTTCAAGTGACTAAGTCACCAAACAAAACATATACAAAACAAAAAAGCCCTTTTAAAGTCCCTACACTTAACCATTTTCATGCTACTAAGTCACCTACAACACCACATTCTAAAAAAAAAAAATCCCCTTTAAAGAACCTACACTTAACTATTTTCAAGTAACTAAGTCACCAACCAAACCACATTCAAAACAAAAAAATCTACTTTAAAGTCTCTACACTTAACCATTTTTAAGTGACTAAGTCACCACCAAAATAGATGCAAAATAAAAAACCCCGTTACACTCCCTACACTTAACAATTTTCGAGCAACTAAGTCACCACCAAAATAGATTCAAAAAAAATATCCCCCATAAAATCCTTTCACTTAACCATTTTCGAGTAACAAAGTCACCAACCAAACCACATTCAAAATCAAAAATTCCCTTTAAAGTCCCTATGCTTAACCATTTTCAAGTGACTAAGTCATCAAACAAACCACATTAAAAACAATAATTTACATTAACGTTACTACACTTAACTATTTTCAAGAAAATAAGTCACTAAACAAACCACATTCAATACAAAAAAAGCCCCTTTAAAGTCCCTACACAGAACCATTTTCAAGCAAACAAGTGACCTACCAAACCACATTCAAAAAAAAAAATCCCTTTACAGTTCCTACACTTAACCATTTTCAAGAGACTAAGTCACAAATCAAACCACATTCAAAACAAAAAATCCCCTTTAAAGTCCCTACACTTAACACTTTTCAATCAACTAAGTCACCTACCAAACCACATTAAAAAAAATCTCCTTTAAAGTCCTTACACTTAACCATTTAAAAGAAACTAAGTCACCTACCAAACCACATTTTAAAAAAAAATCCCCTTTAAAGTCCATACACTTAACAATTTTCAAGTGACTAAGTCATCAAACTAACCACATTGAAAACAAAAAATCCCCTTTAAAGTTCCTACACTTAACCATTTTCAAGTGACTAAGTCATCAAACTTACCACATTGAAAACAAAAAATCCCCTTTAAAGTTCCTACACTTAACGATTTTCAAGCAACTAAGTCACCAAACAAACCTCATTCAAAGAAAAAAAAGCTCCTTTCAAGTCCCTACACTTAACCATTTTCAAGCAACTAAGTCACCTACCAAACCACATTCGAAAGAAAAAATCCCCTCTAAAGTTCCAACACTTAACCATTTTCAAGTGACAATAACCATTTTCAAGTGATTAAGTCACTGAACAAACCACATTCAAAACAAATAATCCCAATTAAAGTCCCTACACTTAACCAATTTCAAGAATCTAAGTCACCAAACAAACCATATTTAAAAAAAAATTCTCCTTAAAAGCCCTACACTTAAACATTTTCAAGCAACTAAGTCACCTACAAACCCACATTCAAAACAAAAAATTCCCTTTTAAGTTCTACACTTAACCATTTTCAAGTGACTAAGTCATCAAACAAACCACATTCAAAACATAAAAATCCCCATTAAAGTCCATACACTAAACCATTTTCAAGCAACTAAGTTATCTAACAAACCACATTCAAAAGTAAAAATCTCCTTTAAGGTTCCTACACTTAACCAATTTCAAGTAACTATGTCACCTACCAAACCACATTAAAAATAAAAAAATTCACTTCAAAGTACCTACACTTAACCATTTTCAAGTAACTAAGTCATCTACCAAACCACATTCAAAACAAAAATATTCCCTTTAAAGTCCCTACACTTAACCATTTTCAAGACACGAAGTCACCTACCAAACCACATTAAAAAAAATTCCCTTTAAAGTCCCTACACTTAACAATTTTCAAGTGACTAAGTCACCAAATAAAACATATTCAAAACAAAAAATCCCCTTTAAAGTCCCTACACTTAACCATTTTCATGCTACTAAGTCACCTACAAAACCACATTCTAAAAAAAAAATCCCCTTTAAAGACCCTACACTTAACTATTTTACAGTAACTAAGTCACCAATCAAACCACATTCAAAACAAAAAAATCTACTTTAAAGACTCTACACTTAACCATTTTTAAGTGACTAAGTCACCAACCAAACCATATTCAAAATAAAAAATCTCCTTTAAAGTCTCTACACTTAACCATTTTCGATAAACTAAGTCACCAAACAAGCCACATTCAAACCAAAAAAAGCCCCTTTAATGTCCCTACACTTAACCATTTTCAAGTAACTAAGTCACCTACCAAACCACATTCAATAAAAAAAATCCCCTTTAAAGTCCATACACTTAACCATTTTCAAGTGACTAAGTCATCAAACTAATCACATTCAAAACAAAAAATTCCCTTTAAAGTCCCTACACTTAACCATTTTCAAGCAACTAAGTCACCAAACTAACCACATTCAAAGCAAAAAAAGCTCCTTTCAAGTCCCTACACTTAACCATTTTCAAGCAACTATGTCACCTACCAAACCACATTCAAAACAAAAAATCTCCTTTAAAGGTCAAACACTTAACCATTTTCAAGGGACTAAGTCACCGAACAAACCACATTCAAAACAAATAATCCCCTTTAAAGTCCCTACACTTAAGCATTTTCAAGAAACTACGTCACCAAACAAACCATATTTTAAAAAAAAAAAATCTCCTTAAAAGCAATACACTTAACCATTTTCAAGAAACTAAGTCACCTACCAAACCACTTTAAAGAAAAAATCTCATTTAAAGTTCCTACACTTAACCATTTTCAAGTGACTAAGTCACCAAATAAAGCACAATCAAAATAAAAAATCTCCATTACAGTCCCTACACTTAACAATTTTCAAGCAATTAATTCACCACCAAAACAGATTCAAAAAAAAATCTCCTTTAAAGTCCCTAAACCTAAGCATTTTCAAGCAACTAAGTCACTAAACAAACCACATTCAAAACAAAAAATCCCCTATAATGTCCCTACACTTAACTATTTTCAAGTGACTAAGTCACCAACCAAACCACATTCCAAAAAATAAATTGCCTTTAAAGTCTCTACACTTAACCATTTGCAAGCAACTATGTCACCAAACAAACCACATTATAATTCCCTATACATAACCCTTTTCAAGTAACTAAGTTACCTACAAAACCACAATCAAAACAAAAAATGTCCTTTAAAGATCCTAGACGCAACCATTTTCAAGTGAATAAGTCACCAAACAAATCACATTCAAAATAAAAAATTCCCTTTAAAGTCCCTACACTTAACAATTTTCAATCAACTAAGTCACCAACAAAACTACATTAAAAAACAATTCTCTTTAAAGTCCCTACACTTAACCATTTTCAAGCAACAAAGGCATCTACCAAACCACATTTAAAAAAAAATCACCTTCAAATTCCATACACTTAACCATTTTCAACTGACTAAGTCACCTACCAAACCACATTCAAAAAAAAAACTTCCCTTTTAAGTTCCTACATTTAACCATTTTCAAGTGACTAGGTCATCAAACAAACCACATTCAAAACAAAAAAATCCCCATTAAAGTCCCTACACAAAACCATTTTCAAGCAACTAAGTTACCTACCAAACCACATTCAAAACAAAAAATCTCCTTTAAGGTTCCTACACTTAATCAATTTCAAGTAACTATGTCACCTACCAAACCACGTTTAAAATAAAAAAATTCACTTCAAAGTCCCTACACTTGACCGTTTTCAAGTAACTAAGTCACCTACCAAAGCACATTCAAAACAAAAATATTCCCTTTAAAGTCCCTACACTTAACCATTTTTATGCAACTAAGTCACCTACCAAACCACATTAAAAAATATTCACCTTTAAAGTCCCTATACATAACCCTTTTCAAGCAACAAAGTTACCTACCAAACCACATTCAAAACAAAAAATCTCCTTTAAAGATCCTACACTTAACCATTTTCAACTGACTAAGTCATCAAACAAACTACATTGAAAATAAAAAATCCCCTTTAAAGTCTCTACACTTAACAATTTTCATTCAACTAAGTCACCTACCAAACCACATTAAAAAATAATCCCCTTTAAAGTCCTTACTCTTAACCATTTTCAAGAAACTAAGTCACCTACCAAACCACATTTAAAAAAATTCCCTTTAAAGTACATACACTTAACCATTTTCAAGTGACTAAGTAATCAAACTAACCACATTCAAACCAAAAAATCTCCTTTAAAGTCCCTACACTTAACCATTTTCAGGCACCTAAGTCACCAAGAAAACCACATTCAAAGCAAAAATGGCAACTTTCAAGTCCCAACACTTAACCATTTTCAAGCAACTAAGTCACCTACCAAACAAAATTCAGAACAAAAAATCCTCTTTAAAGTCAATACACCTAACCATTTTCAAGTGACTAAGTCATCAAACTAACCGCAATCAAAACAAAAAATCTCCTTTAAAGTCCCTACACTTAACCATTTTCAACTAACTAAGTCACCAAACTAACCACATTCAAAGCAAAAAAAGCTCCTTTCAAGTCCCTACACTTAACCAATTTCAAGCAACTAAGTCACCTACCAAACCACATTCAAAACAAAAAATCCCCTTTAAAGGTTTAACACTTAACCATTTTCAAGTGACTAAGTCACCGCCCAAACCACATTCAAAACAAATAATCCCCTTTAAAGTCCCTACACTTAAGCATTTTCAAGAAACTACGTCACCAAACAAACCATATTTCAAAAAAAAAATCTCCTTGAAAGAAATACACTTAACCATTTTCAAGCAACTAAGTCGTCTACCAAACCACTTTTAAAAAAAAAAATCTTATTTAAAGTTCCTACACTAAACAATTTTCAAGTGACTAAGTCACCAAATAAAGCACAATCAAAATAAAAAATCTCCATTACAGTCCCTACACTTAACAATTTTCAAGCAATTAAGTCACCACCAAAACAGATTCAAAAAAAAGCTCCTTTAAAGTCCCTAAACTTAAGCATTTTCAAGCAACTAAGTCACCAAACAAACCACATTCAAAACAAAAAATCCCCTATAAAGTCCCTACACTTAACCATTTTCAAGTGACTAAGTCACCAACCAAACCACATTCAAAACAATAATTTACTTTAAAGTTACTATACTTAATCATTTTCAAGCAACTAAGTCACTAAACATACCACATTCAATACAAAAAAAAGCCCCTTTAAAGTCCCTACACTTAACTATTTTCTAGCAAACAAGTCACCTACCAAACCACATTCAAAACAAAATATTCCCTTTAAAGTTCCTACACTTAACCATTTTCAAGAAACTACGTCACCAAACAAACCACATTCAATACATAAAATCCCCTTCAAAGTCCCTACACTTAGTCAGTTTCAAGAAACTACGTCACCAAACAAACCACATTTAAAAAAATCCCCTTTAATGTCCCTATACTTATCCATTTTCAAGCAATTAAGTCACATACCAAACCACATTCAAAACAAAAAATCCCCTTTAAAGTTCCTACACGTAACTATTTTCAAGCAACTATTCCACCTACCAAACCACATTAAAAAAAATTTCCTTTAAAGTCCCTACACTTAACCATTTTCAAGTGACTAAGTCATCAAACAAACCACATTCAAAACATAAAAATCCCCATTAAAGTCCATACACTAAACAATTTTCAAGCAACTAAGTTATCTAACAAACCACATTCAAAAGTAAAAATCTCCTTTAAGGTTCCTACACTTAACCAATTTCAAGTAACTATGTCACCTACCAAACCACATTAAAAATAAAAAAATTCACTTCAAAGTACCTACACTTAACCATTTTCAAGTAACTAAGCCATCTACCAAACCACATTCAAAACAAAAATATTCCCTTTAAAGTCCCTACACTTAACCATTTTCAAGACACTAAGTCACCTACCAAACCACATTAAAAAAAATTCTCTTTAAAGTCCCTACACTTAACAATTTTCAAGTGACTAAGTCACCAATAAAACATATTCAAAACAAAAAATCCCCTTTAAAGTCCCTACACTTAACCATTTTCATGCTACTAAGTCACCTACAAAACCACATTCTAAAAAAAAAAATCCCCTTTAAAGACCCTACACTTAACTATTTTACAGTAACTAAGTCACCAATCAAACCACATTCAAAACAAAAAAATCTACTTTAAAGACTCTACACTTAACCATTTTTAAGTGACTAAGTCACCAACCAAACCATATTCAAAATAAAAAATCTCCTTTAAAGTCTCTACACTTAACCATTTTCGATAAACTAAGTCACCAAACAAACCACATTCAAACCAAAAAAAGCCCCTTTAATGTCCCTACACTTAACCATTTTCAAGTAACTAAGTCACCTACCAAACCACATTCAAAACAAAAATATTCCCTTTAAAGTCTCTACACTTAACCATTTTCAAGCAACTAAGTCACCTACCAAACCACATTAAAAATAATCCACTTTAAAGTCCTTACTCTTAACCACTTTCAAGAAACTAAGTCACCTACCAAACCACATTTAAAAAAATTCCTTTTAAAGTACATACACTTAACCATTTTCAAGTGACTAAGTCATCAAACTAACCACATTCAAAACAAAAAATCTACTTTAAAGTCCCTACACTTAACCATTTTCAAGCACCTAAGTCACCAAGCAAATCACATTCAAAGCAAAAATGGCACCTTTCAAGTCCCAACACTTAACCATTTTCAAGCAACTAAGTCACCTACCATACCACATTCAATAAAAAAAATCCCCTTTAAAGTCCATACACTTAACCATTTTCAAGTGACTAAGTCATCAAACTAATCACATTCAAAACAAAAAATTCCCTTTAAAGTCCCTTTACTTAACAATTTTCAAGCAACTAAGTCACCAAACTAACCACATTCAAAGCAAAAAAAGCTCCTTTCAAGTCCCTACACTTAACCATTTTCAAGCAACTAAGTCACCTACCAAACCACATTCAAAACAAAAAATCTCCATTAAAGGTCAAACACTTAACCATTTTCAAGGGACTAAGTCACCGAACAAACCACATTCAAAACAAATAATCCCCTTTAAAGTCCCTACACTTAAGCATTTTCAAGAAACTACGTCAACAAACAAACCATATTTTAAAAAAAAAAAATCTCCTTAAAAGCAATACACTTAACCATTTTCAAGAAACTAAGTCACCTACCAAACCACTTTAAAGAAAAAATCTCATTTAAAGTTCCTACACTTAACCATTTGCAAGCAACTATGTCACCAAACAAACCACATTATAAAAAAAAATCTCCTTAAAATTCCCTACACATAACCCTTTTCAAGTAACTAAGTTACCTACAAAACCACAATCAAAACAAAAAATCTCCTTTAAAGATCCTAGACGCAACCATTTTCATGTGAATAAGTCACCAAACAAATCACATTCAAAATAAAAAATTCCCTTTAAAGTCCCTACACTTAACAATTTTCAATCAACTAAGTCACCAACAAAACTACATTAAAAAACAATTCTCTTTAAAGTCCCTACACTTAACCATTTTCAAGCAACAAAGGCATCTACCAAACCACATTTAAAAAAAAATCGCCTTCAATTTCCATACACTTAACCATTTTCAACTGACTAAGTCACCTACCAAACCACATTCAAAAAAAAAACTTCCCTTTTAAGTTCCTACATTTAACCATTTTCAAGTGACTAAGTCATCAAACAAACCACATTCAAAACAAAAAAATCCCCATTAAAGTCCCTACACAAAACCATTTTCAAGCAACTAAGTTACCTACCAAACCACATTCAAAACAAAAAATCTCCTTTAAGGTTCCTACACTTAATCAATTTCAAGTAACTATGTCACCTACCAAACCACGTTTAAAATAAAAAATTTCACTTCAAAGTCCCTACACTTGACCGTTTTCAAGTAACTAAGTCACCTACCAAAGCACATTCAAAACAAAAATATTCCCTTTAAAGTCCCTACACTTAACCATTTTTATGCAACTAAGTCACCTACCAAACCACATTAAAAAATATTCACCTTTAAAGTCCCTATACATAACCCTTTTCAAGCAACAAAGTTACCTACCAAACCACATTCAAAACAAAAAATCTCCTTTAAAGATCCTACACTTAACCATTTTCAACTGACTAAGTCATCAAACAAACTACATTGAAAATAAAAAATCCCCTTTAAAGTCTCTACACTTAACAATTTTCATTCAACTAAGTCACCTACCAAACCACATTAAAAAATAATCCCCTTTAAAGTCCTTACTCTTAACCATTTTCAAGAAACTAAGTCACCTACCAAACCACATTTAAAAAAATTCCCTTTAAAGTACATACACTTAACCATTTTCAAGTAACTAAGTAATCAAACTAACCACATTCAAACCAAAAAATCTCCTTTAAAGTCCCTACACTTAACCATTTTCAAGCACCTAAGTCACCAAGAAAACCACATTCAAAGCAAAAATGGCAACTTTCAAGTCCCAACACTTAACCATTTTCAAGCAACTACGTCACCTACCAAACAAAATTCAGAACAAAAAATCCTCTTTAAAGTCAATACACCTAACCATTTTCAAGTGACTAAGTCATCAAACTAACCGCAATCAAAACAAAAAATCTCCTTTAAAGTCCCTACACTTAACCATTTTCAACTAACTAAGTCACCAAACTAACCACATTCAAAGCAAAAAAAGCTCCTTTCAAGTCCCTACACTTAACCAATTTCAAGCAACTAAGTCACCTACCAAACCACATTCAAAACAAAAAATCCCCTTTAAAGGTTTAACACTTAACCATTTTCAAGTGACTAAGTCACCGCCCAAACCACATTCAAAACAAATAATCCCCTTTAAAGTCCCTACACTTAAGCATTTTCAAGAAACTACGTCACCAAACAAACCATATTTCAAAAAAAAAATCTCCTTGAAAGAAATACACTTAACCATTTTCAAGCAACTAAGTCGTCTACCAAACCACTTTTAAAAAAAAAAATCTTATTTAAAGTTCCTACACTAAACAATTTTCAAGTGACTAAGTCACCAAATAAAGCACAATCAAAATAAAAAATCTCCATTACAGTCCCTACACTTAACAATTTTCAAGCAATTAAGTCACCACCAAAACAGATTCAAAAAAAAGCTCCTTTAAAGTCCCTAAACTTAAGCATTTTCAAGCAACTAAGTCACCAAACAAACCACATTCAAAACAAAAAATCCCCTATAAAGTCCCTACACTTAACCATTTTCAAGTGACTAAGTCACCAACCAAACCACATTCAAAACAATAATTTACTTTAAAGTTACTATACTTAATCATTTTCAAGCAACTAAGTCACTAAACATACCACATTCAATACAAAAAAAAGCCCCTTTAAAGTCCCTACACTTAACTATTTTCTAGCAAACAAGTCACCTACCAAACCACATTCAAAACAAAATATTCCCTTTAAAGTTCCTACACTTAACCATTTTCAAGAAACTACGTCACCAAACAAACCACATTCAATGCATAAAATCCCCTTCAAAGTCCCTACACTTAGTCAGTTTCAAGAAACTACGTCACCAAACAAACCACATTTAAAAAAATCCCCTTTAATGTCCCTATACTTATCCATTTTCAAGCAATTAAGTCACATACCAAACCACATTCAAAACAAAAAATCCCCTTTAAAGTTCCTACACGTAACTATTTTCAAGCAACTATTACACCTACCAAACCACATTAAAAAAAAATTCCTTTAAAGTCCCTACACTTAACCATTTTCAAGTGACTAAGTCACCAACCAAACCACATTCAAAACAAAAAATTCCACATTAAAGTCTCTAAACTTAACCATTTTCAAGTGACTAAGTCACCAACCAAACCATATTCAAAATAAAAAATCCCCTTTAAAGTCCCTACACTAAACCATTTTCGAGCAACTAAGTCACCAAACAAACCACGTTCAAAACAAAAAAAGCTCCTTTAAAGTCCCTACACTTAACCATTTTCAAGCAACTAAGTCACATACCTAACCACATTCAAAACAAAAAATCCCCTTTAAAGTTCCTACACTTAACCATTTTCAAGTTACTAAGTCACCAAACAAACCACATTAAAAATAAAAAATCGCATTTAAAGTCCCCACACTAAACTATTTTCAAGCAACTAAGTCACCAAACAAACCACATTCAAAACAAAAAATCCCCTTTAAAGTTCCTTCACTAAACCATTTTCAAGTGACTAAGTCACCGAACGTACAACATTCAAAACAAAAAATCCCCTTTAAAGTCCCTACACTTAACCATTTTCAAGTAACTAAGTCACCTACCAAACCACATTCAAAACAAAAAATTCCACTTTAAAGTCTCTACACTTAACCATTTTTAAGTGACAAAGTCACCAACCAAACCACTATTAAAACAAAAAATCCCATTTAAAGATCCTTCCCTTAACCATTTTCAAGTGACTTAGTCACCAAACAAATCACATTCAATATAAAAAATCCCCGTTACAGTCCCTACACTTAACAATTTTCAAGAAACTAAGTCACCATCAAACCAGATTCAAATAAAAATTCCATTTAAAGTCCCTGCACTTACCATTTTCAAGTAACAAAGTCACAAACCAAACCACATTCAAAACCAAAAATCCCCTTTAAATTCTCAATACTTAACGATTTTAAGTGACTAAGTCACCAACCAAACCAAATTCAGAATAATAATTTCCTTTAAAGTCACTACACCTAACCATTTTAAAGAAACTAAGTCACTAAAAAAACAGCATTCAAAACAAAAAAAAGGCCCTTTAAAGTCCCCACACTAAACCATTTTCAAGCAACTAAGTCACCTACAAAATCACATTCAAAAGAAAAAATTCACTTTTAAGTTTCTACACTTAACCATTTTCAAGTTACTAAGTCATCAAACAAACCACATTCAAAACATAAAAATCCCCATTAAAGTCCCTACACTAAACCATTTTCAAGAAACTAAGTTACCTAACAATCCACATTCAAAAGTAAAAATCTCCTTTAAGGTTCCTACTCTTAACCAATTTCAAGTAACTATCTCACCTACCAAACCACATTAAAAATAAAAAAATTCACTTCAAAGTCCCTACACTTAACCATTTTCAAGTAACTAAGTCATCTACCAAACCACATTCAAAACAAAAATATTCCCTTTAAAGTCCCTACACATAACCATTTTCAAGCAACTAAGTCACCTACCAAACCACATTAAAAAAAAATCCCTTTAAAGTCCCTACACTTAACAATTTTCAAGTGACTAAGTCACCAAACAAAACATATTCAAAACAAAAAAGCCCTTTTAAAGTCCCTACACTTAACCATTTTCATGCTACTAAGTCACCTACAAAACCACATTCTAAAAAAAAAAATCCTCTTTAAAGACCCTACACTTAACTATTTTCAAGTAACTAAGTCACCAACCAAACCACATTCAAAACAAAAAAATCTACTTTAAAGTCTCTACACTTAACCATTTTTAAGTGACTAAGTCACCACCAAAATAGATGCAAAATAAACAATCCCCGTTACACTTCCTACACTTAATAATTTTCAAGCAACTAAGTCACCACCAAAATAGATTCAAAAAAAATATCCCCCTTAAAATCCTTTCACTTAACCATTTTCGAGTAACAAAGTCACCAACCAAACCACATTCAAAACCAAAAATTCCCTTTAAAGTCCCTATACTTAACCAATTTCAAGTGACTAAGTCATCAAACAAACCACATTAAAAAAGATAATTTACTTTAACGTTACTACACTTAACTATTTTCAAGCAACTAAGTCACTAAACAAACCACATTCAATACAAAAAAAATCCCCTTTAAAGTCCCTACACTTAACCATTTTCAAGCAAACAAGTGACCTACCAAACCACATTCAAAACAAAAAAAATCCCTTTACAGTTCCTACACTTAACCATTTTCAAGAGACTATGTCACCAAACAAACCACATTCAAAACAAAAAATCCCCTTTAAAGTCCCTACACTTAACACTTTTCAATCAACTAAGTCACCTACCAAACCACATTAAAAAAAATCTCCTTTAAAGTCCTTACACTTAACCATTTTAAAGAAACTAAGTCACCTACAAAACCACATTTTAAAAAAAAATCCCCTTTAAAGTCCATACACTTAACCATTTTCAAGTGACTAAGTCATCAAACTAACCACATTGAAAACAAAAAATCCCCTTTAAAGTTCCTACACTTAACGATTTTCAAGCAACTAAGTCACCAAACAAACCACATTCAAAGCAAAGAAAGCTCCTTTCAAGTCCCTACGCTTAACCATTTTCAAGAAACTAAGTCACCTACCAAACCACATTCGAAAGAAAAATCCCCTTTAAAGTTCCAACACTTAACCATTTTCAAGTGACTAAGTCACCGAACAAACCACATTAAAAATAAATAATCCCCTTTAAAGTCCCTACACTTAACCAATTTCAAGAAACTAAGTCACCAAACAAACCATATTTTAAAAAAAATTCTCCTTGAAAGCCCTACACTTAACCATTTTCAAGCAACTAAGTCACCTACAAAGCCACATTCAAAACAAAAAATTCCCTTTTAAGTTTCTACACTTAACCATTTTCAAGTGACTAAGTCATAAAACAAACCACATTCAAAACATAAAAATCCCCATTAAAGTCCCTACACGAAACCATTTTCAAGCCACTAAGTTACCTAACAAACCACATTCAAAACAAAAAATCTCCTTTAAGGTTCCTACACATAACCAATTTCAAGTAACTATGTCACCTACCAAACCACATTAAAAATAAAAAAATTCACTTCAAAGTCCCTACACTTTACCATTTTCAAGTAACTAAATCACCTACCAAACCACATTAAAGACAAAAATATTTCCTTTAAAGTCCCTACACTTAACCATTTTCAAGCAACAAAGTCACCTACCAAACCAGATTAAAAAAAATTCCCTTTAAAGTCTCTACACTTAACAATTTTCAAGTGACTAAGTCACCAAATAAAACATATTCAAAACAAAAAATCCCCTTTAAAGTCCCTACACTTAAACATTTTCATGCTACTAAGTCACCTACAAAACCACATTCTAAAAAAAAAATCCCCTTTAAAGACCCTACATTTAACTATTTTCAAGTAACTAAGTCACCAACCAAACCACATTCAAAACAAAAAAATCTACTTTAAAGACTCTACACTTAACCATTTTTAAGTGACTAAGTTACCAACCAAACCATATTCAAAATAAAAAATCTCCTTTAAAGTCTCTACACTTAACCATTTTCGAGAAACTAAGTCACCAAATAAACCACATTCAAACCAAAAAAAGCCCCTTTAATGTCCCTACACTTAACCATTTTCAAGCAACGAAGTCATCTACCAAACCACATTCAAAATAAAAAATCCCCTTTAAAGTCCCTACACTTAACAATTTTCAATCAACTAAGTCACCTACCAAACCACATTAAAAAATAATCCACTTTAAAGTCCTTACTCTTAACCACTTTCAAGAAACTAAGTCACCTACCAAACAACATTTAAACAAATTACTTTTAAAGTACATACACTTAAACATTTTCAAGTGACTAAGTCATCCAACTAACCACATTCAAAACAAAAAATATACTTTAAAGTCCCTACACTTAACCATTTTCAAGCACCTAAGTCACCAAGCAAATCACATTCAAAGCAAAAATGGCACCTTTCAAGTCCCAACATTTAACCATTTTCAAGCAACTAAGTCACCTACCAAACCACATTCAATACAAAAAATCCCCTTTAAAGTCCATACACTTAACCATTTTCAAGTGACTAAGTCATCAAACTAATCACATTCAAAACAATAAATTCCCTTTAAAGTCCCTACACTTAACCATTTTCAAGCAACTAAGTCACCAAACTAACCACATTCAAAGCAAAAAAAGCTCCTTTCAAGTCCCTACATTTAACCATTTTCAAGCAACTAAGTCACCTACCAAACCACATTCAAAACAAAAAATCCCCTTTAAAGGTCCAACACTTAACCATTTTCAAGGGACTAAGTCACCAAACAAACCACATTCAAAATAAATAATCCCCTTTAAAGTCCCTACACTTAAGCATTTTCAAGAAACTTCGTCACCAAACAAACCATAATTAAAAAAAAAAATCTCCTTAAAAGCAATACACTTAACCATTTTCAAGAAACTAAGTCACCTACCAAACCACTTTAAAGAAAAAATCTCATTTAAAGTTCCTACACTTAACTATTTTCAAGTGACTAAGTCACCAAATAAAGCACAATCAAAATAAAAAATCTTCATTACAGTCCCTACACTTAACAATTTTCAAGCAATTAAGTCACCACCAAAACAGATTCAAAAAAAAGCTCCTTTAAAGTCCCTAAACTTAAGCATTTTCAAGCAACTAAGTCACCAAACAAACCACATTCAAAACAAAAAATCCCCTATAAAGTCCCTACACTTAACTATTTTCAAGTGACTAAGTCACCAACCAAACCACATTCCAAAAAAAAAATTGCCTTTAAAGTCCCTACACTTAACCATTTGCAAGCAACTATGTCACCAAACAAACGACATTATTAAAAAAAATCCCCTTAAAATTCCCTACACATAACCCTTTTCAAGCAACTAAGTTACCTAGAAAACCACAATCAAAACAAAAAATCTCCTTTAAAGATCCTAGACGCAACCATTTTCAAGTGAATAAGTCACCAAACAAATCAAATTCAAAATAAAAAATTCTCTTTAAAGTCCCTACACTTAACAATTTTCAATCAACTAAGTCACCAACAAAACTACATTAAAAAATAATTCTCTTAAAAGTCCCTACACTTAACCATTTTCAAGCAACAAAGGCACCTACCAAACCACATTTAAAAAAAAATCGCCTTTAAATTCCATACACTTAACCATTTTCAACTGACTAAGTCACCTACCAAACCACATTCAAAAAAAAAACTTCCCTTTTAAGTTCCTACACTTAACCATTTTCAAGTGACTAAGTCATCAAACAAACCACATTCAAAACAAAAAAATCCCCATTAAAGTCCCTACACAAAACCATTTTCAAGCAACTAAGTTACCTACCAAACCACATTCAAAACAAAAAATCTCCTTTAAGGTTCCTACACTTAATCAATTTCATGTAACTATGTTACCTACCAAACCACATTAAGAATAAAAAAAATCACTTCAAAGTCCCTACACTTAACCATTTTCAAGTAACTAAGTCACATACCAAACCACATTCAAAACAAAAATATTCCCTTTAAAGTCCCCACACTTAACCATTTTCAAGCAACTAAGTCACCTACCAAACCACATTAAAAAAAAAATCCCTTTAAAGTCCCTACACTTAACAATTTTCAAGTGACTAAGTCACCAAACAAAACATATTCAAAACAAAAAATCCCCTTTAAAGTCTCTACACTTAACCATTTTCATGATACTAAGTCACCTACAAAACCAAATTCTAAAAAAATCCCCTTTAAAGACCCTACACTTAAGTATTTTCAAGTAACTAAGTCACATACCAAACCACATTCAAAACAAAAAAATCTACTTTAAAGTCTCTACACTTAACCATTTTTAAGTGACTAGGTCACCACCAAAATAGATTCAAAATAAAAAATCCCCGTTACACTCCCTACACTTAACAATTTTCAAGCAACTAAGTCACCACCAAAATAGATTCAAAAAAAAAATCCCCCTTAAAATCCTTTCACTTAACCATTTTCGAGTAACAAAGTCACCAACCAAACCACATTCAAAATCAAAAATTCCCTTTAAAGTCCCTATACTTATACATTTTCAAGTGAATAAGTCATCAAACAAACCACATTAAAAACAATAATTTACTTTAACGTTACTACACTTGACTATTTTCAAGAAACTAAGTCACTAAACAAACCAAATTGAATACAAAAAAAAGCCCCTTTAAAGTCCCTACACTTAACCATTTTCAAGCAAACAAGTGACCTACCAAACCACATTCAAAAGAAAAAAAATCCCTTTAAAGTTCCTATACTTAACCATTTTCAAGAGACTAAGTCACCAAACAAACCACATTCAAAAAAAAAATCCCCTTTAAAGTCCCTACACTTAACACTTTTCAATCAACTAAGTCACCTACCAAACCACATTAAAAAAAAATTCCTTTAAAGTCCCTACACTTAACCATTTTCAAGCAACTAAGTCACCTACCAAACCACATTAAAAAAAAAATTCCATTAAAGTCCCTACACTTAACAATTTTCAAGTGACTAAGTCACCAAACAAAACATATTCAAAACAAAAAGTCCCCTTTAAAGTCTCTACACTTAACCATTTTCATGATACTAAGTCACCTACAAAACCAAATTGTAAAAAAAAAATCCCCTTTAAAGACCCTACACTTAAGTATTTTCAAGTAACTAAGTCACCAACCAAACCACATTCAAAACAAAAAAATCTACTTTAAAGTCTCTACACTTAACCATTTTTAAGTGACTAAGTCACCACCAAAATAGATTCAAAATAAAAAATCCCCGTTACACTCCCTACACTTATCAATTTTCAAGCAACTAAGTCACCACCAAAATAGATTCAAAAAAAAAATCCCCCTTAAAATCCTTTCACTTAACCATTTTCGAGTAACAAAGTCACCAATCAAACCACATTCAAAATCAAAAATTCCCTTTAAAGTCCCTATACTTATACATTTTCAAGTGAATAAGTCATCAAACAAACCACTTTAAAAACAATAATTTACTTTAACGTTACTACACTTAACTATTTTCAAGAAACTAAGTCACTAAACAAACCAAATTCAATACAAAAAAAAGCCCCTTTAAAGTCCCTACACTTAACCATTTTCAAGCAAACAAGTGACCTACCAAACCACATTCAAAAGAAAAAAAATCCCTTTTAAGTTCCTATACTTAACCATTTTCAAGAGACTAAGTCACCAAACAAACCACATTCAAAAAAAAAAAATCCCCTTTAAAGTCGCTACACTTAACACTTTTCAATCAACTAAGTCACCTACCAAACCACATTAAAAAAAATCTCCTTTAAAGTCCTTACACTTAACCATTTCAAAGAAACTAAGTCACCTACCAAACCACATTTTAAAAAAGAATCCCCTTTAAAGTCCATACACTTAACCATTTTCAAGTGACTAAGTCATCAAACTAACCACATTGAAAACAAAAAATCCCCTTTAAAGTTCCTACACTTAACGATTTTCAAGCAACTAAGTCACCTACAAAACCACATTCAAAACAAAAAATTCCCTTTTAAGTTTCTACACTTAACCATTTTCAAGTGACTAAGTTATCAAAAAAACCACATTCAAAACATAAAAATCCCCATAAAAGTCGCTACACTAAACCATTTTCAAGCAACTAAGTTATTAACAAACCACATTCAAAACAAATAATCCTCTTTAAAGTCCCTACACTTAAGCATTTTTAAGAAACTACGTCACCAAACAAACCATATTTAAAAAAAAAAATCTCCTTAAAAGCAATACACTTAACCCTTTTCAAGCACTAAGTCACCTACCAAACCACTTTAAAGAAAAAATCTCATTTAAAGTTCCTACACTTAACCATTTTCAAGTGACTAAGTGACCAAATAAAGCACAATCAAAATAAAAAATCTCCATTACAGTCCCTACACTTGACAATTTTCAAGCAATTAAGTCACCACCAAAACAGATTCAAAAAAATGTTCCTTTAAAGTCCCTAAACTTAAGCATTTTCAAGCAACTAAGTCACCAAACAAACCACATTCAAAACAAAAAATCCCCTATAATGTCCCTACACTTAACCATTTTCAAGTGACTAAGTCACCAACCAAACCACATTCAAAACAATAATTTACTTTAAAGTTACTATATATATCATTTTCAAGAAACTAAGTCACTAAAAAAACCACATTCAATACAAAAAAAATCCCCTTGAAAGTCTCTACACTTAACCATTTTCTAGCAAACAAGTCACCTACCAAACCACATTCAAAATAAAAAATTCCCTTTAATGTCCCTACACTTAGCCATTTTCAAGCAACTACGTCACCAAACAAACCACCTTTAAAAAAATCCCCTTTAAACTCCCTACACTTATCCATTTTCAAGCAATTAAGTCACATACCAAACCACATTCAAAACAAAAAATCCCCTTTAAAGTTCCTACACGTAACTATTTTCAAGCAACTATTCCACCAACCAAACCACATTAAAAAAAATTCCTTTAAAGTCCCTACACTTAACCATTTTCAAGTGACTAAGTCACCAACCAAACCACATTCAAAACAAAAAATTCCACATTAAAGTCTCTAAACTTAACCATTTTCAAGTGACTAAGTCACCAACCAAACCATATTCAAAATAAAAAATCCTCTTTAAAGTCCCTACACTCAACCATTTTCGAGCAACTAAGTCACCAAACAAACCACATTCAAAAAAAAAATGCTCCATTAAAGTCTCTACACTTAACCATTTTCAAGTAACTAAGTCACCTACCTAACCACATTCAAAACAAAAAATCCCCTATAAAGTCCCTAAACTTAACCATTTTCAAGTGACTAAGTCACCAACCAAACCACATTCCAACCAAAAAATTGCCTTTAAAGTCCCTACACTTAACCATTTGCAAGCAACTAAGTCACCAAACAAACCACATTATAAAAACAAATCCCCTTAAAATTCCCTACACATAACCCTTTTCAAGCAACTAAGTTACCTACAAAACCACAATCAAAACAAAAAATCTCCTTTAAAGATCCTAGACGTAACCATTTTCAAGTGAATAAGTCACCAAACAAATCACATTCAAAATAAAAAATTCCCTTTAAAGTCCCTACACTTAACAATTTTCAATCAACTAAGTCACCAACAAAACTACATTAAAAAACAATTCTCTTTAAAGTCCCTACACTTAATCTTTTTCAAGAAACTAAGGAACCTACTAAACCACATTTAAAAAAAAATCCCCTTTAAATTCCATACACTTAACCATTTTCAACTGACTAAGTCACCTACCAAACCACATTTTAAAAAAGAATCCCCTTTAAAGTCCATACACTTAACCATTTTCAAGTGGCTAAGTCATCAAACTAACCACATTCAAAACAAAAAAATCCCCATTAAAGTCCCTACACAAAACCATTTTCAAGCAACTAAGTTACCTACCAAACCACATTCAAAACAAAAAATCTCCTTTAAGGTTCCTACACTTAATCAATTTCAAGTAACTATGTCACCTACCAAACCACATTAAAAATAAAAAAATTCACTTCAAAGTCCCTACACTTAATCATTTTCAAGTAACTAAGTCACCTACCAAACCACATTCAAAACAAAAATATTCCCTTTAAAGTCCCTACACTTAACCATTTTCAAGCAACTAAGTCACCTACCAAACCACATTAAAAATTATTCACCTTTAAAGTCCCTACACTTAACCATTTTCAAGTGACTAAGTCACCAACGAAACCACATTCAAAACAAAAATATTCCCTTTAAAGTCCATACACTTAACCATTTTCATGCAACTAAGTCACCTAAAAAACCACATCAAAAAAAAAATCTCCTTTAAAGTCTCTACCCTTAACCATTTTCAAGTAACTAAGTCACCAACGAAACCACATTCAAAACAAAAAAATCCACTTTAAAGTCTCTACACTTAACCATTTTTAAGTGACTAAGTCACCAACCAAACCATATTAAAAATAAAACCCCCCCATATAAGTCTCTACACTTAACCATTTTCGAGCAACTAAGTCACTAAACAAACCACAATCAAAAAAAAAAACCCCTTTAAAGTCCCTACACTTAACCATTTTAAAGCCACAAAGTCACCTACCAAACCACATCTAAAACAAAAAATCCCCTTTAAAGTTCCTACACTTAACTGTTTTCAAGTGACTAGGTAACCAAAAAAACCCCATTAAAGTCCCTACACTTAACCATTTTTAAGTGACTAAGTCACCAACCAAACAATATTAAAAATAAAAACCCCCCTTATAAGTCTATACACTTAACCATTTTCGAGCAACTAAGTCACTAAACAAACCACAGTCAAAAAAAAAACCCCCTTTAAAGTCCATACACTTAACTATTTTAAAGCCACAAAGTCACCTACCAAACCACATTCAAAACAAAAAATCCCCTTTAAAGTCCCTACACTTAACAATTTTCAATCAACTAAGTCACCTACCAAACCACATTAAAAAATAATCCCCTTTAAAGTCCTTACTCTTAACCATTTTCAAGAAACTAAGTCACCTACCAAACCACATTTAAAAAAATTCCCTTTAAAGTACATACACTTAACCATTTTCAAGTGACTAAGTCATCAAACTAACCACATTCAAAACAAAAAATCTCCTTTAAAGTCCAAACACTTAACCATTTTCAAGCACCTAAGTGCCCAAGCAAATCACATTCAAAGCAAAAATGGCACCTTTCAACTCCCAACACTTAACCATTTTCAAGCAACTAAGTCACCTACCAAACCACATTCAAAACTAAAAATGCCCTTTAAAGTCCATACACTTAACCATTTTCAAGTAACCAAGTCATCAAACTAATCACATTCAAAATAAAAAATCCCCTTTAAAGTCCCTACACTTAACCATTTTCAAGCAACTAAGTCACCAAACTAACCACATTCAAAGCAAAAAAAGCTCCTTTCAAGTCCCTAAATTTAAGCATTTTCAAGCAACTAAGTCACCAAACAAACCACATTCAAAACAAAAAATCCCCTATAAAGTCCCTACACTTAACCATTTTCAAGTGACTAAGTCACCAACCAAACCACATTCCAAACAAAAAATTGCCTTTAAAGTCCCTACACTTAACCATTTGCAAGGAACTTAGTCACCAAACAAACCACATTATAAAAAAAAATCCCCATAAAATTCCCTACACATAACCCTTTACAAGCAACTAAGTTACCCACAAAACCACAATCAAAACAAAAAATCTCCTTTAAAGATCCTAGACGTAACCACTTTCAAGTGAATAAGTCACCAAACAAATCACATTCAAAATAAAAAATTCCCCTTAAAGTCCCTACACTTAACAATTTTCAATCAACTAAGTCACCAACAAAACTACATTAAAAAACAATTCAATTTAAAGTCCCTACACTTAATCATTTTCAAGCAACTAAGGCCCCTACCAAACCACATTTAAAATAAAATCTCCTTTAAATTCCATACACTTAACCATTTTCAACTGACTAAGTCACCTACCAAACCACATTAAAAATAAAAACTTCCCTTTTAAGTTCCTACACTTAACCATTTTCAAGTTACTAAGTCATCAAACAAACCACATTCAAAACAAAAAAATCCCCATTAAAGTCCCTACACAAAACCATTTTCAAGCAACTAAGTTACCTACCAAACAACATTCAAAACAAAAAATCTCCTTTAAGGTTCCTACACTTAATCAATTTCAAGTAACTATGTCACCTACCAAACCACATTAAAAATAAAAAAATTCACTTCAAAGTCCCTACACTTAACCATTTTCAAGTAACTAAGTCACCTACCAAACCACATTCAAAACAAAAATATTCCCTTTTAAGTCCCTACACTTAACCATTTTCAAGCAACTAAGTCACCTACAAAACAACATTAAAAAATATTCACATTTAAAGTCCCTATACTTAACCATTTTCAAGTGACTAAGTCACCAAACAAACCATATTCAAAACAAAAAATCCTCTTTAAAGTCATTACACTTAACCATTTTAATGCAACTAAGTCACCTACAAAACCACATTAAAAAAAAAATCTCCTTTAAAGTCTCTACACTTAACAATTTTCAAGTAACTAAGTCACCAACGAAACCACATTCAAAACTAAAAAATCCACTTTAAAGTCTCTACACTTAACCATTTTTAAGTGACTAAGTCACCAACCAAACCATATTAAAAATAAAAACCCCCCTTTAAAGTCTCTACACTTAACCATTTTTCGAGCAACTAAGTCACTAAACAAACCACAATCAAAAAAAAAAAACCCCTTTAAAGTCCCTACACTTAACCATTTTAAAGCCACAAAGTCACCTACCAAACCATATTCAAAAGAAAAAATTCCTTTAAAGTTCCTACACTTAACAGTTTTCAAGTGACTAGGTAACCAAAAAAACCACATTCAAAAAGAAAATCCCCTTTAAAGTCCCTACACATAACCCTTTTTAAGCAACAAAGTTACCTACCAAACCACATTCAAAACAAAAAATCTCATTTAAAGATCCTACACTTAACCATTTTCAACTGACTAAGTCATCAAACAAACCACATTCAAAATAAAAAATCCCCTTTAAAGTCCCTACACTTAACCATTTTCAAGCCACTAAGTCACCAACCAAACCACATTCAAAACAAAAAAAATCAACTTTAAAGTCTCTACACTTAACCATTTTCAAGTGACTAAGTCACCAAATAAAGCACAATCAAAATAAAAAATCTTCATTACAGTCCCTACACTTAACAATTTTCAAGCAATTAAGTCACCACCAAAACAGATTCAAAAAAAATCTCCTTTAAAGTTCCTAAACTTAAGCATTTTAAAGCAACTAAGTCACCAAACAAACCACATTCAAAACAAAAAATCCCCTATAAAGTCCCTACACTTAACCATTTTCAAGTGACTAAGTCACCAACCAAACCACATTCCAAACAAAAAATTGCCTTTAAAGTCCCTACACTTGACCATTTGCAAGCAACTATGTCACCAAACAAACCACATTATAAAAAAAATCCCTACACATAACCCTTTTCAAGCAACTAAGTTACCTACAAAACCACAATCAAAACAAAAAATCTCCTTTAAAGATCCTAGACGCAACCATTTTCAAGTGAATAAGTCACCAAACAAATCACATTCAAAATAAAAAATTCTCTTTAAAGTCTCTACACTTAACAATTTTCAATCAACTAAGTCACCAACAAAACTACATTAAAAAACAATTCTCTTTAAAGTCCCTACACTTAACCATTTTCAAGCAACAAAGGCACCTACCAAACCACATTTAAAAAAAAATCCCCTTTAAATTCCATACACTTAACCATTTTCAACTGACTAAGTCACCTACCAAACCACATTCAAAAAAAAACTTCCCTTTTAAGTTCCTACACTTAACCATTTTCAAGTGGCTAAGTCATCAAACAAACCACATTCAAAACAAAAAAATCCCCATTAAAGTCCCTACACAAAACCATTTTCAAGCAACTAAGTTACCTACCAAACCACATTCAAAACCAAAAATCTCTTTTAAGGTTCCTACACTTAATCAATTTCAAGAAACTATGTCACCTACCAAACCACATTAAAAATAAAAAAATTCACTTCAAAGTCCCTACACTTAACCATTTTCAAGTAACTAAGTCACCTACCAAACCACATTCAAAACAAAAATATTCCCTTTAAAGTCCCTACACTTAACCATTTTCAAGCAACTAAGTCACCTACCAAACCACATTAAAAAATATTCACCTTTAAAGTACCTACACTTAACCATTTTCAAGTGACTAAGTCACCAAACAAACCATATTCAAAATAAAAAATCCTCTTTAAAGTCCTTACACTTAACCATTTTCATGCAACTAAGTCACCTACAAAACCACATTAAAAAAAACATCTCCTTTAAAGTCTCTACACTTAACCATTTTCAATTAACTAAGTCACCAACGAAACCACATTCAAAACAAAAAAATCCACTTTAAAGTCTCTACACTTAACCATTTTTAAGTGACTAAGTCACCAACCAAACCATATTAATAATAAAAACCCCCTTTATAAGTCACTAAACTTAACCATTTTCGAGCAACTAAGTCACTAAACAAACCACAATCAAAAAAAAAAAACCCTTTAAAGTCCCGACACTTAACCATTTTAAAGCCATAAAGTCACCTACCAAACCACATTCAAAACAAAAAATCCCCTTTAAAGTTCCTACACTTAACAGTTTTCAAGTGAGTAAGTAACCAAAAAAACCACATTCAAAACAAAAAATCGCCTTAAGAGTCCCTACACTTAACCATTTTCAAGAAACTAAGTCACCAAAAAAACCACATTAAAAAAAAAAGCCCCTTTAAAGTCCCTACACATGACCCTTTTCAAGCAACAAAGTTACCTACCAAACCACATTCAAAACAAAAAATCTCATTTAAAGATCCTACACTTAACCATTTTCAACTGACTAAGTCATCAAACAAACCACATTCAAAATAAAAAATTACCTTTAAAGTCCCTACACTTGACAATTTTCAATCAACTAAGTCACCTACCAAACCACATTAAAAAATTATTCCCTTTAAAGTCCTTACTCTTAACCATTTTCAAGAAACTAAGTCACCTACCAAACAACATTTAAAAAAATTCCCTTTAAAGTACATACACTTAACCATTTTAAAGTGACAAAGTCATCAAACTAACCACATTCAAAACAAAAAATCTCCTTTAAAGTTCCTACACTTAACCATTTTCAAGCAACTAAGTCACCAACCAAACCACATTCAAAACAAAAAAAATCAACTTTAAAGTCTCTACACTTAACCATTTTTAAGTGACTAAGACACCAAACAATAAACATTCAAAACAAAAAAAGCTCCTTTAAAGTCCCTACACTTAACCATTTTCAAGAAACTAAGTCACCTACCAAACCACATTCAAAACAAAGAATCCCCTTTAAAGTTCCTACACTTAACCATTTTCAAGTGACTAAGTCACTAAACAAACCTCATTCAAAATAAAAAATCCCTTTTAAAGATCCTACACATAACCATTTTCAAGCAACTAAGTCTCCAAACAAACCACATTATAAAAAAAAAATCCCCTTAAAAATCCCTACACATAACCCTTTTCAAGCATCTAAGTTACCTACCAAACCACATTCAAAACAAAAAATATCATTTAAAGATAATACACGTAACCATTTTCAAGTGACTAAGTCACCAAAAAAATCACATTCAAAATAAAAAATTCCTTTTAAATTCCCTACACTTAACAATTTTCAATCAACTAAGTCACCAACCAAATTGCATTAAAAAAAAATCCTCTTTAAAGTCTCTACACTTAACCATTTTCACGCAACTAAGACACCTACCAAACCACATTCAAAAAAAAATCCCCTTTAAATTCCATACACTTAACCATTTTCAAGTGACTAAGTCATCAAACTAACCCCATTTAAAACAAAAAATCCCGTTTAAAGTCTCTACACTTAACCATTTTCAAGAAACTAAGTCACCAAACAAACCACATTCAAAACAAAAAATCTCCTTTAAAGTTCTTACACTTAACCATTTTCAAGTTACTAAGTCACCGAACATACAACATTCACAACAAAAAATCTCCTTTAAACTCCCTACACTTAACAATTTTCAAGCAACTAAGTCACCACCGAAATGGATTCACAAAAAAAAAATCGCCCTTAAAATCCTTTCACTTAACCATTTTCGAGTAACAAAGTCACCAACCAAACCACATTCAAAACAAAAAATTCCCTTTAAAGTCCCAATACATAACCATTTTCAAGTGACTAAGTCATCAAACAAAACACATTAAAAACAATAATTTACTTTTACGTTACTACACTTAACTATTTTCAAGAAACTAAGTCACTAAACAAACCACATTCAATAAAAAAAAAAAAAGCCCCTTCAAAGTCCCTACACTTAAACATTTTCAAGCAAACAAAGGACCTACCAAACCACATTCAAAATAAAAAAATCCCATTAAAGTTCCTACACTGAACCATTTTCAAGAGACTGAGTCACCTAACAAACCACCTTCAAAACAAAAAATCCCCTTTAAAGTCCCTACACTTAACAGTTTTCAATCAACTAAGTCACCTACCAAACCACATTAAAAAAAAATCTCCTTTAAAGTCCTTACACTTAACCATTTCAAGAAACTAAGTCACCTACCAAACCACATTTTAAAAAAAATCCACTTTAAAGTCCATACACTTAACCATTTTCAAGTGACTAAGTCATCAAACTAACCACATTCAAAACAAAAAATCCCCTTTAAAGTTCCTACACTTAACCATTTTCAAGCAACTAAGTCACCAAACAAACCACATTCAAAGCAAAAAAGGCTCCTTTCAAGTTCATACACTTAACTATTTTCAAGCAACTAAGTCACCTACCAAACCACATTCAAAAGAAAAAATCCCCTTTAAAGTTCCAACACTTAACCTTTTTCAAGTGACTAAGTCACCGAACAAACCACATTCAAAACAAATAATCCCCTTTAAAGTCCCTACACTTAACCATATTCAACAAACTAAGTCACCAAACAAACCATATTTAAAAAACAAAAATCTCCTTAAAAGCCCTACACTTAACCATTTTCAATCAACTAAGTCACCTACAAAAACCATTTTAAAAAAAAAATCCCATTTAATGTTCCTACACTTAACCATTTTCAAGTGACTAAGTCACCAAATAAAGCACAATCAAAATAAAAAAATCCCCATTACAGTCCCTACACTTAACAATTTTGAAGCAACTAAGTCACCACCAGAACAAATTCAAAAAAAAAATTCCTTTTAAAATCCTAACACTTAACTATTTTGAAGTAACAAAGTCACCAACCAAACCACATTCAAAACCAAAAAATCCCTTTAAAGTCCCTATACTTAACCATTTTCAAGTGACAAAGTCACCAACCAAACCACATTCAAAACAATAATTTACATTAAAGTTACTACACTTAACCATTTTCAAACAACTAAGTCACTAAACAAACCACATTCAATACAATAAAAAGCCCCTTTAAAGTCCCTACACTTAACCATTTTCAAGAGACTATGACACCAAACAAACCACATTCAAAACAAAAAATCCCCTTTAATGTTCCTACACTTAGCCATTTTCGAGCAACTACGTCACCAAACAAACCACATTAAAAAAAAAAACCCTTTAAAGTCCCTACACTTATACATTTTCAAGCAACTAAGTCACCTACCAAACCACATTCAAAACAAAAAATCCCCTTTAAATTTCCTACACTTAACAATTTTCAAGCAACTATGCCAACTACCAAACCACATTAAAAAAAATTCCCTTTAAAGTCTCTACACTTAACCATTTTAAAGTGACTATGTCACCTACCAAACTACATTCAATATAATAATTTACTTTAAAGTCACTACAACTAATCATTTTCAAGAAACTAAGTCACTAAAAAACCGCATTGAAAAGAAAAAAAAGACCCTTTAAAGTCCCTACACTTAACCATTTTAAAGCAACTATGTCACCTAACAAACCACATTCAAAACAAAAATTCCCTTTTAAGTTCCTACACTTAACCATTTTCAAGTGACTAAGTAATCAAACAAACCACATTCAAAACAAAAAAATCCCCATTAAAGTCCCTACACTAAACCATTTTAAAGAAACTAAGTTACCTACCAAACCACAATCAAAACAAAAAATCTCCCTTAAGGTTCCTACACTTAACCAATTTCAAGTAACTATGTCACCTACCAAACCACATTAAAAATAAAAAAATTCACTTCAAAGTCCCTAAACTTAACCATTTTCAAGTAACTAAGTAACCTACCAAACCACATTCAAAACAAAAATATTCCCTTTAAAGTCCCTACACTAAACCATTTTCAAGCAACTAAGTTACCTACCATACCGCATTCAAAACAAAAAATCTCCTTTAAGGTTCCTACACTTAACCAATTTCAAGTAACTATGTAACCTACCAAACCACATTAAAAATAAAAAAATTTACTTCAAAGTCCCTACACATAACCATTTTCAAGCAACTAAGACACCTATCAAACCACATTTAAAAATAAAAATCCCCTTTAAAGTCCCTACACTTAACCATTTTCATGCAACTAAGTCACCTACAAAACCACATTCGAAAAAAAAAAATCTCCTTTAAAGACCCTACAATTAACTATTTTCAAGTAACTAAGTCACCAAACAAACCACATTCAAATCAAAAAATCTCCTTTAAAGTTCCTACACTTAACCATTTTCAAGTTACTAAGTCACCGAACATACAACATTCAAAACAAAAAATCTCCTTTAAAGTCGCTACACTTAACCATTTTCAAACAACTAAGTCACCAAAATAACCACATTAAAAAAAAAATCACCTTAAAAGCCCTACTCTTAACCATTTTCAAGCAACTAAGTCACCTACCAAACCACTTTTTTAAAAAAAATCCCATTTAAAGTTCCTTCCCTTAACCACTTTCAAGTGACTAAGTCACCAACCAAATCACATTCAAAATAAAAAATCCCCGTTACAGTCCCTACACTTAACAAATTTCAAGCAACTAAGTCATGACCAAACCAGATTCAAAAGAAAAATTCCCATTAAAGTCCCTGGACTTAACCATTTTCTAGTAACAAAGTCACCAACCAAACCACATTCAAAACCAAAAATCCCATTAAAGTCCCAATACTTAACCATTTTCATGCAACAAAGTCACCTACAAAACCACATTCGAAAAAAAAAATCCCCTTTAAAGACCCTACACTTAACTATTTTCAAATAACTAAGTTACCAACCAAACCACATTCAAAACAAAAAAATCCACTTTAAAATCTCTACACTTAACCATTTTGAAGTGACTGAGTCACCAACCAAACCATATTCAAAATAAAAAATCCCATTTAAAATCGTTACACTTAACCATTTTCAAGTAACAAAGTAACCAACCAAACCACATTCAAAACCAAAAATTCCCTTTAAAGTCCCTACACTTAACAATTTTCAAGTGACTAAGTCACCATCCAAATCACATTCAAAATAAAAAATCCCCGTTACAGTCCCTACACTTAACAAATTTCAAGCAACTAAGTCATGACCAAACCAGATTCAAAAGAAAAATTCCCATTAAAGTCCCTGGACTTAACCATTTTCTAGTAACAAAGTCACCAACCAAACCACATTCAAAACCAAAAATCCCCATTAAAGTCCCAATACTTAACCATTTTCAAGTGACTAAGTCACCTACCAAACTACATTCAATATAATAATTTTCTTTAAAGTCACTACACCTAAACATTTTCAAGAAACTAAGTCACTAAAAAAACCGCATTCAAAAGAAAAAAAAGGCCCTTTAAAGTCCCTACACTTAACCATTTTAAAGCAACTATGTCACCTAACAAACCACATTCATAACCAAAAATTCCCTTTTAAGTTTCTACACTTAACCATTTTCAAGTGACTAAGTAATCAAACAAACCACATTCAAAATAAAAAAATCCCCATTAAAGTCCCTACACTTAACCATTTCCATGCAACTAAGTCACCTACAAAACCACATTCGAAAAAAAAAAATCCCCTTTAAAGACCCTACGCTTAACTATTTTCAAGTAACTAAGTCACCAAACAAACCACAGTCAAAACAAAAAATCTCCTTTAAAGTTCCTACACTTAACCATTTTCAAGTTACTAAGTCACCGAACATACCACATTCAAAACAAAAAATCTCCTTTAAAGTCCCTACACTTAACCATTTTCAAACAACTAAGTCACCAAAATAACCACATTAAAAAAAAAAATCACCTTAAAAGCCCTACTCTTAACCATTTTCAAGCAACTAAATCACCTACCAAACCACTTTTAAAAAAAAATCCCATTTAAAGTTCCTTCCCTTAACCATTTTCAAGTGACTAAGTCACCAAACAAATCACATTCAAAATAAAAAATCCCCGTTACAGTTCCTACACTTAACAAATTTCAAGCAACTAAGTCATGACCAAACCCGATTCAAAAGAAAAATTCCCATTAAAGTCCCTGGACTTAACCATTTTCTAGTAACAAAGTCACCAACCAAACCACATTCAAAACCAAAAATCCCCATTAAAGTCCCAATACTTAACCATTTTCAAGTGACTAAGTCACCTACCAAACTACATTCAATATAATAATTTTCTTTAAAGTCACTACACCTAAACATTTTCAAGAAACTAAGTCACTAAAAAAACCGCATTCAAAAGAAAAAAAAGGCCCTTTAAAGTCCCTACACTTAACCATTTTAAAGCAACTATGTCACGTAACAAACCACATTCAAAACAAAAAATTCTCTTTTAAGTTCCTACACTTAACCATTTTCAAGTGACTAAGTAATCAAACAAACCACATTCAAAACAAAAAAGTCCCCATTAAAGTCCCAACACTAAACCATTTTAAAGAAACTAAGTTACCTACCAAACCACATTCAAAACAAAAAAATCTCCTTTAAGATTCCTACACTTAACCAATTTCAAGTAACTATGTCACCTACCAAACCACATTAAAAATAAAAAAATTCACTTCAAAGTCCCTACACTTAACCATTTTCCAGTAACTAAGTAACATACCAAACCACATTCAAAACAAAAATATTCCCTTTAAATTCCCTACACTAAACCATTTACAAGCAACTAAGTTACCTACCATACCGCATTCAAAACAAAAAATCTCCTTTAAGGTTCCTACACTTAACCAATTTCAAGTAACTATGTAACCTACTAAACCACATTAAAAATAAAAAAAATCACTTCAAAGTCCCTACACTTAACCATTTTCAAGTAACTAAGTCACCTACCAAACCACATTCAAAACAAAAATATTCCCTTTAAAGTCCCTACACTTAACCATTTTCAAGCAACTAAGTCACCTACCAAATCAAATTAAGAAAAATTCCACTTAAAGTCCATACACTTAACCATTTTCAAGTGACTACGTCACCAAACAAACCATGTTCAAAACAAAAAATCCCCTTTAAAGTCCCTACACTTAACCATTTTCATGCAACAAAGTCACCTACAAAACCACATTCGAAAAAAAAAATCCCCTTTAAAGACCCTACACTTAACTATTTTCAAATAACTAAGTTACCAACCAAACCACATTCAAAACAAAAAAATCCACTTTAAAGTCTCTACACTTAACCATTTTGAAGTGACTGAGTCACCAACCAAACCATATTCAAAATAAAAAATCCCATTTAAAATCGTTACACTTAACCATTTTCAAGTAACAAAGTAACCAACCAAACCACATTCAAAACCAAAAATTCCCTTTAAAGTCCCTACACTTAACAATTTTCAAGTGACTAAGTCACCATCCAAATCACATTCAAAATAAAAAATCCCCGTTACAGTCCCTACACTTAACAAATTTCAAGCAACTAAGTCATGACCAAACCAGATTCAAAAGAAAAATTCCCATTAAAGTCCCTGGACTTAACCATTTTCTAGTAACAAAGTCACCAACCAAACCACATTCAAAACCAAAAATCCCCATTAAAGTCCCAATACTTAACCATTTTCAAGTGACTAAGTCACCTACCAAACTACATTCAATATAATAATTTTCTTTAAAGTCACTACACCTAAACATTTTCAAGAAACTAAGTCACTAAAAAAACCGCATTCAAAAGAAAAAAAAGGCCCTTTAAAGTCCCTACACTTAACCATTTTAAAGCAACTATGTCACCTAACAAACCACATTCATAACAAAAAATTCCCTTTTAAGTTTCTACACTTAACCATTTTCAAGTGACTAAGTAATCAAACAAACCACATTCAAAATAAAAAATCCCCATTAAAGTCCCTACACTTAACCATTTCCATGCAACTAAGTCACCTACAAAACCACATTCGAAAAAAAATAATCCCCTTTAAAGACCCTACGCTTAACTATTTTCAAGTAACTAAGTCACCAAACAAACCACATTCAAAACAAAAAATCTCCTTTAAAGTTCCTACACTTAACCATTTTCAAGTTACTAAGTCACCGAACATACAACATTCAAAACAAAAAATCTCCTTTAAAGTCCCTACACTTAATCATTTTCATTCAACTAAGTCACCTACAAAACCCCATTCGAAAAAAAAAATCTCCTTTAAAGTCCCTACACTTAACCATTTTCAAGGAACTAAGTCACCAACCAAATCACATTCAAAACAAAAAATTCCACTTTAAAGTCTCAACACTTAATCATTTTTAAGTGACTAAGTCACCAACCAAACCATATTCAAAATAAAAAATCTCCTTTAAAGTCCCTACACTAAACCATTTTCGAGCAACTAAGTCACCAAACAAACCACATTCAAAACAAAAAAAACTCCTTTAATGTCCCTCCACTAAACACTTTTCAAGCAAATAAGTCACCTACCAAACCACATTCAAAACAAAAAATCCACTTTAAAGTTCCTACACTTAACCATTTTCAAATGACTAAGTCAACAAACTGACCACATTAAAAACAAAAAATCGCCTTTAAAGTCCCTACACTTAACCATTTTCAAGAAACTAAGTCACCTACCAAACCACATTCAAAAGAAAAAATCCCCTTTAAAGTTCCAACACATAACCATTTTCAAGTGATTAAGTCACCGAACAAACCACATTCAAAACAAATAATCCCCTTTAAAGTCCCTACACTTAACCATTTTCAAGAAACGAAGTCACCAAACAAACCATATTTAAGAAAAAAATCTCCTTTAAAGTTCCAACACTTAACCATTTTCAAGTGATTAAGTCACCGAACAAACCACATTCAAAACAAATAATCCCCTTTAAAATCTCTACACTTAACCATTTTCAAGTAACTAAGTCACCTGCAAAACCACATTCAAAACAAAATATTCCCTTTTAAGTTTCTACACTTAACCATTTTCAAGTGACTAAGTCATCAAACAAACCACATTCAAAACATAAAAATCCCCATTAAAGTCCCTACACTAAACCATTTTCAAGCAACTAAGTTACCTAACAAACCACATTCAAAACAAAAAATATCCTTTAAGGTTCCTACACTTAACCAATTTCAAGTAACTATGTCACCTACCAAACCACATTAAAAATAAAAAAATCACTTCAAAGTCCCTACACTTTACCATTTTCAAGTAACTAAGTCACCTACCAAACCACATTCAAAACAAAAATATTCCCTTTAAAGTCCCTACACTTAACCATTTTCAAGCAACTAAGTCACCTACCAAACCACATTAAAAAAAATTCCCTTTAAAGTCTCTACACTTAACAATTTTCAAGTGACTAAGTCACCAAACAAAACATATTCAAAACAAAAAATCCCCTTTAAAGTCCCTACACTTAACCATTTTCATGCTACTAAGTCACCTACAAAACCATATTCTAAAAAAAAAAATCCCCTTTAAAGACCCTACACTTAACTATTTTCAAGTAACTAAGTCACCAACCAAACCACATTCACAACAAAAAAATCTACTTTAAAGTCTCTACACTTAACAATTTTTAAGTGACTAAGTCACCAAACAAACCATATTCAAAATAAAAAATCCCCTTTAAATTCTCTACACTTAACCATTTTCGAGAAACTATGTCACCAAACAAACCACATTCAAACCAAAAAAAGCCCCTTTAATGTCCGTACACTTAACCATTTTCAAGCAACGAAGTCATCTACCAAACCACATTCAAAACAAAAAATCCCCTTTAAACTTCCTACACTTAACAGTTTCCAGGCAACTGAGCCACCTACCAAACCACATTAAGAAAAATTCCCATTAAAGACCCTACACTTAACAATTTTCAAGTGACTAAGTAACCAAACTAACCACATTCAATACAAAAAATCTCCTTTAAAGTCCCTACACTTAACCATTTTCAAGCAACTATGTCACCAAACAAACCACATTCAAAGCAAAAAAAGCTCCTTTCAAGTCCCTACACTTAACCATTTTCAAGCAACTAAGTCACCTACCAAACCATATTCAAAACAAAAAATCCCCTTTAAAGGTCCAACACTTAACCATTTTCAAGTGACTAAGTCACCGAACAAACCACATTCAAAATAAATAATCCCCTTAAAAGTCCCTACACTTAACCAATTTCAAGTAACTATGTCATCTACCAAACCACATTAAAAATAAAAAAATTCACTTCAAAGTCCCTACACTTAACCATTTTCAAGTAACTAAGTCACCTACCAAACCACATTCAAAACAAAAATATTCCCTTTAAAGTCCCTACACTTAACCATTTTCAAGCAACTAAGTCACCTACCAAACCACATTAAAAAAAAAATCCCTTTAAAGTCCATACACTTAACAATTTTCAAGTGACTAAGTCACCAAACAAAACATATTCAAAACAAAAAATCCCCTTTAAAGTCCCTACACTTAACCATTTTCATGCTACTAAGTCACCTACAAAACCACATTCTAAAAAAAGAAATCCCCTTTAAAGACCCTACACTTAACTATTTTCAAGTAACTAAGTCACCAACCAAACCACATTCAAAACAAAAAAATATACTTTAAAGTCTCTACACTTAACCATTTTTAAGTGACTAAGTCACCACAAAAATAGATTCAAAATAAAAAATCCCCGTTACACTCCCTACACTTAACAATTTTCAAGCAACTAAGTCACCACCAAAATAGATTCAAAAAAAATTCCCCCTTAAAATCCTTTCACTTAACCATTTTCGAGTAACAAAGTCACCAACCAAACCACATTCAAAACCAAAAATTCCCTTTAAAGTCCCTATACTTAACCATTTTCAAGTGACTAAGTCATCAAAACAAACCACATTAAAAACAATAATTTTCTTTAACATTACTACACTTAACTATTTTCAAGCAACTAAGTCACTAAACAAACCACATTCAATACAAAAAAAAAGACCCTTTAAAGTCCTTACACTTAACCATTTTCAAGCAAACAAGTGACCTACCAAACCACATTCAAAACAAAAAAAACCCTTTAAAGTCCCTACACTTAACCATTTTTGAGAAACTAAGTCACAAAACAAACCACATTCAAAACAAAAGAAGCCCCTTTAAAGTCCCTACACTTAACCATTTTCAAGAGACTAAGTCACCAAACAAACCAAATTCAAAACAAAAAAATCCCCTTTAAAGTCCCTAGACTTAGCCATTTTAAAGTAACTACGTCACCAAACAAACCACATTAAAAAAAAATCCCATTTAAAGTCTCTACACTTATCCATTTTCAAACAACTAAGTCACCTACCAAACCACATTCAAAACAAAAAATCCCCTTTAAAGTTCCTACAATTAAACATTTTCAAGGAACTATGCCATCTACAAAACCACATTAAAAATAATTCTCTTTAAAGTCCTACACTTAACCATTTTCAAGTGACTAAGTCACAAAACATACCATATTCAAAACAAAAAATCCCCTTTAAAGTCCCTACACTTAACCATTTTCATGCAACTAAGTCACCTACAAAACCCCATTCAAAAAACAAAATCCCCTTTAAAGTCCCTACAATTAACCATTTTCAAATAACTAAGTAACCTACCAAACCACATTCAAAAAAAAAAATCTCCTTTCAAGATCCTACACGTAACCATTTTCAAGTGACTAATTCACCAAACAAATCACATTCAAAATAAAAATTTCCCTTTAAAGACCCTACACTTAACAATTTTCAATCAACTAAGTCACCAACCAAACTACATTAAAAAAAAATCCTCTTTAAAATCCCTACACTTAACCATTTTCATGCAACTAAGACACCTACCAAACCACATTTAAAAAAAAATCCCCTTTAAATTCCATACACTTAACCATTTTCAAGTGACTAAGTCATCAAACTAACCACATTCAATACAAAAAATCCCCTTTAAAGTCCCTACACTTAACCATTTTAAGCAACTAAGTCACCAAACAAATCACATTCAAAGAAAAAAAAGCTCCTTTAAAGTCCCTAAACTTAACCATTTTCAAGCAACTAAGTCACCAAACAAACCACATTCAAAATAAAAAATTCCCTTTAAAGTTCCTACACTTAACCATTTTCAAGAGACTAAGTCACCGAACATACAACATTCAAAACAAAAAATCTCCTTTGAAGTCTCTACACTTAACCATTTTCAAACAACTAAATCACCAAACAAACCACATTAAAAAAATTAAAATATCACCTTAAAAGCCCTACTCTTTACCATTTTCAAGAAACTAAGTCACCTACCAAACAACTTATAAAACGAAAAATCCCATTTAAAGTTCCTTCCCTTAACCAATTTCAAGTGACTATGTCACCAAACAAACCACATTCAAAATAAAAAATCCTCATTACAGTCCCTACACTTAAAAATTTTGAAGCAACTAATTCACCACCAAACCAGATTAAAAAAAAAATCCCCTTTAAAGTCCCTGGACTTAACCATTTTCAAATAACAAAATCAGCTACCAAACCACATTCAAAACCAAATATTCCCTTTAATATCCCAATACTTAACCATTTTCAAGCGACTAAGTCACCAACAAAACCACATTCAAAACAAAAATTTCCTTTAAAGTCACTACACTTAACCATTTTCAAGAAACTAAGTGACTAAAAAAACCGCATTCAAAACAAAAAAAAAGGCCCTTTAAAGTCCCTACACTTAACCATTTTCAAGAAACTATGTCACCACCAAACCACATTCAAAACAAAAAATTCCCTTTTAAGTTCCTACACTTAACCATTTTCAAGTGACTAAGTCATCTAACAAACCACATTCAAATTAAAAAAATCACCATTAAAGTCCCTACACTAAACCATTTTCAAGCAACTAAGTTACCTACCATACCGAATTCAAAACAAAAAATCTCCTTTAAGGTTCCTACACTTAACCAATTTCAAGTAAGTATGTCACCTACCAAACCACATTAAAAATGAAAAAATTTACTTCAAAGTCCCTCCAATTAACCATTTTAAAGTAACTAAATCACCTACCAAACCACATTCAAAACAAAAATATTTCCTTTAAAGTCCCTACACTTAACCATTTTCAAGCAACTAAGTCACCTACCAAACAAAATTTAAAAAAAATCCCTTTAAAGTCCCTACACTTAACCATTTTCAAGTGACTAAGTCACCAAACAAACCATATTCAAAACAAAAAATCTCCTTTAAAGTCCCTACACTTAACCATTTTCATGCAACTAAGTCACCTACAAAACCACATTCAAAAAAAAAAATTCCCTTTAAAGACCCTACACTTAACTATTTTCAAGTAACTAAGTCACCAACCAAACCACATTCAAAACAAAAAAATCCACTTTAAAGTCTCTACACTTAACCATTTTGAAGTGACTAAGTCACCAATCAAACCATAGTCAAAATAAAAAATCCCCTTTCAAGTCCCTACACTTAACCATTTTCGAGAAACTAAGTCACCAATCAAACCACATTCAAACCAAAAAAAGCCCCATTAATGTCCCTACACTTAACCATTTTCAAGCAACGAAGTCACCTACCAAACCACATTCAAAACAAAAAATCCCCTTTAAAGTTCCTACACTTAACCATTTTCAAGCAACTAAGCCACCTACAAAACAACATTAAGAAAAATTCCCTTTTAAGTCCCTACACTTAACCCTTTTCAAGTGACTAAGTCACCAAACGAACCATATTCCAAACAATAAATCCTCTTTAAAGTCCTTACACTTAACCATTTTCATGCAACTAAGTCACCTACAAAACCACATTCAAAAAAAAAATCTCCTTTAAAGTCCCTACACTTTACCATTTTCAAGTAACTAAGTCACCAACCAAACCACATTCAAAACCAAAAATTCCACTTTAAAGTCTCTACGCTTAACCATTTTTAAGTGACTGTCACCAACCAAACCAAATTCAAAATAAAAAATCCCCTTTAAAGTCCCTACACTTAACCATTTTCGAGCAACTAAGTCACCAAACAAACCACAATCAAAACAAAAAAAAAACACTTTAAAGTCCCTAGACTTAACCATTTTAAAGCAACAAAGTGACCTACCAAACCACATTCATAACAAAAAATCCCCTTTAATGTTCCTACACTTAACCATTTTCAAGTGACTAAGTCACCAAAAAAACCACATTCAAAACAAAAAATCGCCTTAAGAGTCCCTACACTTAACCATTTTCAAGAAACTAAGTCACCAAACAAACCACATTCAAAAAATAAAAGCCCCTTCAAAGTCCCTACACATAACCCTTTTCAAGCAACTAAGTTACCTATCAAACCACATTCAAAACAAAAAATCTCCTTTAAAGATCCTACACTTAACCATTTTCAAGTGACTAAGTCACCAAACAAACCACATTCAAAATAAAAAATCCCCTTTAAAGTCCCTACACAACTATTTTCAATCAACTAAGTCACGTACCAAACCACATTACAAAAAATTCCCCTTTAAATTCCTTACACTTAACCATTTTCAAGCAACTAAGTCACCTACCAATTCACATTTAAAAAAAGATCCCCTTTAAAGTCTATACACTTAACCATTTTCAAGTGACTAAGTCATCAAACTAACCACATTCAAAACAAAAAATCCCCTTTAAAGTCCCTACACTTAACCATTTTCAAGAAACTAAGTCACCAAACAAACCACATTCAAAGCAAAAAAAGCTCCTTTCAAGTCCCTACACTTAACTATTTTCAAGCAACTAAGTCACCTACCAAACAACATTCAAAACCAAAAATCCCCTTTAAAGTTCTAACACTTAACCATTTTCAAGTGAATAAGTCACCGAACAAACCACATTCAAAACAAATAATCCCCTTCAAAGTCCCAACACTTAACCATTTTCAAGAAACTAAGTCACCAAACAAACCATATTTAAAAAAAAAATCTCCTTAAAAGCCCTACAACTAACCATTTTCAAGCAACTAAGTCACCTACCAAATCAAATTAAGAAAAATTCCACTTAAAGTCCATACACTTAACCATTTTCAAGTGACTACGTCACCAAACAAACCATGTTCAAAACAAAAAATCCCCTTTAAAGTCCCTACACTTAACCATTTTCATGCAACAAAGTCACCTACAAAACCACATTCGAAAAAAAAAATCCCCTTTAAAGACCCTACACTTAACTATTTTCAAATAACTAAGTTACCAACCAAACCACATTCAAAACAAAAAAATCCACTTTAAAGTCTCTACACTTAACCATTTTGAAGTGACTGAGTCACCAACCAAACCATATTCAAAATAAAAAATCCCATTTAAAATCGTTACACTTAACCATTTTCAAGTAACAAAGTAACCAACCAAACCACATTCAAAACCAAAAATTCCCTTTAAAGTCCCTACACTTAACAATTTTCAAGTGACTAAGTCACCATCCAAATCACATTCAAAATAAAAAATCCCCGTTACAGTCCCTACACTTAACAAATTTCAAGCAACTAAGTCATGACCAAACCAGATTCAAAAGAAAAATTCCCATTAAAGTCCCTGGACTTAACCATTTTCTAGTAACAAAGTCACCAACCAAACCACATTCAAAACCAAAAATCCCATTAAAGTCCCAATACTTAACCATTTTCAAGTGACTAAGTCACCTACCAAACTACATTCAATATAATAATTTTCTTTAAAGTCACTACACCTAAACATTTTCAAGAAACTAAGTCACTAAAAAAACCGCATTCAAAAGAAAAAAAAGGCCCTTTAAAGTCCCTACACTTAACCATTTTAAAGCAACTATGTCACCTAACAAACCACATTCATAACAAAAAATTCCCTTTTAAGTTTCTACACTTAACCATTTTCAAGTGACTAAGTAATCAAACAAACCACATTCAAAATAAAAAAATCCCCATTAAAGTCCCTACACTTAACCATTTCCATGCAACTAAGTCACCTACAAAACCACATTCGAAAAAAAAAAATCCCCTTTAAAGACCCTACGCTTAACTATTTTCAAGTAACTAAGTCACCAAACAAACCACAGTCAAAACAAAAAATCTCCTTTAAAGTTCCTACACTTAACCATTTTCAAGTTACTAAGTCACCGAACATACAACATTCAAAACAAAAAAATCTCCTTTAAAGTCCCTACACTTAACCATTTTCAAACAACTAAGTCACCAAAATAACCACATTAAAAAAAAAAATCACCTTAAAAGCCCTACTCTTAACCATTTTCAAGCAACTAAATCACCTACCAAACCACTTTTAAAAAAAAAATCCCATTTAAAGTTCCTTCCCTTAACCATTTTCAAGTGACTAAGTCACCAAACAAATCACATTCAAAATAAAAAATCCCCGTTACAGTTCCTACACTTAACAAATTTCAAGCAACTAAGTCATGACCAAACCCGATTCAAAAGAAAAATTCCCATTAAAGTCCCTGGACTTAACCATTTTCTAGTAACAAAGTCACCAACCAAACCACATTCAAAACCAAAAATCCCCATTAAAGTCCCAATACTTAACCATTTTCAAGTGACTAAGTCACCTACCAAACTACATTCAATATAATAATTTTCTTTAAAGTCACTACACCTAAACATTTTCAAGAAACTAAGTCACTAAAAAAACCGCATTCAAAAGAAAAAAAAGGCCCTTTAAAGTCCCTACACTTAACCATTTTAAAGCAACTATGTCACGTAACAAACCACATTCAAAACAAAAAATTCTCTTTTAAGTTCCTACACTTAACCATTTTCAAGTGACTAAGTACAAACAAACCACATTCAAAACAAAAAAGTCCCCATTAAAGTCCCAACACTAAACCATTTTAAAGAAACTAAGTTACCTACCAAACCACATTCAAAACAAAAAAATCTCCTTTAAGATTCCTACACTTAACCAATTTCAAGTAACTATGTCACCTACCAAACCACATTAAAAATAAAAAAATTCACTTCAAAGTCCCTACACTTAACCATTTTCAAGTAACTAAGTAACATACCAAACCACATTCAAAACAAAAATATTCCCTTTAAATTCCCTACACTAAACCATTTACAAGCAACTAAGTTACCTACCATACCGCATTCAAAACAAAAAATCTCCTTTAAGGTTCCTACACTTAACCAATTTCAAGTAACTATGTAACCTACTAAACCACATTAAAAATAAAAAAAATCACTTCAAAGTCCCTACACTTAACCATTTTCAAGTAACTTAGTCACCTACCAAACCACATTCAAAACAAAAATATTCCCTTTAAAGTCCCTACACTTAACCATTTTCAAGCAACTAAGTCACCTACCAAATCAAATTAAGAAAAATTCCACTTAAAGTCCATACACTTAACCATTTTCAAGTGACTACGTCACCAAACAAACCATGTTCAAAACAAAAAATCCCCTTTAAAGTCCCTACACTTAACCATTTTCATGCAACAAAGTCACCTACAAAACCACATTCGAAAAAAAAAATCCCCTTTAAAGACCCTACACTTAACTATTTTCAAATAACTAAGTTACCAACCAAACCACATTCAAAACAAAAAAATCCACTTTAAAGTCTCTACACTTAACCATTTTGAAGTGACTGAGTCACCAACCAAACCATATTCAAAATAAAAAATCCCATTTAAAATCGTTACACTTAACCATTTTCAAGTAACAAAGTAACCAACCAAACCACATTCAAAACCAAAAATTCCCTTTAAAGTCCCTACACTTAACAATTTTCAAGTGACTAAGTCACCATCCAAATCACATTCAAAATAAAAAATCCCCGTTACAGTCCCTACACTTAACAAATTTCAAGCAACTAAGTCATGACCAAACCAGATTCAAAAGAAAAATTCCCATTAAAGTCCCTGGACTTAACCATTTTCTAGTAACAAAGTCACCAACCAAACCACATTCAAAACCAAAAATCCCCATTAAAGTCCCAATACTTAACCATTTTCAAGTGACTAAGTCACCTACCAAACTACATTCAATATAATAATTTTCTTTAAAGTCACTACACCTAAACATTTTCAAGAAACTAAGTCACTAAAAAAACCGCATTCAAAAGAAAAAAAAGGCCCTTTAAAGTCCCTACACTTAACCATTTTAAAGCAACTATGTCACCTAACAAACCACATTCATAACAAAAAATTCCCTTTTAAGTTTCTACACTTAACCATTTTCAAGTGACTAAGTAATCAAACAAACCACATTCAAAATAAAAAATCCCCATTAAAGTCCCTACACTTAACCATTTCCATGCAACTAAGTCACCTACAAAACCACATTCGAAAAAAAATAATCCCCTTTAAAGACCCTACGCTTAACTATTTTCAAGTAACTAAGTCACCAAACAAACCACATTCAAAACAAAAAATCTCCTTTAAAGTTCCTACACTTAACCATTTTCAAGTTACTAAGTCACCGAACATACAACATTCAAAACAAAAAATCTCCTTTAAAGTCCCTACACTTAATCATTTTCATTCAACTAAGTCACCTACAAAACCCCATTCGAAAAAAAAAATCTCCTTTAAAGTCCCTACACTTAACCATTTTCAAGGAACTAAGTCACCAACCAAATCACATTCAAAACAAAAAATTCCACTTTAAAGTCTCAACACTTAATCATTTTTAAGTGACTAAGTCACCAACCAAACCATATTCAAAATAAAAAATCTCCTTTAAAGTCCCTACACTAAACCATTTTCGAGCAACTAAGTCACCAAACAAACCACATTCAAAACAAAAAAAACTCCTTTAATGTCCCTCCACTAAACACTTTTCAAGCAAATAAGTCACCTACCAAACCACATTCAAAACAAAAAATCCCCTTTAAAGTTCCTACACTTAACCATTTTCAAATGACTAAGTCAACAAACTGACCACATTAAAAACAAAAAATCGCCTTTAAAGTCCCTACACTTAACCATTTTCAAGAAACTAAGTCACCTACCAAACCACATTCAAAAGAAAAAATCCCCTTTAAAGTTCCAACACATAACCATTTTCAAGTGATTAAGTCACCGAACAAACCACATTCAAAACAAATAATCCCCTTTAAAGTCCCTACACTTAACCATTTTCAAGAAACGAAGTCACCAAACAAACCATATTTAAGAAAAAAATCTCCTTTAAAGTTCCAACACTTAACCATTTTCAAGTGATTAAGTCACCGAACAAACCACATTCAAAACAAATAATCCCCTTTAAAATCTCTACACTTAACCATTTTCAAGTAACTAAGTCACCTGCAAAACCACATTCAAAACAAAATATTCCCTTTTAAGTTTCTACACTTAACCATTTTCAAGTGACTAAGTCATCAAACAAACCACATTCAAAACATAAAAATCCCCATTAAAGTCCCTACACTAAACCATTTTCAAGCAACTAAGTTACCTAACAAACCACATTCAAAACAAAAAATATCCTTTAAGGTTCCTACACTTAACCAATTTCAAGTAACTATGTCACCTACCAAACCACATTAAAAATAAAAAAATCACTTCAAAGTCCCTACACTTTACCATTTTCAAGTAACTAAGTCACCTACCAAACCACATTCAAAACAAAAATATTCCCTTTAAAGTCCCTACACTTAACCATTTTCAAGCAACTAAGTCACCTACCAAACCACATTAAAAAAAATTCCCTTTAAAGTCTCTACACGTAACAATTTTCAAGTGACTAAGTCACCAAACAAAACATATTCAAACGAAAAAATCCCCTTTAAAGTCCCTACACTTAACCATTTTCATGCTACTAAGTCACCTACAAAACCATATTCTAAAAAAAAAAATCCCCTTTAAAGACCCTACACTTAACTATTTTCAAGTAACTAAGTCACCAACCAAACCACATTCACAACAAAAAAATCTACTTTAAAGTCTCTACACTTAACAATTTTTAAGTGACTAAGTCACCAAACAAACCATATTCAAAATAAAAAATCCCCTTTAAATTCTCTACACTTAACCATTTTCGAGAAACTATGTCACCAAACAAACCACATTCAAACCAAAAAAAGCCCCTTTAATGTCCGTACACTTAACCATTTTCAAGCAACGAAGTCATCTACCAAACCACATTCAAAACAAAAAATCCCCTTTAAACTTCCTACACTTAACAGTTTCCAGGCAACTGAGCCACCTACCAAACCACATTAAGAAAAATTCCCATTAAAGACCCTACACTTAACAATTTTCAAGTGACTAAGTAACCAAACTAACCACATTCAATACAAAAAATCTCCTTTAAAGTCCCTACACTTAACCATTTTCAAGCAACTATGTCACCAAACAAACCACATTCAAAGCAAAAAAAGCTCCTTTCAAGTCCCTACACTTAACCATTTTCAAGCAACTAAGTCACCTACCAAACCATATTCAAAACAAAAAATCCCCTTTAAAGGTCCAACACTTAACCATTTTCAAGTGACTAAGTCACCGAACAAACCACATTCAAAATAAATAATCCCCTTAAAAGTCCCTACACTTAACCAATTTCAAGTAACTATGTCATCTACCAAACCACATTAAAAATAAAAAAATTCACTTCAAAGTCCCTACACTTAACCATTTTCAAGTAACTAAGTCACCTACCAAACCACATTCAAAACAAAAATATTCCCTTTAAAGTCCCTACACTTAACCATTTTCAAGCAACTAAGTCACCTACCAAACCACATTAAAAAAAAAATCCCTTTAAAGTCCATACACTTAACAATTTTCAAGTGACTAAGTCACCAAACAAAACATATTCAAAACAAAAAATCCCCTTTAAAGTCCCTACACTTAACCATTTTCATGCTACTAAGTCACCTACAAAACCACATTCTAAAAAAAGAAATCCCCTTTAAAGACCCTACACTTAACTATTTTCAAGTAACTAAGTCACCAACCAAACCACATTCAAAACAAAAAAATATACTTTAAAGTCTCTACACTTAACCATTTTTAAGTGACTAAGTCACCACAAAAATAGATTCAAAATAAAAAATCCCCGTTACACTCCCTACACTTAACAATTTTCAAGCAACTAAGTCACCACCAAAATAGATTCAAAAAAAATTCCCCCTTAAAATCCTTTCACTTAACCATTTTCGAGTAACAAAGTCACCAACCAAACCACATTCAAAACCAAAAATTCCCTTTAAAGTCCCTATACTTAACCATTTTCAAGTGACTAAGTCATCAAAACAAACCACATTAAAAACAATAATTTTCTTTAACATTACTACACTTAACTATTTTCAAGCAACTAAGTCACTAAACAAACCACATTCAATACAAAAAAAAAAGACCCTTTAAAGTCCTTACACTTAACCATTTTCAAGCAAACAAGTGACCTACCAAACCACATTCAAAACAAAAAAAACCCTTTAAAGTCCCTACACTTAACCATTTTTGAGAAACTAAGTCACAAAACAAACCACATTCAAAACAAAAGAAGCCCCTTTAAAGTCCCTACACTTAACCATTTTCAAGAGACTAAGTCACCAAACAAACCAAATTCAAAACAAAAAAATCCCCTTTAAAGTCCCTAGACTTAGCCATTTTAAAGTAACTACGTCACCAAACAAACCACATTAAAAAAAAATCCCATTTAAAGTCTCTACACTTATCCATTTTCAAACAACTAAGTCACCTACCAAACCACATTCAAAACAAAAAATCCCCTTTAAAGTTCCTACAATTAAACATTTTCAAGGAACTATGCCATCTACAAAACCACATTAAAAATAATTCTCTTTAAAGTCCTACACTTAACCATTTTCAAGTGACTAAGTCACAAAACATACCATATTCAAAACAAAAAATCCCCTTTAAAGTCCCTACACTTAACCATTTTCATGCAACTAAGTCACCTACAAAACCCCATTCAAAAAACAAAATCCCCTTTAAAGTCCCTACAATTAACCATTTTCAAATAACTAAGTAACCTACCAAACCACATTCAAAAAAAAAAATCTCCTTTCAAGATCCTACACGTAACCATTTTCAAGTGACTAATTCACCAAACAAATCACATTCAAAATAAAAATTTCCCTTTAAAGACCCTACACTTAACAATTTTCAATCAACTAAGTCACCAACCAAACTACATTAAAAAAAAATCCTCTTTAAAATCCCTACACTTAACCATTTTCATGCAACTAAGACACCTACCAAACCACATTTAAAAAAAAATCCCCTTTAAATTCCATACACTTAACCATTTTCAAGTGACTAAGTCATCAAACTAACCACATTCAATACAAAAAATCCCCTTTAAAGTCCCTACACTTAACCATTTTAAGCAACTAAGTCACCAAACAAATCACATTCAAAGCAAAAAAAGCTCCTTTAAAGTCCCTAAACTTAACCATTTTCAAGCAACTAAGTCACCAAACAAACCACATTCAAAATAAAAAATTCCCTTTAAAGTTCCTACACTTAACCATTTTCAAGAGACTAAGTCACCGAACATACAACATTCAAAACAAAAAATCTCCTTTGAAGTCTCTACACTTAACCATTTTCAAACAACTAAATCACCAAACAAACCACATTAAAAAAATAAAAATATCACCTTAAAAGCCCTACTCTTTACCATTTTCAAGAAACTAAGTCACCTACCAAACAACTTATAAAACGAAAAATCCCATTTAAAGTTCCTTCCCTTAACCAATTTCAAGTGACTATGTCACCAAACAAACCACATTCAAAATAAAAAATCCTCATTACAGTCCCTACACTTAAAAATTTTGAAGCAACTAATTCACCACCAAACCAGATTAAAAAAAAAATCCCCTTTAAAGTCCCTGGACTTAACCATTTTCAAATAACAAAATCAGCTACCAAACCACATTCAAAACCAAATATTCCCTTTAATATCCCAATACTTAACCATTTTCAAGCGACTAAGTCACCAACAAAACCACATTCAAAACAAAAATTTCCTTTAAAGTCACTACACTTAACCATTTTCAAGAAACTAAGTGACTAAAAAAACCGCATTCAAAACAAAAAAAAAGGCCCTTTAAAGTCCCTACACTTAACCATTTTCAAGAAACTATGTCACCACCAAACCACATTCAAAACAAAAAATTCCCTTTTAAGTTCCTACACTTAACCATTTTCAAGTGACTAAGTCATCTAACAAACCACATTCAAATTAAAAAAATCACCATTAAAGTCCCTACACTAAACCATTTTCAAGCAACTAAGTTACCTACCATACCGAATTCAAAACAAAAAATCTCCTTTAAGGTTCCTACACTTAAACAATTTCAAGTAAGTATGTCACCTACCAAACCACATTAAAAATGAAAAAATTTACTTCAAAGTCCCTCCAATTAACCATTTTAAAGTAACTAAATCACCTACCAAACCACATTCAAAACAAAAATATTTCCTTTAAAGTCCCTACACTTAACCATTTTCAAGCAACTAAGTCACCTACCAAACAAAATTTAAAAAAAATCCCTTTAAAGTCCCTACACTTAACCATTTTCAAGTGACTAAGTCACCAAACAAACCATATTCAAAACAAAAAATCTCCTTTAAAGTCCCTACACTTAACCATTTTCATGCAACTAAGTCACCTACAAAACCACATTCAAAAAAAAAAATTCCCTTTAAAGACCCTACACTTAACTATTTTCAAGTAACTAAGTCACCAACCAAACCACATTCAAAACAAAAAAATCCACTTTAAAGTCTCTACACTTAACCATTTTGAAGTGACTAAGTCACCAATCAAACCATAGTCAAAATAAAAAATCCCCTTTCAAGTCCCTACACTTAACCATTTTCGAGAAACTAAGTCACCAATCAAACCACATTCAAACCAAAAAAAGCCCCATTAATGTCCCTACACTTAACCATTTTCAAGCAACGAAGTCACCTACCAAACCACATTCAAAACAAAAAATCCCCTTTAAAGTTCCTACACTTAACCATTTTCAAGCAACTAAGCCACCTACAAAACAACATTAAGAAAAATTCCCTTTTAAGTCCTTACACTTAACCCTTTTCAAGTGACTAAGTCACCAAACGAACCATATTCCAAACAATAAATCCTCTTTAAAGTCCTTACACTTAACCATTTTCATGCAACTAAGTCACCTACAAAACCACATTCAAAAAAAAAATCTCCTTTAAAGTCCCTACACTTTACCATTTTCAAGTAACTAAGTCACCATCCAAACCACATTCAAAACCAAAAATTCCACTTTAAAGTCTCTACGCTTAACCATTTTTAAGTGACTGTCACCAACCAAACCAAATTCAAAATAAAAAATCCCCTTTAAAGTCCCTACACTTAACCATTTTCGAGCAACTAAGTCACCAAACAAACCACAATCAAAACAAAAAAAAAACACTTTAAAGTCCCTAGACTTAACCATTTTAAAGCAACAAAGTGACCTACCAAACCACATTCATAACAAAAAATCCCCTTTAATGTTCCTACACTTAACCATTTTCAAGTGACTAAGTCACCAAAAAAACCACATTCAAAACAAAAAATCGCCTTAAGAGTCCCTACACTTAACCATTTTCAAGAAACTAAGTCACCAAACAAACCACATTCAAAAAATAAAAGCCCCTTCAAAGTCCCTACACATAACCCTTTTCAAGCAACTAAGTTACCTATCAAACCACATTCAAAACAAAAAATCTCCTTTAAAGATCCTACACTTAACCATTTTCAAGTGACTAAGTCACCAAACAAACCACATTCAAAATAAAAAATCCCCTTTAAAGTCCCTACACAACTATTTTCAATCAACTAAGTCACGTACCAAACCACATTACAAAAAATTCCCCTTTAAATTCCTTACACTTAACCATTTTCAAGCAACTAAGTCACCTACCAATTCACATTTAAAAAAAGATCCCCTTTAAAGTCTATACACTTAACCATTTTCAAGTGACTAAGTCATCAAACTAACCACATTCAAAACAAAAAATCCCCTTTAAAGTCCCTACACTTAACCATTTTCAAGAAACTAAGTCACCAAACAAACCACATTCAAAGCAAAAAAAGCTCCTTTCAAGTCCCTACACTTAACTATTTTCAAGCAACTAAGTCACCTACCAAACAACATTCAAAACCAAAAATCCCCTTTAAAGTTCTAACACTTAACCATTTTCAAGTGAATAAGTCACCGAACAAACCACATTCAAAACAAATAATCCCCTTCAAAGTCCCAACACTTAACCATTTTCAAGAAACTAAGTCACCAAACAAACCATATTTAAAAAAAAAATCTCCTTAAAAGCCCTACAACTAACCATTTTCAAGCAACTAAGTCACCTACCAAACCACTTTAAAAAAAAATCCCATTTAAAGTTCCTACACTTAACAATTTTCAAGTGACTAAGTCACCAAACAAAGCACAATCAAAATAAAAAATCTCCATTACAGTCCCTACACTTAACAATTTTCAAGCAACTAAGTCACCACCAAAACAGATTCAAAAAAAAAATTCCTTTTAAACAGATTCACCACATGTGGATGCTTTTAAAAAAAAAAAAAAGAAAATAAAAAATCGACCACTTCTAGTCAGTTTTTTCCGACCACAATGTGTGGTCGGTTTTTTGTGGTTGGTTTTTCAGCATTTTTTAGTAGTGTCTCCTAGTCCCTAGTATGAAGAGTTCTAGTTCATTCAGCAGTACGATTCATGTTCCAGGAATTTATGAACTCCAAACTCAGGTCATGCAGTTCATGATTCATGTACTCATGCTTTATAGTATGCTAAGTTCCCATAACTCATGCTACACTCCTAATGATCAGTGAGATTCAGCTTATAGCCATGTATGCTCTCAATTCAGATCTATTTGATGAATCCATAATGTTGATCCTCTATTCTTCAGGCCTTATTTAAGTGTCAAGTTACGTATAGTATCCTTCCATGCTTTAAGGTTTCATGTTCTAACCTTTCAGTGACCCCTCCTTATGTAATGATAGTCGTGATGACTAAATATTTTTTGTTGATGAAAAATCATTATATGTTTGTTTTAGCTAAGGCCATAAGTGTGAAGTAAGATTGAGTCCAAGTCTTTGATACATGTTGTGGTTAGTTGAAATTTATGTGTTTATATTCTTGGGGTAGTGCGTGGGAGTTGTTGTGATAGAGGTTTAGAGAATATGAGGAGTATGCTATTATAGGTGTTTGTTTAGAACGTCATATGTGGTTATAACAATAGGCTTGAATGTCATGTTGGTGTATAAGTGGATGAATGTAGTGCGCATAAGTTTCTGACCTTCCCGACCTTGGAATGTGAATCTTTAAGTGAATTCATGATCAGGGTTGTCGATAGCACATCTCGTGTAAGTTTCAGATTTTTCGGGCAAGGTTTGAGACCTATTTGGATGGTAAAAACAGTGAGGAAACGCGATATGGCCGTGGTGTGTCACATATCACGTTGGTAGGGAGCAACGCGATGCGTCACATATCGTGTTGGTAGAGCGATGTGGTGCGTCACTTATCTCATCGATATTCCAGTTCAGTTATGGTGTTATATATTGTATCTTGTGATTTCGAGTTAGGCTTGATCATGGTGAGAGGACTTAGTTCAGTTTAGACATTAGTAGAAGGATTTATGAATGACCATGTGAGAATTAGAAGTGGAATCAATGAATATGGTATTTAAGGGGAATAGTATAGTTGAGGGAGTATTTGAGAAGTGTTTCTAAGCTTGAAAGTAAGAAGTTTCATTGCCTAAGGCCTAGTAATTCTATCCTAGCTTAAGAGTTATATGCCCATGTTCCAAGCTATAGAGTTGTATCAATGTTGTGATTCCTTAGTCAGATGTCTTGTTCAGATCATGCCCAAGATTCTTCGCTCCCTAACGTTATTAGAATTTCGTAGAAGAGTGTTGAAGAAATACTCCATTTGAGTATGGACAGTCAGTTGATCTAGTCCATATAGCCTGCAATCCCGTTTAGTAATCAATCAGATAAGCTTCTATAGATTTCCAAATTTCCATCTAGTTTTACTATCCGAAGTCTCATGAATATAGCCATTTTAATAGGTAGTTTGTTTGCATCCATGTAATTTGTGAATTCAGCTCAGTTTATGCATCATTTTCAAATTCCAGATATTCAGTGATAATTCAATCTGTAAATGTCCCGTGCATTATCTCTGTCTTTCCTTAGTATTTCAGCCAAGTCAGTATCATTCGGAGGACAAAATATCCCAAGGGGGAGATGTATTGTAATACCCCGAGCATTCATGTCCTAAACCTTTCATATTTTCTTCATAAAACCAGATCCAACCTAAGGAAACTCACAAGTCGACTCTCTCATTCCTATCTCAGCCTTATAACCATTCTCATGTCATTGTATGTAGTCAAGAAATCAGTTTAGTTCATGATATTCAGTCCATGCATCATGTTTCAGGATCAGTTATGCAATCATGTTTTCATTCATGTATGTTCAGAATATAATCACAGTTTCCTTAGTGCCCTCAGTCTAATCATCCTCATTCGAGGACGAATGTTTTAAAGGGGGAGATAATGTAATACCCAGCATTTTTAGGCTAGTCATTGAACCGTCGTTCCTAGGTGTATAAGCTAAAATCCAAATGATTCCATGTGAATATAAGTTTTATGATCTTTACCCTCATTTTGATGTGCTTTCGAGGTGAAAAATGTTCAAAAGAATAACTTAGAAAAAAGTTGAGCTTAGAGTCTTTGATTCGTCCAAAGATTGGTATTCGATTTTATAAGGGTCTACTTTGAAAGTGTATAACTTCTTATATACATAGAATTTTGCAGCTCAAAACCTACTAAATCGTAAATAATTGAATTATCTTTCCAACGATACCAATTTCACCTTAATCCAATACCCGAACGAAAATTTATGGCATTTTCCGTGTGAGGCAGTAAGCCTACGCAATTGGGATGCGGCTCGTCGATCATCGATGCGATTAGGGACGCGATGCGATGGCAATCATGTTACGGAACTGTTTTACATGTTATTTCAGTTCCTAAAGGGTCCAGGGCACTTTGGTCACTTCCCTCACCCAAATCTGTCCATAATACTTTATTTCAGCCCCAAAAGCATTAGATACATCATAATTCATCTCTTTCTCTCGAAGAAAACCCTATACCCTACAAGAACACCAAGAACTCCACCAAATTTTCTCCAAGAAAGTTAATAATCCAAGCTTTCGGGTTCAAGAACTTCAAGAATAAGTTTCAAGAACACCATTAGAGATTCAAAGTTCAAGCTTTCACATTCAATTTATCAAATAAGGTATGTGGGGTTATGAACAAGGATACTCTTTCATCATTGTGTCCAAAACTAGTTTTAAAGTTGAATTTACATATATTACAATTAGGGTTCACACCCAACTTATCTTGTTTTGAGTTTATGGATTTTTAAAGTGATTTAAGTGTTAAAGTGCATGCTTTTTCTCCTCTATTTATGCTTGATTTAAAGATTTTCAATTGAGATTTAAGCATGATATTATGTTGCAAGTTATATGAAAGAAAGCATAAGATTCAAAGAATTTAGTGCATCAAGATTTTGCATGCTCGTGTTTTGATCCATAAGATTCATATTTTGATTTTGATTTCATTATCTTGACTGAAATTATTGAAGTATTTCAAGAAGATTATTGAGCATGAAGTATTATTTTTATTTGACAAGAATTTAAGGCATGGGTTATTAAACCCTAGTTTGAACATTTATATTTCAAGAAGATTATGCTTTAATGCATCCTATGATTAGTTTATTCTTAAATTTTGAACAAGATTTGATCTGTTGATCCTCAGTTTAGATATGGAATCCACTTTATAGTTTTGATTACAGTTTAAAGTAAATAGATGCATAACTGGTTTTCATAGTAAACCCTTATGCTAGTTTTAAAGTGGATTTCCTACAAATTAAGCATACAAATTAAATGGAGTAGTATTTAGCACCGAGCGGGATATGTGGGTTTAGCGCATCCTACTTCCCTAGAACTATGAGCCAACGTAGTTACAAATTTAGATTATATTCCATTTGTATATGGATGTAGATACAGATTTTGATCACTTAGCTTAGGTTATACTCCTTTGCAAGAGTATGATACCTCTCCCCAACGTGAGGTTTTCCCCTTAGGGGAACTAGACGTTGGGCACTATGATAGCTCACATAGTGTATGTCGGTTAGAAGAATGTCCCTAAAGCCTAAGTCCTAAAACAAAATAACAGAACAACTTTTAGAAACTAAATGTAAAGTCTCTCGATTTTATATAGATATAGTTTTACATAGGTCATTAGTTATGAGATTTCATCTTTTAGTTTACAGATGCAAAGGTGAGTCCTTTTTCACTTAGCCTGCATGATTTGAAAACATACTTAACTTCAATTCTACCTAGTCCACTAGCAGAAAGAGTAAAACTACAACTTTTAGAACTAAGTGTTATGAATCACAAGATTTATACAGTATGTTTTATCATTCATGATTCATGATTTTCAGCTTTCAGTTATTCCAGCCAATGTGAGTCATTTATACTTAGCATGTATTATTTTACAAGTTTATACGAACATTGAGATATTGTTTTACTTATGAATTCACCCCCATATGCTCAGTACATTCCAAAAGTATTGATCCACATATATGTCTATGTGCTACATTGTTTAATAATATAGGTACCAATTCAGTTGTAGTTCATATATCATGATCAGACAGATGTAGATTTCAGCCAGCAGATGATAAGTCCTCCTACTTCGGGGACTTCAGTTAGATGTTATTTATGTACTTTACTTTCATACTCATATGTATTGATTAGTGGTAGTTGGAGTTGCTTCCCATCTCTCTATAGTCAGTAAAGTAGAGGCTTCATAGACGTCAGTCAGAGTCTGTCATGTAATTTCTGTTTTGCTCTTTAGTTTCATCAAAAAGTAAAATTGTATCAGTATTGTATTTTTTTCTAGATTTCATCATGATTATATTTCCACATAGTAACTTTAGTCATTTAATACACATGTAAATCAGTTGCTTAACAGTATGCCAGTACAAGGGTTAGCTTGGGATCACTTGTGGTCCTAAGCACCGTGTAACGTCTCGGGACCCATTTTTGAGGCATTATAGAAAGGAAGAAAAAAGCACTGGTACTTAGATAGTTCTTGCTCAAGACACATAACTGGGAATAATAAAAAATTCCTTTCACTCTCTAAGATAAATGGAGAGGGAGTATAATTTGGTGATGGTAAAAAGGGCATTGCTATTGGAATTAGATTGATTGGCACATCTGAATCAAGAGTACTAGAAGATTTCTACCTTGTAAAAGGATTGAAGAACAACCTGCTTAGCATATTACAATTATGTGATAAAGTTAACAAGGTAATATTTACTTCTGTAGGATGTAAAGTCTAAAGGATGGATACCAAGGAGATTGTGCTTACTGCAAAAAGATACAAGAATGTATATAAAGCTGATATTATGAGCATGCTTGGGACAAGGCTAGCTTGATTAAGTTCTATTGAAAATGATCCCCTTCTTTGGCATAAGAGACTTGGACATGCAAGTCTGAAGCAATTAAACAAACTCAAATCTAAGGACATGGAATGGGCTTGCCCAAAACTAAGTTCAAGGAAGATAAAGTTTGCAGTGCTTGTGTAAGTGGAAAGTAGGCAAGATCTTCATTCAAACCTAAGAACTATGTCAGTACTACCAAGTTCCAAGATCTTCATTCAAACCTAAGAACCATGTCAGTACTACCAAGTGCCTTGACCTGATTCATATGAATTTGTGTGGTCCAATGAGAGTTCAAAGCAGAGGTGGTAAGAGGTATATTTTTGTTATTGTTTACTTGGAAATTGTTCTTAACTTCCGAAGAAGATGCTTTTGATACCTTTTTTGTATTCATCAATAAAATAGAAAAGAAACTAAGCACTTCCCTAATTTCCATTAGATCTGTCCATGGCTTAGAATTTGAAAATGCATAGTTTTAGAAATTTTATTCTAAAAATGGTATAGATCATAATTTCTCTGCTCCTAGAACACCTCAGCAAAATAGAGTAGTAGAGAGAAAAAACTAGAAATTTGAAAGATATGGCTAGAACAATGATGCTTGCAAGGAATCTTGCAAAAAATCTCTGGGTTGAGGCTATCAGTACTACTGCATACATTTTCAATAGATGCTTGATTAGGCCTATTATAAAGAAGACTCCCTATGAATTACTAAAAGAAGAAAAACAAATATTTCTTATTTTAGAACCTTTCGTTGCAAGTGTTTTATTCATAATAATGAAAAGGATAATTTGGGAAAATTTGATGCTAGAAGTGAAGAGGGAATCTTCCTAGGGTATTCTCACCATAGTAAAGCATATAGGGTCTTAAGAAAAAGAACTAACTGTATTGAAGAAAGTGTGCATGTAGTATTTGATGAAACTTATACTTAGACTAACCTGTAGGAAGAAAGTAAAACAGAAGAACAGGTGAAGGAACATATTGTCCAACCTGGTCCATCGACAGAGGGAACTGAACCTAGAGACACTCAAATAGGGGGGAATCAAACTTCAAGACACACTGATAAAGGGAACTAAACCTCAAGGAACTACTACTCAAACCATTAACTGTAAGCCTAATAACTCACAAGGATTGGCTCCAAAAGGCTACAAAATATCAAGGGTCTTATCCTATTGACAATCTTCTCACTGATCTAACTTCAGGCATCACTACAAGATCTAAACTTAAAAACATGTGTTCATTCAAGGTATTTCTATCAGTAATTAAACCAAAGAAGGTGGATGAAGTAATTCTTGATGTTGATTAGATCATTTCCACGCAAGAAGAGCTTAACCAGTTTAAAAGAAGCAAGGTATGGCACTTAGTTCCATCTCCACAAGGTAGAACTATGATTGGAACTAATTGGAAGTATAGAAATAAAGATGATGATCATGGAAGGCATAGACTATGATGAGACTTTTACTCCTGTGGCCAGACTTGAAACAATCAGTTGCCACAAGGAATTTAATCTTTATCAAATGAATGTAAAGAGTACATTCCTAAATGACTGTATAAAGGAGGAGGTGTATGTGAAACAACCTCCTGGGTTTGAGAGTGATGAGTTTCCTGATCATGTGTACAAGCATGATAAAGCTCTATATGGACTGAAACAAACCCCAAGGGCTTGGTATGAAAGATTGCCAAAATTTCTTTTGGAGCATGGACATACTAGAGGTAAAATTGGCAATGCTGTCTTCTTAAAGACTAATGGGAAGGATCTGTTCATTGTGCAGGTCTATGTGGATGACATTATATTTGGCTTAACAAATGTCAATAAGACTCATGATTTTGCTAAGCTCATGAGTAGTGAATTTGAAAAGAGCATGTTGGGAGAGCTCAACTTCTTTTTAGGTTTGTAAATGAAACAAACAACTACTGGAACAATGATACACCAAGAAAAGTATGTAAAAGAGATCCTCAAAAGATTCTCTATAGAGAAAGCAAAAGAGATTAGCACTCACATTGCCACTGCCTCAGAAAAATGGATATGGATGAAACAAACCCATCTATTGATCAAAATCTATATAGAGAGATAATTAGGTCACTACTATATCTCACAAGTAAACCTGATATTTTTTTCAGTGTTTTCTTATGTGTGAGGTTCCAAAATGATCCCAAGGAATACTATTTCAAATAAGTAAAAAGAATCTTGATATATCTCACAGGAACCACTGGTCTTGGTCTTTGGTATCCAAAGGAAAGTACTTTAAAATTGGTAGGATATGCTAATGTTGATTATGCAGGTTATCTAGTGGACAAAAAAAACACTACAGGTATGACACACTTTATTGGATCATGTTTGATCTCCTGGTCCACTAAGAAGCAAAACTCAATAGCTTTATCTAATACTGAGGCTGAGTATATAGCAGCAGGATCTTGTTGTGCTCAGTTTTTATGGATTAAATAGCAACTCTTGGATTTTGGTATGAATGTTGGTTGTTTCCCTATTTTTTGTGATAATACAAGTGCTATCAACATTGAAAAAAATCCCGTAGAACACAAAAGAACCAAACTTATTGATATAAGACATCACTTCCTTATGGATGATGTTGAAAAAGGTCTTGTCTCACTCTGTTTTGTTCAACTAAAGATCAAATTGCTGATATTTTCACTAAGGCCTTAAGTAGGGAGCATTTTGAAAAGAACGGGTTAGAATTGGGGATGATTAAAATTGCATGAATCCCCTCCAAGGGTACACTAGAATTTCTTATTCTTGCTTATATTGGCTAGGATGTTGATTAATTCTGTATTGCATATTTGATTGTGTATCCTAAGTCTTTAACTTTTACTGACATAAATAAACCTTATATTAATTGTTGCAGTGGTATTGAATCATACAAGCATACATGTCCATGACCTTTAGCATCAGGTATGATTTTACATTTCCTACTTAAAAATATATGAATCGAAACAGCTGAGCATATGTGGTCCAAGTATTAATTGTCCTAATACTTAATGTAACCGTCAAACATCAAAGTGTTTGAAATTTTCAAAAAGGCAGCCATTGCTTTCCCATCACTACCACTTTTACATCATTTTTTTTCTGAACACAATTACTACATCTTATTTACATTTCATCTTCCAATCCTTTCACTCTTTAAATACATTTCATCCTTAGCCCTTTCAATCACAAAAATTCAAAAGCTTCCCCAATTTTTCTTTTTCTCCTCCATTATCGATTGTTACTCCAATCTCCTCGCGACTTCATCATCTTCATCTGAGACACAAAAATCAAACCCTCCCAATAAAGCTGTATCTACTAAACTCATTGTTCATCCAAGTGCAAACACTGAAATTCACATTCCTCCAAGTATCCCAATCAAAATATCTGATTTTTTTGCTTGGACAAATTTAAAAAATCCCTTCTCTCAGTTCTCAACCGATCCTTACTTTCCCCCTACTCCAAACCCAGTCATAATCAATGTTCCACCTTTTCAAATCATGGATACTATAGACAACGATGATATCCCCATAGTGAATATAGTTTCTCGAAGTTCCAAATCTCAGTCCAAAAAGAAATAATCCTCCACTCTTGTTGTTTTTGAAGATCTTGAACACCATGATAAACTACGTCCTTTTATTGTATCATCTAGAACTCCTCACACTCACCATAAAAAGTGACAAGAGGAGGTTTCTATGGCTGAAGCACTTAAGCAAGCAAAAATAAATGTGCTACACCACCTGATCCTTCTTTTACTTCCTCTTCCCAATATGTGTTGTTTTGCTCTGTGCAAAAGGAAAAAACTATGAAATGCACCATTCCTAAACCTTCTTCTTTTCATCCTCACCCTCCAACTCCAAAATTCAAAGCTAAGCATAAATCCTCTTCATCCTCAAAATCCTCCAAGTCCAAGTATACCTCTAGTCCTAAGAAACAAGTTAGCAAACTTGTTCCTTCAGACACTTCTGAGTCTGAGGTTACTCCGGATGCCTCCCCTGAGCATGATAAGAATTTTGAAATTTTGGAAATACCCGAGGTTCCAGATTCAAAGGTGGATCATATTTCTCACTTTCAGAAAAGAAACTTGCTCGTAATAGAGTAGTGACTGGTTTTGGAGGTCCTGCCATGAAAATTTTGTTAACAAAATTGAATGCCCAAGGGTAGTCCAATCTATTTCTTCTAGTAGATTCTCAATGAATATTTGAAAAAACTGAGGTGTATGGCTCTACGCCCATGGGATTGAACATGGAGAATTGTTTTCTACAACTATGAGAGAGGTACCCAAAAATTTAGTGGTTAAGGATCTTTCTAGGATTTTAAGTGTTCCTAAGGGGGGATGGAGTTATTATGTGAAGTTTGAGTGTCCCTCTTTGCATAATGTCACAACCCAATTTACGAGTCATGATGGTACCTACTAAAACTCACTACTAGGCAAGACGACACCGTAACCTAGAGCTAAGGCAATGGGTTACTCTAGTAGAAACGTCCAACATGGAAAAAATATACAAACACAATTATAAACACAGTACTCAAATAAAGTAGAGAATCCATAACACGAATACCAATCCCACAACCTGGTAATATCAATACAAGAGCATCATAGTTCGACAATAGGAAATACGACCCAAAGTCTAAATAGTCTTATACATACATCTCGAAAACAAAAGAATGAATAAATATGGGAGGGAAATAGGTGACTCAAAACTCCAAGAGCTCACCCTATCTCCGTAAGATCAACACTGCACGAACTTAATTCAGCGGCAATAAAAAGTGCTCGATTCTGCACTAAAAAGGTGCAAAAGTATAGTATGAGTACCAAAACAACGAGTACTTAGTATGCGTCATCGACCGACTGAGCTAAATCATGATATAAAGATGATATAAAGTAAAACAATAGCTCTAAGTCAAGGTACAAAATCGAACCTGAATAATATTTATCGTCACTGTCTATAATTAATAATCAAACTAGAAAAGTACTACAACATATCTATTCATCATGCGCCAACCATTATACATAAGAAGTAAATTCTTCAAAAAATAAACGTCACAAATTCAATCATAATCGCATAAATACAATTATGATATACAAACATTATTTAAGCATAAGTAAAAGAACTCGCCTCGGCATCCCATACCACCGATGAGTACACCCAAAAGAACATAAAGTAAATAAACTCATCACGACGTTCTATACCACCGGAGAGTACACCCAAAAGAATATAAAGTAAAGAAGCTCATCACGGCATCCCATACTACCGGAGAGTACACTAAAGAATCAAATCACCAAGTATATAATCATATAACCAACTCGTGAATGTCCATGGTTTACCACTTTCGCATAAACAGTCATTGCCAATTTTATGATCATCATCAATTACCACCATTGAATTAACATATATCAAGTACTCACGAACATACTCATAAAGCCATTTAGATATCTAACTCATCAATATACTATATCTACTCATTTATAATAACACAAATACTCTTTACCAAGTTATTAATCCACTAGTCATTAGGACCTTCATTTATTAGCCCAACCGATTTTATAGAGATTTCTCCATTCAAGAAGTAGAAAATAATTATCATTCACTAGGTTGCCAACATCCACATCTAGTCATGATGCACTACTAAACCATAGTCCATTTTACCAAAGTTCATTCCTAGATATCGTAGGTACACTAGTTACCATATAAGAAAAGGTTACATATTATCAAACAAACTTATCTACCTATTAAATAATGCCTCTTACTAGTTAACACCATAAATCTCTAAGTCAACAACTAAGCAACCAACGGAGTTACATATTAGGCATCAATATCACTAATCATCAATAATGCTAAGTATATTACCTTCATTATCCATTTGACAAACATAATTACTAGTTACCATATTTTAACTAAACAAAGTTCACCAACTAGTATTCTAGGCTTTTAGCCATCAAGTAACATGACTACTTTATATATACAACTAGTTTTAATACAATTCATTTTCTATGCAAAATTCCACAATTATTTCATTTATTCAATCCAAATATATCCACTAGATGAATCCTTACTTCTACACATGATTATATTCATTTTCTATGCAAAATTCCACAATTATTTCATTTATTCAATCCAAATATATCCACTAGATGAATCCTTACTTCTACACATGATTATACTTACCAATTAGTCTTAACTCATTATACGACACATTCTACTTCCACTCACTAATTAGGATAAACAAGAGCCATGTAACTTAACAAGTGATTAATAGTAGAGAATTATAGACAACTTCTCAAAGAAAACATCATATCCCTAATGCACATACGGGCGTAATCATACATGCTTACCAAACATAGCATCAATATATCCTTCGGATTTACCAAGCATCATCATGACATCAATATATCCTCTGGCCTTGTCGGGCATCAATATATCATCAATATATCCTCTGGCACTACCGGGAATCATCATAACATCAATATATCCTCCAATTTTGTTGGGCATCAACATATCATCAATATATCCTCCGGCCTTGTTGGGCATCATCATAACATCAATTTATCCAATGGCCATGCCGGGCATCAACGTATCATCAATATATTCCCCGGCCTTGTTAGGCTTCATCATATCATCAATACATCCTCCGACCTTGTCGGGCATTTTCATAATATCAATATCCATCATAACATCAGTATATATATATAGACGAATCAATAACAAATGAAAACCCACGAATGAATGGAGTGGAAAAAAGAAAGAGAATAACTTATCATGAATAACTCATTTATCGGGTTTAACCATCACATTGCAAAAGCATATTCTAGGGGATTAACAAATATCTAGGTCACTAACAATTTATATAATCCAAGCTTAATGCGGTCACGTTCCGCTTCTAACATCCGTAAATAACCATTCAAGTCTAACTTATACCCAAGACTAAACTAATTCATCTACATCATGTCTTAGACGTTTAACGATCTATACTAGTTCTATGGTATAATTCTTCCTTAACTATTTCTCTTAGCTCATTCAAGGCATCTAAGACAAATTTCACAACTAAACATATCTAAGGTCAAATTAATCTCAGTATGAGTGAACAAGGTCACTCCCATCTAATTACAACAACTAGAGTATTATCATACTATTCATGAATTAACAAGTCCAACTAGCCAAGGTTCTAAGCTATAAGTCAATCACCACATTATACAAGTTCAATGGCCTAAGTAAATCAACTAACCCCAAAATATACCATTTATCATATCAATGCCTAAAACCCATCCCAATCTTAATAAGATATCAAAATCATACTATAACAAAGCTCAATCTAACAAAATTAGGCCTAACCTACCTTGAATCCAAATATAACTCACGAACCAACAATCTTCGTTTTCCCTTTCCTTGAAGCTTCTCAAAGTATCCACGCTATCAAAAACATAATCAATGCATTATTACAAGAATAACAACACCCATATTTCACCATTATGCTTCGGGTACAAAATGACACCAAAACCCCCCAAGTGGGTCCCACATACGGAAATTGAGTTTTTGAGGCCAACTCGACGTTCAAATACCATTAGAAAGTTAAAGCCCTCAAGAAATTTACGCAAAAAAACCATACTTGGGGGCTAAAATCAAGTCTCAAGCCATTTGGAGTTTTGGTCAAAAATTCAAGAAATTAGAGTATGAAATGGAAGGATTCTTACCTCAAATACATTGTTAATCATGAATATATATGTTGATAGAGCTTCTAATTCACCCCCCACCCCCCAAGACTCAATTTGAAGTCAACATATTATTATAGGGATGCTAGGGTTCAAAGAGAGGTGAAAAATCCCCAAATCTCGACCAAAGGGCTTTTTATACGCGACTAAAAGGGGTACGCAAGGTCAAAACTTATTTTTGACCTCCCGGACTCATTCGAACTCCGTTTTTTGCAAATGAACTATGTAACCCCACTAAATTCAATGTTATGGATGCATTGATGAAGTTGAATTTTCCATCAGAGGTCATTTAGGCCATTGTGGGATCTTTTGATTTTTTACTTTTTGACCAATGGGTCGAAATGAGCTCGGGTGCAGTGGGATATAAACCAAGGGTCTACCTAACCTAAAATCGATATTACAGAGCTGCTGGTGTAGTTGGAATTTGCATCCAAAATCACTTTACTTAAGTTTTTACTCGGCGGCCATTTAGAATTGGTGAAGACTTGTAAATAGGAAATTGACCCTAGAAATCAAATGAACTGCCCAATAATCAAACTATAAGTTCCAGTAAGTCATAAATGACTTGGTGCAGCTATGGAAAAGCTCTAACGAAAAAAATAAGTCAGAATACAAAAAATGACCTCAAGGGTCATTACAACATCCACTACTAAGGAACTTTTATCCCCGAAAGTTAAAGATGGGGATGTACTTGAAGTCTCAAACATGTGAGGATAATGGGCCCACATCTCTCTCTTGATCTCCCAAATAGCCTCCTCCACTGGGAGTTGTCTCCACTAAACCTCAACATCTAGAATTTCTCTGGGGAGTAATCGTCTTACAACACTAGACAAAGTAAGCATAGGCTCCTCTACAAGGGTCAAATGCTCATCTAACTGGGTTGCATCATATCTAAGCACAAGAAAAGGATCAGGAATAAATCTCCGCAACATAAAGACATGGAAAACTGGATGAACAACAACAAAATTCAGAGGTAAAGCTAAATCATAAGGGAGCTCACCAACAACGCAGAGAATCTTAAAGGGTCCAACATATCTCAAACTGAGTTTACCCTTCTTTCCAAACCTCACCACACCCGTTATGGGCGATACATGAAGAAATACACGATCACCAACTCTGAATCTTAAGGAACGTAGTTTATGGTAGGCATAGGCCTTTTGCCTACTCTGGGCTGATCTAAGCCTATCTTAAATCAGTCTGACTCTATCTAATGAATCCTAAAGCAAATCCATACCATGAGGTCTCACCTCAAAAGTCTCAAACTACCCTATCAGAGAATGACATCTCCTACTATACAAGGCCTCATAAGGCGCCATCTCAATACTCGAATAAAAGTTGTTGTTATAAGCGAACTCTTCCAATACTAAGTGATGATCCCGCTATCCTCCAAAATCCATAACATAGGCTCAAAGCATATCCTCGAGCACCTGAATAGTCCGCTTAGACTGACCATCCATTTGCGGATGAAAAACTATACTCAAATCCACTAGAGTACCCAACTCCTCCTGAAATTCCCTCCAAAATCTCAAAGTAAATATAGAACCACGGTCTGATATGATAGAAACGGGTATCCCATGCAAACGTACTATCTCCCAAACATAAATCTAGGCTAATCTATCAGCACTGAAGATCATCTAAATAGTAATAAAATATGCTGACTTGGTCGAACATCCATAATAACCCAAACACCATCATGACCACGAGGACTACGAGGTAAACCACTAATGAAGTCCATAGTAATCCGTTCCTATTTTCACTCAGGAATAGGCAGTTTTTGAGTCAATCTACCTTGATAATGATGCTCGGCCTTAACCTACTAACAACATAGGCAACAAGCCACAAAGTCTGCCACAACTCACTTTATCCCGTCCCACCAGTAATGCTGCCTCAAATCTCTATACATCTTAGCCGTACTGGGATGAATAAAATATCTAGAGTTATAAACCTCATAAAGAATCAACTGAATCATATCATCAAGTCGGGGAACACAACACGACCTTTAAACCTTAAGATACCCTCGGAATAAATGGTTTGCCACCTAGACTCACCACTAACCACCTGGTCATGGAGAAAACACAACTTCTTATCCTCATACAAACGATCATGAATCTGCTCAAATAGGGAGGATCTCACCTCCACACAAGCAAAAATCCTCGTAGTATCCGAAATATCAAAGAAAACCATAAAGTTGGCTAAGGACTGAATGTTCCGTGCCATAGACCTCTGAGAAACTGATATACATGCCAAACTACCCATGCTCATTGCCTTGCGACTCAGAGCATCAGCTACCACATTTGCCTTACCCGGATGATATAGGATGGAAACATCATAGTCTTTTAACAACTTCATCCTTCTATGCTGGAGAGAATTAAGCTCTCGCTGGGTTATAAGATGCTGAAGGCTATGATGATCGGTGAAAATCTCACAATGCACACCATATAAATAATGCCTCCAAATCTTGAGTGTGAAAACTACCGTCGCCAACTATAAATCACAAGTGGGGTAGTTGCACTCATGCACCTTAAGCTGTCTAGAAACATAAGAATAAACACGACCCTAATGCATCAAAACACAACCAATACCAACACCAGAAGCATCACAAAACATAGTGAATCCTTCACCCTCAACAGGAAGAGCTAACACTGGCGCTAACGTAAAACAATCCTTGAGCTTTCCAAAGATCAACTCACACTCCTCGAACCATCAAAAAAGAACTTCCTTCCGTGTCAATCTAGTCATAGAAGCTGAAATAGTCATACAACTCTCAACAAAGCATCTACAATAAACGGCCAACCTAATAAAACTGCGAACCTTAGTCGAAGACTAACGAATCGCCTCAACCTTAGCCGGGTCTACCTTAATACCAACCTCAGACACCATATGTCCAATAATCCCATTGACTCAAGCCAAAACTTACACTTAGAGAACTTGGAAAAAAACATATGATTTCTCAAAGTCTGGAGAACGACTTTCAAATGTTGTGCATGCTCTTCACTACTTCTCGAATAAACCAGAATGTCATCAATGAACATATTAATAAAGGAGTGTAGATAGGTTATGAACACACGGTTCATCAAATCCATGAACGCGTCTTGGGCATTAATCAACCCAAAAGACATCACTAAAACTCATAATGACCATAACGGGTCCTAAAAGCTGTCTTCGAGATATCCTCAACCTGAATCCTCAACTGATGATAACCAAATCTCAAGTCAATCCTAGAAAATACTACTACACCCTGAATTTGGTCAAACAAATCATCAATGCAAGTCATAGTATAATGATTCTTTGTCGTCACTTTATTAAGCTGCCTATAATCAATATGGCATAATATAACGATTCATCATTGTCACTTTATTAAGCTGCCTATAATCAATACACATACGCATCGAACCATCTTTCTTCTTCACAAAAAAAATAGGAGCTCCCCTTAGGGACACACTCGGTCTTATAAAACCCTTACTAAGAAGATCTTGAAGCTGCGAATTCAGCTCCTTAAGCTTGGTAGGAGCCATATGATAAGGTTCCATAGAAATAGGTCAAGTGCCAAGATCAAGGTCAATAGCAAACTCAATCTCACGGTCAAGGGGAATACCATGAAGGTCAGTAGAGAACACATCAGAAAACTTACAAACAATAGGAACAGAGTCAAGTAACGAACTCTCTACACGAGTATCATCTATATAAGAGAGATATGACTCACAACCTCTTGATATAAGTCTTCTAGCCCAAACATAAAAAATAATACCCATCAGCTCGCAGCTAACCACTGCCTGCCACACGACTGGGGGTATACCGGGCATTAATAAGGTAACAGTCTTGGCAAATTAATCCATGAACGTATAATAGTGGGATAACCAGTCCATGCCCGAAATCACATCAAAATCCATTATATCCAGTATAATAAGATCAATAGAAATATCAACTTCACTATCATAACACATGATCTGAATACTCGATCCACTACTAACGAATCACCCACGAGATTAGATACACGTAATGGCACATATAATAAATCACTAGTCAAGTCCAACTGTGGTGCATAATAAATAGATATATAAGAATAAGTGGATCCTAGATCAAATAAAGCAAGATCCAAAATGCGGCACACCAAAATTGTACCTGTCACAACAGCATCCAAAGTCTCAGCCACAGGTCTAGCAAGTATTGCATACAACTGGCCATGCCCATCACCTGGCTGGGCATCTGACCGACTTTCTATACTGCCTTCCTGAGTACCACCTCCAGCACCCTGATAACTACCCCTACGACCTCGCGAACCACCTCTACCTGAGGGATAAACTACCCTAATAGGTGTACTAACCTAGGCTAAAATAACCATCGCCCCATGACTAGGGTACTATCGCTAATAGTGACCAGGAAGTTCACAAGTATAACAGGAATCATGAGCAGAACCAGAACCAACAGATCTAGATGACCCAAAATAACCACCACGTCTAGCATGACTCTAAAATGAACCCCTCGAGGACTGATCACCACCCTTAAAAGGGCGACCACTAGCACTAAACTGACCTACTTCTGTAGACTGAAGAGCTGCCTGAACTGGTTAGCTAGGCTGACTTTGAGGCTGAAAAGATGGACACGAAGGATACCCAACATGAGAACCACCACCTCTAAGGTGGGAACTACAACGAAGCCTATCTTTACATTACTCTAACATGATCTAAAACCTCAGCAAAAGGCCTACTCTAAACGAGCCAACCCTGAGTCAACATGTGGATGGGAAAATCTATCATTCCAATAATATAATGAACCTTCTCATACTCAAATGTCATAATAGAAGTAGCAGGTTGTGCAATCATAGGATGAGAAGCTACTGGCTGAATAACTATCTGTGTAGGAGAAATTTAAACTCTAGGAGCCACAACTATAGGTTACGCCTCTATCTCAGTAGTTTCTGAACCATCAGATGGTACACCACCACCCATACTCAACATCTGAATCAAGGTATCTCTGAGCAATAAAGAAGGAATAAAACCTGGTGGAGCCTGGGCTGGTCCATGGCCCACCGTTGGCTGTGAGGGAAGAATCTTTGGCTCAGGTGCAGAAATAGGGTCTAGGGAAGGTGGCCTATCCTGTACTATAACTAAGGACATGTCTCTAGGTTGTCCACAACCTTTAGGTCTTCCACATTTAATAATAAGAGTAGGATCCCCGGGCTCGGTCTCAAGACCCTCATCTCACATAGAGGTATCACGTCTCCTCGGCATCTGCAAAAGAGTAAAGTCAAAGAAATGTTCCACAAACCAACTTAGACTCTTAGCATAATATGAATGAAAGAAGTGAAGGACTCCTAAAAATGTCATATATCCTCTCGAAGATAGGAAACAAATGTCAAAATTATGATCCATAAGACTCTATTAGACACTTTCTCTTGTACTAACATTGCCAGAGAAACCTAGGCTCTGATACAAATTTGTCATGACCTGATTTAGGAGTCATGATGGCACCTAATAAAATCCACCAGTAGGTAAGCCGACACTGTAACCCAGAGTTAAGGCAAAGGGTTACTCTGATAGAAATTTCCAACATAGATCAAATATACAAACACAATTATAAACACGGTGTTCTAATAAAGTAGAGAATCCATAACACAAATATCAAGCCCACGACCTGGTAATATCGGTACAAGAGCATCTAAGTTTGATAATAAGAAATACAACCCAAATGTTAAATAGTCTTATACATCCATCTGGAGTACAAAATACTGAATAAAGATAGGAGGGAAATGGGAGAATCGAAACTCCAAGAGATCACCTTGTCTCTGGAAGATCAATACAACACGAACTCAATTCAGTGGTGGCAACTAGTACATGGATCTGCACCCAAAAGGTATAGAAGTGTAGTATAAGTACCAAAACAATAGGTACTCAGTAGGCATCATCAACCGACTAAGCTAAATCATGATACAAAGATGATATAAAGTAAGACAATATCTCTAAGTCAAGGTACATAATCGAACCTAAATTATCTTTGTCATCACTTTATATAATTAATAATCAAACAAGAAATGTACTACAAGATATCCATTCATCATACGCCAACCATTATAGATGAGAAGTTGTAATACCCCACATGTTTCTAAGCTAGGAAGTGAATAAGTTTTCCTATGGAACCTCCTATCCTGTGAGTAGCATTTTAGTGCATGACTTAAAATAAATATCCTAGAGATAGGATAGCTTGCGATGTATTAATCATGCTCATATGAGTCACTTAGAGTGATGCAAGCTAAGAGTTTTTGAATCCATCAAGACTTAGTGTTTGATTTTGCAAGGGTCATCTTTGAACAAGAATAACATGATAGATATATGACATTTTGGCAGATTTAGACCTACCAAATTGTAGAGAATCGAATTATCTTTCCAACGATACCAATTTCATCAAAATTCGACACCCGAGCAAGGAGTTATGGCCTTTTAAAGTAGAATGTGTCGCCTAACCAATCGCACATGGCCACTAGAAAGCATAGGCGTTATCATATGCGGTGCCTATGTAAAACATAGGAGATATCATATGTGGGGCCTATGAAAAGCATAGGAGATATCATATGCGGTGCATATGTAAAGCATAGGCGATATCATATGCGGCGCCTATATAAATATAGGCAATATAATATGCGGTGCCTATGTATGATTTCAGCCATGAAAACACTTAGTTTTTGAGTTATTTTGATGGTAGTTAAGTCTTTTAACACTCCTTCCATGTCCCTAAACCTAACCTCACCAAATTTATAGCTTCTAAACACATTAAAACCCTATTAACATCTCAAAGTTCATTATCCAAGAGCACCATAGGAGAAAACTAACTAGGGTTGCACAATCAAGCTTGAAGATCAAATTTCAAGAAAACTCCTTCGTCAATCATCAAGAACCTCCCTTCCAAGGTATGCTTAGTGTTCATCCATGGATTCCTTTCGTCTGTGGAGTTCAAGAATCAATCTTTAAAATACAAAATCTTGGTTGGTTGTGGTGATATGATCATACCCATGTTGATGCTTGTTTGTTTTGCTATATAATAGTATTGTGACTATATATCTCATGAAAGTTATGTTGTTAGTTGAAAAACATGATCTTTAGATGGATTGATAGAATGCAAGTATGAAATCCACCTATGACTTAAAGAATGCATGCAAGGTGTTCGATAAAATGCCTAGTATGTTAGAACTTCATATTTACATGATTTCATGATATCTAAATAACAAGTTCAAGTTAGTCATACACTCCAATATGAATTTCCATGCAAATTATTTGTTGTGGTATAAAGCATGTATGATAATGGAGATATAAATTATGTAAACAAAAATATATCCATGTTTTTCCTATCATGTTTGAAATGTTGAATAAATACATGAAGTATACTATCCCCTGCTTATGATATTGTGAATTGTGGACTCAAATCTTGTGATCAAGTCATGTCATGTGTGTCAGTTTCCTCCTATCAAGTCATGGGGGTATTCTTACCCGAAAAATATAGTTGTGTGCCTAGAGCCATGTCATGTTTTCATGATACTCTCAGTCAAGCCATGTTAAGTAGACTTCAGTCAGTCTCATGACTCAGGAAAACTCATGTAAAGGCAGTATCAGTTCAGTTTTACTCAGTACTCAGTAATCTACGTAATCTCATTAATATTCCATCAGTCTATGGAATTCAGTAAATCTCAGTATTAGTATAATTTAGTTAAGTATTCAGTTCAGACATCAGTAAACTCAGTCAGCTAACAGAACTCAGTAGCATTTAGTCAGTTAATAGAATTCAGTAGTGTTCCGCTAGTCATTAGAACTCAATAAACTCAGTCCATGTTCAGTTCAGTTAAATAGATCAATCAGTAATAGTTCAGTTAATTTTAGTACAAACTAGGAAATCAGTTCAGTGTCATTAAGTTGGGAGTAAGATTCAGCACCGAGCGAACCCAAGGATGGTAACTCACCCTCCAGTTCAGGGTGTGATTCTTAGAAGCAGTCCGTGCGTTCCAGAACTATGTCGCCAGCATAGGTTGAGACATCTTAACCTGTCAGATTAGGGTTGATGAGGTGGTTTAACCTGTCAGTTTAGGGTTCCTACCATTCTCATTGAGTACCTACCAGATGAGGGTCACTCACAGCTTGTCCTTACCAGTGGCGTGGTATTGACACCCTTCCAATTAGGGCAGAGATTGGACCCTAGCTTAGCTATTATAGCATATTTAGGGCATGTCGGTTGATAACTACTTTCCACAGTTTCAGTATCAGTCTCAGTAAAAGAACTCAGATAGTTCTTCAGGATATCAGGACTGTCAAATACAGTATGGAACTCAGCTAGTTCCATCAGATTTAGGACTGTCAGATACAGTCATTCATGCTATCAGTTATCAAAACTCATGTTATCAGATATATCAGTTATCAGAATTTAGTTATCATTCATGATATGTAATTAGTAAATACATGTCATCAGTATTCATACTCAGTAGTCATGTTATCACGAGCTCAGTTTCCGGACTGTTATCTACGGTTAATTCAAATTAGTTCTTCATAATCAAAACTATCAGAAATAATCATTCCTTTATCAGTAATATAGTATCAGTCTCCTAGTATTCAGTAATACAGTATCAGTTCCTCACTTATTAGTGAATTACATATCAATATCAGTAAACTCAGTCATTCAGTATCTCAATATCAGTAAACTCAATCATTAAGTATCTCAGCATCAGTAAGCTCATGTTGTCAGTATTCAGACTCAGTAGTCAGTATCACCACGAGTTTAGTTTCAGTACGTATGTATGTATGTATTCTCACGTTCATATCAGTCAGCATTGATCATGCATGTAAAACCCTTTGCATTTAGCCTAACTCACTCATATACTCAGTACATTCAGTCGTACTGACGCATTTGCGCTATGGTGTTTTATTTTATGCCATAGGTACAGAGGCATGAGTTTCAGAGCAGCAGTAGCATTGCATATTTCAGCAATCAATGCTTCTCTTCATTCGAGGACAATATTATTATTACTTTCTTACAGTTTTTCAGATTAGTTTTTCAGTTTATGGAGTTAGTTGGAGACATGTTCCTTCAACTCCTTATTCAGTTCAGTTAGAGGCTTTTGGACTAGATGTCAGATTAGATATTTAGACTTCAGTATTTATGTTCCATTTTGGTATTGTTATACCATGTTTTTCAGATATGTATCAGTATTGAACCTTATGGCCTTACAGTTCATGTTTTCACATATTTTATGAGATATTATGTAGTTTATAGGTACAGATATCATTCATGGGTTAGCTTGTGGTCCTTCGAGGTCATGAGCACCGTGTAGCATTTTGGTTCTGAAAATCGGGGCATTACAAACGTGGTATCAAAGCCTAAGGTTCAACAGTGTCCTAGGAAGCCTGAAAGTTGCATCAAGTAGAGTCTTGTACATGGGCGTGTTGTGCACCACACTTATGTACAGGAGGATATGAGATGTTTTAGGAACAATTTCCCTTCTTTCATGTCTCAAGATCGTGCTATAGCAAGTTTCTCTAAGGAACCCATGTAGATTCACATCAGGCTCCCCTCATGTCAACTTTACCTTACTTTCAAGGTAACAAAAACAGTGAAACTCAAGTCCTAGAGATAGGGCTTTCTCATGCAGTCCCTGGAGACAGTTATGGGATTTACCACATGCTAAGACAATATCCCCTCAGTTCAGTCATGTTCCAAAGTTGTACAGATTTTATTTATGATCATGAGAACTCCTTTGTAAACTCAAATCTAATTTTTGATATGCCGTTAGATCTCTTCTCAGAATCCTATGACAGTATAGACCTAGAATTTTAAGCATGGACCCAATAGTTTAGTAGTAGATGAGTTGGGATAGTATTAACTATTCTTATTAGATTATGTATTCATGGGAATAGTTGTACCAACATAAATTAGTAGGTTTGAACAGTGCTAGCAGGCGAGCAAGAATTTAAGTTTATTGACTTGAAATTAATCATGAAGGTATGAATGTGATATTAGCAGTATATGAGGAAACAGAATCAGATGATATGTTTAGTAAGACAAGTAGGTGTTGAATAGAATGTAGGTATGTGATAATAGATCAAGTGACCAAGTCAGTCCTTTAAACTCCAGTAGTAGAGCCAGTATGTATAGAAAGCAGTAAGGGAAGAAAATTTTTGACCCATCCTGATCTCAGTGCAGAGTTTTGCACCTCAGCCATCACACAAAAAAAATCCACTCAGGAGTTGCATGTCAACTCTATAGTCACGAACCAGACTCATGCATTTCTTTTTCCCATAAATCATGTATGATTTTCATTCCCAGTATAAGTGGTCCCAGTTTACTCCGCAGTACGAATCATGTTCCATGAGCACAATCTACTTTCACACACTTTCCATGGGATTATATGTGCCTTCAATTCCCAGTATAAGGGGTTCAGTTCTAGCTCCCTCAGTATTACGAATCATGTCCCACAAGTACAGAAACTCTAGACTCAGGTCATGCAGCTCATGACTCATGTACACATATCATGCTTTCCAGTATACTTAGCTTTCATGACTCATGCTATACCCCTACAGATCAGATATATTTAGACTACGTCATGTATATCCTCAGTTCAAACCTTATTGGTAAATCCAAACTATTGATATTTTATTCCTCAAGTTTCAGTCATGTGTCAAGTTTAGTTTGTATCTATTCATGTTTCAGGTCCTCCTGATTTACTCCTCCAGTTAGCTCTCCTTATGGAACAGTGTAGTGATGAACAGTTGTTTAGATAAGAGAAGATTGTTGCATGCTTACTTTGCACGAGGGTGTAGTTGTGAAGATAGGCTTGAATGTCATGATAAATGTGCAAGTAAACGTCTAGCAAGGGGTTGTATTTAGAAGTTTGGAAATTACAAAGTGTAAGTGTACATTTAGATCCTTGACTTATGTTAGTCCCCAGTATGTAGCCATCAAAAACTTAGTTTCCAACTTAATTATAGTTTCAGTATCCAACACTCAGTGATCAGTGTTCAGTCCTTCAATTCAGTACTTCAGTATCAGTCTAAAACTCAGTTACATCGATAGTTCAGAAATCAATATTCAGTAAAGGACTCAGATAGTCCTACAGAACCATGGCTTCAGTTACCAGTTACTTAGCCTTAAAATTTAGTACTTCTGTACTAGCTATAGGCTTAGTTATAATATCATCTTTAGTTCAGTAACTAGATTTGAAACTCAGTTCAGTTCCAGACATGCTTGACTATAGAATTCAGGTTGTCAGTACTCAGTTATCAGTGTTTCAGTACCCCAATTTAAAAAATACCTCAGAGCCAGTTCAGGGTGTGATTCTTAGAAGTAGTCCTTGCGTTCCAGAACTATGTAGCCAGCATAGGTTGAGACATATTAATCTGTCAGATTAGGGTTGATGAGGTGGTTTAACCTGTCAGTTTAGGGTTCCCACCGTTCTTATTGAGTATCTGCCAGATGAGGGTCACTCACAGCCTGTCCTTACCAGTGGCGCGGTATTGACACCCTTCCAATCAGGGCAGATATTGGACCCCAGCTTAGATATTATAGCGTATTTGGTGCATATCGGTTAGATAACTACTTCCCACAGTTTCAGTATCAGTCTCAGTAAAAGAACTCAGATAGTTCTTCAGGATCTAAGGACTATCAAATACAGTACAGAACTCAGCTAGTTCCATCAGATTTAGGACTGTCAGATACAGTCATTCATGCTATCAGTTATCAAAATTCATATTATCAGATATATCAGTTATCAGAATTCAGTTATCATTCATGAGATATTATCAGTAAATACATGTCATCAGTATTTATACTCAGTAGTTATGTTATCACAAGCTCAGTTTCAGGACTGTTATATACGGTCTATTCAAATCAGTTCTTCTTAATCAGAACTATCAGAAACAATCATTCCTTTATCAGTAATATAGTATCAATCTCCCAGTATTCAGTAATACAGTATCAGTTCCTCACTTATTAGTGAATTACATATCAATATCAGTAAACTCAGTCATTCAGTATCTCAATATCAGTAAACTCAGTCATTCAGTATGTCAGCATCAGTAAGCTCATGTTGTCAGTATTCAAACTCAATAGTCAGTATCACCACAAGATTAGTTACAGTTACGTATGTTTGTATGTATTCTCACATTCCTATCAGTCAGCATTGATCATGCATATAAAACCTTTTGCATTTACCCTACCTCACTCGTATACTCAGTACTTTCAATCATACTGACGCTTTCGCGCTATGGTGTTTTATTTAATGCCATAGGTACAGAGGCACGAGTTTCAGAGTAGCAGTAGCATTGTAGATTTTAGCAGTCAGTGCTCTTCTTCATTCGAGGATAATATTATTATTACTTTATTACAGTATTTCAGATTAGTTTTTCAGTTCATGGAGTTAGTTGGATAAATGTTCCTTCAACTCCTTATTCAGTTCAGTTAGAGGCTTTCGGACTAGATGTCAGATTAGATGTTCAGACTTCAGTATTTTTGTTCCTTTTTGAAATTGTTGTACCATGTTTTTCAGATATGTATCAGTATTGAACCTTATGGCCTTACAGTTCATGTTTCCGCATATTTTATGAGATATTATGCAGTTTACTGGTACAGATATCAGTCATGGCTTAGCTTGTGGTCCTTCAGGGTCATGAGCACCGTGTAGCGTTTCAGTTCAAAAAATCGAGGTGTTACAGAAGTAAATGCTCCAATATGTAAATGTCACTAATTTAATCATAATCTCATAAAGACCAAGATGATATACGAACATTCGTTAAGAATAAGTAAAATAACCCACCTCGGTATTCTATACCACCTGGGAGTACACCCCAAAAAACATAAAGTAAAGAAACTCATAACGGCATCCCATATCATCGGAGAGTACACCCAAAAAAACATAAAGTAAAGAAACTCTCACGACGTCCCATACCACCGTAGAGTACACTAAAGAATCAAATCACCAAGTATATAATCATATAACCAACTCATTTATGTACATGGTTTACCACTTTCGCATAAACAGTCATTGCCAAGTTTATGATCATCATCAATTACCACCATTGAATTAACATATATCAAGTACTCACGATCATACTCATAAAGCCATTTAGATATCTAACTCATCAATATACTATATCTAATTATTTATAATAACCCAAATACTCTTTACCAAGTTACTAATCCACTAGTCATTAGGACCTTCATTTATTAGCCTAGCCGATTTTATAGAGATTTTCCCATTCAAGAAACAACAACTAATTATCATTCACTGGGTAGCCAAGATCCACATCTAGACATGATGCACTACTAATCCATAGTCCATTTAACCGAAGTTCATTACTAGTTATCATAGGTGCATATTAGGCATTAAGCTACCATAAAACGTCTCTTACTAGTTAACACCATAAATCTCTAAGACAATAATTATGCAACCAACAACGTTACATATTAGGAATCAATAGTACTAATCATCAACAATGCTAAGTCTATTACCTTCATTAGCCATTTGACAAACATAATTACTAGTTACCACATTTTAACTAAACAAAGTTCACCAACTAGTATTCTAGGCTTCTAGCCATCAAGTAACATAACAACTTTATAAATACAACTAGTTTTCATATAATCCTTTTTCTAGGCGAAATTCCACAATTATTCTTCTATTATGGCTTATTCTACTTCTATTTACTAATTACCATTAACAAGAGCCATGCCGCTTAGAAAGTGATTAATAGTAGAGAATTATAGACAACTTCCCAAGGAAAAAATCATATCCCTAATGCACATACAGGCATAATCATACAAGGGCATAACCATACATATACATATATATTTACATATGCTTACCATACATAGAATCAACATAACATCAATATATTCTTCGGGTTTATTGGGCATCATCATAGCATCAACACCTTTTCCAAATTTACCGGGCATCATCATAACATCAATATATCCTCCGGCCTTGTCGGGCATCAACATATCATCAATATATCATATGTCCTTTCCGGGAATCATCATAACATCAATATATCCTCCGGCCTTGCCAGGCATCAACATATCATCAATATATTCTCCAGCCTTGTCGGACATCATCATAACATCAATATATCATTTGTCCTTGCTGGGCATAAACATAATATCAATATATCCTACGTCCTTGCCGGGTATCATCATCGTCAGAACATTAATATATCCTCCGGCCTTGCCAAGCATCATCATAACATCAATATCCATCATAACATCAATATATTTATATATATAGTCAAATCAATAACAAATACAAGCCTAATGAAGAATGGAGTGGAAAATAAGTACGAGAAGATATATCATTGTTCCTTACCCTTTATTATTAATATAGTATATTAGTAGGGGCATGAGTATGTGTATATAAATGGTATGAACATTCCACCCATTTTTGGGCTTAATATGATTATTAGCATAGTCAATAACAAGCCATGGTTATATTTTCTAGAATCTCTTTTATTAGGCATGCTTCACAATACTGGCACAAAGGGGTTCCTCGGCACAAGCATAAGTTTAGTCACTAGGCTTAAACATAATATGAATCATAACATAATCTAAGACTCAATAGTAAACTTAGCCAATAGATTAAGTGATAGCATAATTGTGGATTCAACTTACAATACTATACATTGCTATTCAAGTGGTGATAATAAGGTCACAATCAAATATACACATTATTTCCAAAGTCCATCATCATGAATAACCCATCTATCGGGTTGAACCATCACATTCCAAAAGCATATTCTAGGCACTTAACAAATATCTAGGTCACTAATAATTTACTTAATCCAAGCTTAATGCGGTCACATTCCACTTTTAACATCCCAAAATATCCATTCAAGTATAACTTCTACCAGGGTCTAGACTAATTCATCCATATTATGTCTTAGAGGTTAACAATCCATACTAGTTCTATGGTATAATTCTTCCTTAATTATTACTCTTAGTTCATTTAAGGCATCTAAGGCAAATTTCACAACTAAACATATCTAAGGTCAAATTACTCTTAGTGTGAGTGAACAAGGTCACTCCCGTCTAACTAAAACAACTAGGTCATTCACATACTATTCAAGAATTAACAAGTCCAACTAGCCAAGGTTCTAAGCTATAAGTCCATTACCACACTATTCAAGTTCAATGGCCTAAGAAGTTTAACTAATCCCAAATATACCATTTATTATACCAATGCCTAAAACACATTCCAATCTCAACAAGATATCAAAATCATACTATAATAAAGCTCAATCTAAAAAAAGTAAGCCTAACCTACCTTGAATCCAAATATAGCTCACGAACCAACAATCTTCACTTTTCCTTTTCTCGAAGCTTCTTCAAGGATTCTTCACTATCAATATATAATCTATAAATTATTATGAGAATAACAACACCCATATTTCACCATTGTGCTTTGGTTCCAAAATGATACCAAAAAACCATAAGTGAATCCCACATACAGAAATTGGGGTTTTATACCAACCCAATGTTCAAATACCATTAGGAAGTTAAAGCCCTCAAGAAATTTGTGTAAAACAACCATATTTGGTTCTAAAATCATGCCTCAATACATTTGGGATTTTGGTAAAAAATTCAAGAAATTAGAGTATGAAATAGAAGTATTTTTACCTCAAATTCGTTGTTAATCATGAACATATATATATGTTAATCGAGCTTCTAATTCACCCCCAAGACTTAATTTGAAGTCAACATATCATTCTAAGGCTGCTAGGGTTCAAAGAGAGGTGAAAAATGTCCAAATCTCGACCAAGGGGCCTTTTTATACGCGGCTAAAAGGGGTTCGCAAGGTCAAAACTTGTTTTTGACCTCTCGGTCTCTTTCAGACTCTATTTTTTGCAAACGAACTATGTAAACCACTAAATTCAGCGTTATAGATGCATTGGTGAAGTTATATTTTCCATCCAAGATCATTTAGGCCATTTGTGGGTCCCATATTCATATCTTCCATTTTTTTACTTTCAACCAATGGATTAAAATGAGCTCGAGTGTAGTGAGATATGAACTAATGGTATACCTAGCCTAAAATTAATATTATAGAGCTTCTAGCGCATTTTGAATTTGCATCCAAAATAGTTTTACTGATGTTTTCACTCGGCGGTCATTTGAAATCGGTGAAGACTTCTAAATGGAAAATTTACTTAAAACCAAACAAACTTCCCGGTAATATAATTATCAGTTATAGAAAGTAATAAATGACTTGGGAAAGATATGAAAAATCTCTAACGATGAAAATAAGTAGGAATACAGAAAATAACCTGAAGGTCCATTACAGATAATCTTACATCTACTCTAGACATCTCTAGGAAATTCTTTGGAGATTCTTACCTTCTTCACCATCATAGAGTTCTTAAGCGAGAAATGTCCCCTTTCTATTAGCTCTATTTTGATATTGTGCACAAGATGTTTGTTCCTAGGTAAGAAAGGTGCACTGAGGCAAACTTTCTTGACCTGGCCCTTATGGAACTCTTGGATACTGAGGTTAATATTGACTTGCCTAGGCGCATTATCAAGCATATGCAGAGGGTCCTTCTTAAAGATTCCAAAGAACATGCTCTACTATATGAGTTTTGGCTTGCCCTAGTGTTTAAAGATTACATAGTGCTTGTTTAAGTGTGGTCTTTGCAAACCACAAAGGATGTTATTGGAGTAGTGAATCACTGGTGTTACCTGTTTCAATGAGGAGTTTTGATACCTCTCCACAACGAGAAAGGAATGCTCTTGCTGAGAAGAATTCTAAATTGGCAGCAGTTCAGGCTGCTCATAAGGCTGAGACGGTGACACTTCTTACTCGAATTGATTCTTTTCAAGCAAATCTTGTTCGTGAAAGAGTTGAAAATGTTAAAACTATTCATAAGCTGACCCATCTCCTCCCGTCTGCTCCACCTTTCTTCTCTTATTGCCCTAGGGTTTCTTTTTTTTGTTCCTCAACTGGTTTATCTTATGCTTTTAAGTACTGATTAATGTAAATCGTATTTTGATCTTTAATGAAATGGTACTTTTTGCTATAGTGTGTTTTGTTTATGCATCTTTTAGTTTTTTGTTTATTCTCCCCAGTTTAAGTTCTGCACTATGTTAGTGATTTTCCCAGTGGCTAAGAGTTATTAAACACTTGCTCCTTGTCTTATATTGTCTTGAACTAGCTTTTCAATGATGTCAAAAAGGGAAAGAAGTGGTTGTGCAATATTTATAACTCAATAATTAACTTGTCTCATACTAGTGTTCTCCCTTGCTTAAGTGTTTTAGGAAATATGGTAGAAGAACAAAGGCAATGGTTTGTCATCATTAAAAAGGGGAAATTTTTTAGATCAATGAAGTTTTGATGATTGATACATGAATGAAACAAGTTACTCAAGCTGGTCCAATCATATGAAGGCAGGTTTCTATTCACTGGTATATGAAGACAAGGTTGCTTGAAGACTGGAATGGATAAACAAGCTTAATTCTAATAAACTCAAAATGAATATCATGTACGGTAAAGAAAAATTTGAGTTTGAGTGCAACACTTTAAGATATGAGAAGATAAGTTGAAGAAGGAGTTCTACTAAGGCAAGGAGATCAATTTGAAGGACTTCCACTTGAGAACAAACTCTAAAGTGTTAAGAGTTCTACTCAAGATAGAAGTCTTATCTGTTGAAGGACTCTTTGGAGAGTGGTTGTTAAATAGAGGGAGTGACTTACATAGTCACTCACACACTTACAAAGGCAGAGACAATTGGTAAATTGACTTGGCAGTTTCAAAGGTTGAAGAAACTAGTAGCTGAACCTGTTCTTATTACTTAGAAGATAAGGTGTCTTAGATTCTGTGTATTAGGTTGGTTTTTGAGTTGTATTGTTTATGTAATTCTATTCTTTGTAAGTTATAAACTGAGTTAGGATCATTGTCTTCAAGTTGGAAAACTCGAAGACTTGGGAACACATACCTTGAGAGGTTTGTGTGATTTGTAGAAGTAGGAATTAGAGTTTATAATTCCTAGATTACAAGAGTCTTGTAATTTATTGTTGTTGAGGCTCAAAGTGTTTTAGTGAAGTTGGGGTGAAATCCTGTAGAGGTACATGTCATGATTTTCACACCTTTTTTAGCCGGGTGTTTTTCATGTGCAAAATCACTGTCTCATTTACTTACTATTTTAGCAGCAGTGTTGAAACACGTAAGACAACTTGTTTCGCTGATAGGCAACTATTAGACTAATCTTAGTAAATCAGTAGGCCTCGTACTCTAACAAGCTATACAGAGTTTCAAATGGCTATAGCTTTACCTAAAATAATGTAAATATTTCATGAGACATCTTATTTGGACGTTATCATTTAAGATGTAGGAAAAGGTCATCAAAACCACCCTGAACTACACACGGAAAGTAACTTACACACCTAAATTAATGTGACGACCTATTACACACCTTTTCTTCTTAAAAGTGAATTTAATAGACTCCTTATATGTTCAAAATCAGTCACATACTACTATGTAATTTACACGCACCAGCCTATTAAATCCAAGTAAAACGTGTAATTTTTGTATTTTTTCACGTTTTTTTCAACCATTTTTGCCTTTATCTTCTTCCCTCTTTTTTTTCCATGTGAACCAAACTTCCATGGTCGTTCTCAAGAAGAACGGTCATAATGTCATCTTCTTCTTCCATTGTTGATATAAAATCAATACAACCAAGCAATAAATTCATCCAATTCAATTTCTTTGTTATACAACACCAAAAGTTACAACACCATCACCATCTAATTGCACCACCCATCATCAAATTCACACACCATCACTATCATAAAAAATCAATATGCCTCACCAGTAATTCACCATCCGACACCAAAATAAATTTTGAGCAATTTCAATATATTATTATTGATTGAGCAAAATTGAAAGAAGATTTTTATAAAGAGAAGATAGATCTACAAAAAAGTGTTAAAAGATTGAATTTTGAGCAAACTTCATAAGCTTTTACAGAGAAAGAACAGAAATACAAAATAAATTAAAAAATTGTTGTTCAACGTGGGAGAAATAAGATTTGATCAATTTCAAATGTCTCACCGGAAAAATTTTCGACCGACAGTGATTCCATCCTCAATTTTTTCTATTTTTCTCTCCGAAAACTAGCATCAAAAAATCATGCTCATCAACCAAAGCAAAAGAGGAGTGGTTGTGATGAAGAAGAAAGGAAGATTGAGAGAGAGAGAAAATTAAAAATGGGTGAAGAGGAGAGAGTGTGCGCAGGGGTGGGGGGAGGGGTTTAAAGAATTTTTGGCTTTTTTCTTTCTCCAAACGCACCTTTTTAAAAAAAAAAAATTAATGTTTTTTCCACGTCAGATTTATGATGAAGTCAAATTCACCTTTGAGAAGAATAGGTGTGTAATAGGTCGCCACATTAGTTTAGATGTGTTAATGACTTTTTGTGTATAGTTCAGGATGGTTTTGAAGACTTTTCCCTTTAAGATGTACTCACTTTTTAAAATTTATTTAATTATTACCATTTTAGCAAGCTTTAGACAAATTTGTCCTTCGACAATACTGCTATGTCTATCATCGCATCACCCGTCGTCACGTATGTCTAAAGTTTCATAAATCATACCTAGTTCAACTATGAGTTTTTTCAATTAGACAAATACAAGGAGATGGAAATTGTGCAAACACCATCTAGCATATTGAAGAATTGAAAAAACAATTGTCGTGAAAAACAATTTGAAACTGAAGAAACTTTCCACAAGTAAATAACGTATTACTCTATCTCACATTGAGTGTGAGATAATAATTTTGAAATAAAATACTATAAAAAAAAAATATTCTTTTTCCAAGTCTCTGGCCGAAAAATCCTTTTTAAAAGATCCAAAGTTAATATTGAAAATAAAAATTTATTCCAATTATACACCAAATGTTTTATATTGTATCTTTTATGTCTCATTTTCAGTGCAGTGAACCAAACATTTCCAATAAAAATACATTCACTGAATAATTACATCATTATTTAATTCTTATCAATATGATCCGGGAATAATTCGCTTTCGAACCAAACAACAGTATAGGCCGCAGTCTTTACCTAACGACAAGGATTATGAGAAAGACGACAGTACACATATACATTCCAGTGTAAAAATGAGACGATCATTACAATTTATGCAATATATAACCCATCAAGAAAATGCCCCAAGGACATTGGTTCGACATACCAACCAATTCAGACCGTGTGTTCTACTATGTCTTGTAGCATCCAAAAGTGTAAGATTTTCTTTTTAAAAATGATGTGGCTGTAAGAATATTTAAATATCCGTAATTGTGGCTGAGTTTGGTGTAACAAATGATACTCCATAAAGAAGGTTAGAGACCAGTTTTTCCTACAAATATCTTTTCAATCGAGCTCATTGCATTATGTTTGCCTAATGTGATTTACATTTTCTGTGTAATTTACGAACTATTACAAGAAGTGAATTTATTCAATATGCACTCCCAAAATAGCGATTGTGGGTGAGCGTGAAGATTCCAAAAAGAAAAGAATATTAAACAATACGCTCAAAACTAAAATATGTACTCAATATATATATATATATATATATATATATATATATATATATATATATATATATATATATTGTAATATAAAGATCGAATAAAATTTATTAGAAGGAAAAAAAAGAAAAATAGAAAGAGCTTTAAATATATATAATAAAGAGAATAAAATGAGTAATTTTAGTAGTAGTATTTTTGATTGTGTGTATTTACATATGAAGTAAAGGGGTATTATATAGGCATTAAATGCCTTGGAAAAACAAGCAAGCTACAGTAAGTGGTCCCACATGGGAAACCACTTTGTTCTTTCACAACACTTCCCCTTGAATTTTCATGTACAGAAAGAATAGGACGTACATAGTTGTCTATAATTCGCATTGTTTGATGCCTCATTAAAAATCTTACCAGGAAAAACCCAGTGGGATAAAAATCTTGGTTAAGAAAAAAAAGAGTGCAATGCGTATTTACTCACCCTGATAAAAACATCACTTAATACCTTGGAGACGACGCATTCCAATCTTGTATCTCAACTTCTCAAAGGTTGATGTTGGCAATGCTTTAATGGACATACTTTCTAGATTATCGCTTGAACGAACTTGTTGAACATCTACTTCACCCGTCTTTTGAAGATCATGAGTAAAAAATAATTTTGGTGAAATGTGTTTTGTTCTGTCTCCTTTGATGTATCCTCCTCTTAATTGAGCTATGCATTCGAAATTGTCTTCATACAATATTGTTGGAATATTCCTTTTCAAAGGAAGGCCACATGTGTAATACCCCGCATGTTTCTAAGTTAGGAGACGAACCATTTTTCCTACCTATGAAATCTCCTATCCTATGATTCATACTTGAGTACATGACTTACAATGAGTATCCTAGCGATAATATAGCTTATGATGCATTAAGCATGTTCATATGAGTCACTTAAGGTAATACAAGCTAAGAGTTTTTGAATCTATCAAGTTTTAGTGTTCAATTACGTAAGGGTCATATTTGAACGAGTATAACTCGATGTTAATGTGGTATTTCTGCATATTTAGACCCACCAAATTATAGAGAATCGAATTAGCTTTTCAACGATACCAATTTCTCCTTAATACAATACCCGAGCGAAAAGTTATGCCCATTTTTGTGAGAGACAGTAAGGGTATGCGATTGGTTAGGCGCCGCCCAACCAAACTTAGGAGATTGGTTAGGCGCCGCCTAAGTCAGTTCCAAGTGCCAAAAACACTCCGTTTTGAGTTATTTTGAGGGTAATTAAGTCTTTTAACACTCCTTACACATCCCTAAACTCAACCCTACGAAATATATAGCTTCTAAACACATTACAACCCTATTAATATCTCAAAGTTCATTATCCAAGAGCACCATAGGAGAAAAAAAACTAGGGTTGCACAATCAAGCTTGAAGATCAAATTTCAAGGAAATTCCTCCGTCAATCATCAAGAACCTCCCTTCCAAGGTATGCGTAGTGTTCATCCACGGATCCCTTTCGTCCGTGGAGTTCAAGAATCAATCTTTAAAATACAAAAGCTTGGTTGATTGTGGTGATATGATCATACCCATGTTGATGCTTGTTTGTTTTGCTATATAATAGTATCGTGACTTTATACCTCATGAAAGTTATGTTGTTAGTTGAAAAACATGATCTTTGGATGGATTGATAGAATGCAAGCATGAAATCCACCTATGCCTTAAAGAATGCATGCAAGGTGTTCGATAAAATGCCTAGTATGTTAGAACTTCATATTTACATGATTTCATGATATCTAAATAACAAGTTCATGTTAGCCATACACTCCAATATGAATTTCCATGCAAATTATGTGTTGTTATTATTGTGGTATAAAACATGTATGATAATGGAGATATAAATTATGTACACAAGATATATCCATACTTTTCCTATCATGTTTGAAATGTTGAATAAATACATAAAGTATAATATCCCCAAATCATTACAATATGAATTAAATATTACATGTTGCCGTTCCCTTATGCTTGAATGGTTTTCATGCCATTGCTATGAATAGTATATGTTGTCGGAATGCCCATGATATTAGAATATGAGATTTATGACTTGATTATAAGAATTCCTATTCATGATAGATATTATGACGACTATGTACTTCATGAAATCCCCCATTCATGTATTATGGATTTTTATTGATGGTCGTGTACTCAAGAAATTCAAGTTGTGTCAGTTTCATTCCATCGAGTCCTGGGGGTACTTGTACCCGAAAAATATAGTTGTGTGCCTAGAGCCATGTCATTTTTTCATGATACTCTCAGTCAAGCCATGATGTATAGAATTCAGTCAGTCATGTGACTCAGGAAAACTCCGAAATCTCAGTAGTCCAGTAATCTCAGTAATCTCAGTGCTCAGTAACCTCAGCAACCTCAGTATTCACAGTCAATCTCAGTAACTTCAGTACTTTCAAACAGTCCTCAGAACTCAGTACATTCCGTCAGTCATCGGAATCCAGTAAACTTAGTTTAGCTCCGCTAAACAATACCACTAGTATCAGTCCAGTTAATCCGTATCAGTTCAGTTCAGTTATTTAGTTCAGCTTAGTTATTCAGTTCAGTGTCCTTCAGATGGGAGTAGTCATGTTATCACGAGCTCAGTTTCAGGACTGTTATATACGGTCAATCAAATCAGTTATTCATAATCAGAACTATCAGAATCAATTATTCCTTTATCAGTAATATAGTATTAGTCTCCCAGTATTCAGTAATACAGTATCAGTTCCTCACTTATTAGTGAATTACATATCAATATCAGTAAACTCAGTCATTTAGTATCTCAGCATTAGTAAGCTCATGTTGTCAGTATTCAGACTCAATAGTCAGTATCACCACGAGTTTAGTTGCAGTTACATATGTATGTATGTATGTATTCTCACGTTCATATCAGTCAGCATTGTTCATGCATATAAAACCCTTGGAATTTAGCCTACCTCACTCATATACTCAGTACATTTAGACGTGCTAACGTATTTGCGCTATGGTGATTTCTCTTATGTTACACGATAGGTTCAGAGGCATGAGTTTCAGAGCAGCAGTAGCATTGCATATTTTAGCAGTCAGTGCTCCTCTTTATTCGAGGAAAATATTATTATTACTTTATTACAGTATTTTAGATTAGTTTTTCAGCTCATGGAGTTAGTTGGAGACATGTTCCTTCAACTTCTTATTCAGTTCAGTTAGAGGCTTTCGGACTAGATGTCAGATTAGATGTTCAGACTTCAGTATTTATGTTTCTTTTTGGTATTATTATACCATGTTTTTCAAATATGTATCAGTATTGAACCTTATGGCCTTACAGTTCATGTTTCCGCATATTTTATGAGATATTATGCAGTTTACAGGTACAGATATCAGTCATGGGTTAGCTTGTGGTCTTTCAGGGTCATGAGCACCATGTAGCATTTCGGTTCAGAAAATCGGGGCGTTACAAACTTGGTATTAGAGCCTAAGGTTCAATAGTGTCCTAGGAAGTCTGAAAGTTGCATCAAGTAGAGTCTTGTACATAGGCGTTTTGTGCACCACATTTATGAGCAGGAGGCTATGAGATGTTTTAGGAACAGTTTCCCTTTTTTCATGTCTCAAGATCGTGCTATGGAAAGTTTCTCTAAGGTACCCATGTAGATTCATATCATACACCCCTCATGTTCACTTTACCTTACTTTCAAGGTAACAGAAATAGTAAAGTTCAAAGTCCTGAAGATAGGGCTTTCTCAGAAAGTCCCTACAGTCAGTTATGGGATTAGCAACAGACTCAAACAGTATCCCATCAGTTCATTATTGTTCCAAGGTCGTACAGATTTTATTCATAATCATGAGAACTTATTCTTGAACCCAAAAGTTTAGCAATAGTAAAGTTGGGATAGTATTATTCTATTTGATCAGATTATGTATTCATGGGGATTAGATCAGTAGGTATGAACAGTGCTAGCAGGCGAGCAAGAATTTAAGTTTATTGACTTGAAATTAATCATGAACGTGTGAATGTTATATTAGCAGTATATGAGGAAACAGAATCAGATGATGTGTTTAGTAAGACAAGCAGGTGTTGAACAGAATGTAGGTAAGTGATAATAGATCAAGTGACCAAGTCAGTCCCTCAGACTCCAGTAGTAGAGCCAGTATGTATAGAAAGCAGTAAGGGAAGACAATTCTTGACCCATCCTCATCTTATTACAGAGTTTTGCACCTCAGCTATCAAAAAAAAATCCACTCAGGAGTTTCATGTCAACTCTATGGTCACGAACCAAACTCATGCATTTCTTTTTCCCATAAATCATGTATGATTTTCGTTCCCAGTATAAGGGGTTCAGTTTCAACTCCCTCAGTATTACGAATCATGTCCCACGAGTACAGAAACTCTAGACTCAGGTCATGCAGCTCATGACTCATGTACGCATATCATGCTTTCTAGTATACTTAGCTTCCATGACTCATGCTATGCCCCTACAGATCAGATACATTTAGACTACGTCATGTATATCCTCAGTTCAGACCTTATTGGTAAATCTAAACTATTGATATTTTATTCCTCAAGTTTCAGTCATGTGTCAAGTTTAGTTTGTATCTATTCATGTTTTAGGTCCTCCTGATTTACTCCTCAAGTTAGCTCTCCTTATGGAACAGTGTAGTGATGAGCAGTTGTTTAGATAAGAGAAGATTGTTGCATGCTTACTTTGCACGAGGGTGTATTTGTGAAGATAGGCTTAAATGTCATGATAAATGTGAAAGTAAACGTCTAGCAAGGGGTTGTATTTAGAAGTTGGGAAAGTACAAAGTGTAAGTGTACATTTAGATCCTTGACTTATGTTAGTCCCCAGCATGTAGCCATCAAAAACTCAGTTGCCAACTCAATTATAGTTTCAGTATCCAGCACTCAGTGATCTATGTTCAGTCCTTGAATTCAGTACTTTAGTATCAGTCTAAAACTCAGTTACAGCGATAGTTTAGAAATCAATATTCAGTAAAGGACTCAAATAGTCCTACCGAACCATGGCTTCAGTTACCAGTTACTTAGCCTCAAAATTCAGTACTTTTGTACTAGCTATAGGCTTAGTTATAATGTCATCTTCAGTTCAGTAACCAGATTTGAAACTCAGTCCAGTTCCAGACATGCTTGACCATAGCCATCAGGTTGTCAGTACTCAGTTATCAATGTTTCAGTACCCCAATTTATAGGAACCTTAGAGCCATGCCGTACGCTTGGTCTCGCATTCGCAAATAATACTAACTTTATGAATCCATGCTCAGATACCTCATTCTACTCAGTTAGTCCTTATCTCCTATGCATAAAACTCAAAAATCTCAGCCCAACTATTCATACTAAGTACAGTTTAGCTTTGCAGATCCAGTATTTAGCTATCAGTTATTCATTTAATCAGATAAGTTAGTATATTTATGCACTCGTGTTCAGCTCAGTTCATGTATCATGTCTCAGTTTCAGATCCTAGTTATTCAGTCATGACTTAGTTCCTAGGTGTCTTGCGCATCGCCTCAATTTCCCTCAGTAGCTCATCCAAGTCAGTATTCTCTGAGGGACATAGTGTCCCAAGAGGGAGATACATCATACCCCCAAACTTTCATGACATAAACATGCTGCTCTCTTTTCTTTTGATGAATCCAATTTGGAGAAGGGGTACTCATAAGTTAACCCTCAAACTCCAACTTCAGTCGTATACCATGTTTTCAAGATTTAGTTCAGATCATGATATTCAGTATATCTACCACGTCCCAGACTCAGTTATGTTCTCATATTTCTGATCATGCATATGGAGTAATTAATCTCAAACTTATCAGTATTTTCAGTTCAAGGTAACAATTTTTCTTAAACTTACTCGTTCTCATGTTCATATTTCAGTACCAAACTTGGTATTCAGTTTCATGCTCAGTTTTCAGTTCAAACTTGATACCTTTACCATTGCATGTTCATGAGTAAGTTTAGTCATGAATTCACGCATCAGATGTGCGTGATCAACTCATCAGTACTTTCATTCATGCATTCACGTATCATGTCAGTCATATAATCATGCATCAGATATGCATGGATTCATCCTTTTAGTTGTGCATCAGATATGCATTCTCATTTTGAGAAAACTCACTTTATTAGTATCCTCAGTCTTATATTCATGAATCAATTTCCCATGCATCAGATATTCATGTTCAGTATGTTGTGCTCAGCTTTCAGTCATGTCAGTCATGAACCCATGTTTCAGTAGTGTATGTCTTGTACGTACTTCATCTTTTCATCTCTCCCTCCTCAGTTAATTTCCATTCGAGGGAGAATATTCCCAAGGGGGAGATATTGTAATACCCCGCATATTTCTAAGCTAGAAGACGAACCATTTTTCCTACATATGAAATCTCCTATCCTGTGATTCATACTTGAGTACATGACTTACAATAAATATCCTAGAGATAATATAGCTTATTATGCATTAAGAATGTTCATATGAGTCACTTAAGGTAATACAAGCTAAGATTTTTTGAATCCATCAAGTTTTAGTGTTTGATTTCATAAGAGTCATATTTGAATGAGTATAACTCAATGTTAATGTGGTATTTCTGAATATTTAGACCCGCCAAATTATAGAGAATCGAATTAGATTTCCAACGATACCAATTTCTCCTTAATCCAATCCCCGAGCGAAAAGTTATGCCCATTTTTGTAAGAGACAGTAAGGGTATGCGATTGGTTAGGCGCCACCCAACCAAACTTAGGCGATTGGTTAGACGCCACCTAAGTCAGTTTCAAGTGCCAAAAACACTCTGTTTTGAGTTATTTTGAGGGTAATTAAGTCTTTGAACACTCCTTACACATCCCTAAACTTAACCCTACGAAATATATAGCTTCTAAACACATTACAACCCTATTAACATCTCAAAGTTTATTATCCAAGAGCACCATAGGAGAAAAACAACTAGGGTTGCACAATCAAGCTTGAAGATCAAATTTAAAGGAAATTCCTCCATCAATCATCAAGAACCTCCCTTCCAAGGTATGCGTAGTGTTCATCCACAGATCCCTTTCATCCGTGGAGTTCAAGAATCAATCTTTAAAATACAAAAGCTTGATTGGTTTTGGTGGTATGATCATACCCATGTTGATGCTTGTTTGTTTTGCTATATAATAGTATCGTGACTTTATACCTCATGAAAGTTATGTTGTTAGTTGAAAAACATGATCTTTGGATGGATTGATAGAATGCAAGCATGAAATCCACCTATTCCTTAAAGAATGCATGCAAGGTGTTCGATAAAATTCCTAGTATGTTAGAACTTCATATTTACATGATTTCATGATATCTAAATAACAAGTTCATGTTAACCATACACTCCAATATGAGTTTTCATGCAAATTATGTGTTGTTATTGTTGTGGTATAAGGCATGTATGATAATAGAGATATAAATTACGTACACAAGATATATCTATAATTTTCCTATCATGTTTGAAATGTTGAATAAATACATGAAGTATAATATCCCCAAATCATTACAATATGAATTAAATGTTACATGTTGTCGTTCCCTTATGCTTGAATGCTTTCCATGCCATTGCTATGAATAGTATATATTGTCGGAATGCCCATGTATTAGAATATGAGATTTATGACTTGATTATAAGAATTCCTATTCATGATAGATATTATGATGACCATGTACTTCATGAAATCTCCCACTCGTGTATTATGGATTTTTATTGATGGTCGTGTACTCAAGAAATTCAAGTTGTGTTAGTTTCCTTCCATTGAGTCCTGGGGGTACTTGTACCCAAAAAATATAGATGTGTGCCTAGAGCCATGTCATGTTTCTACGATACTCTCAGTCAAGCCATGATCTATAGAATTCAGTCAGTCACGTGACTCAGGAAAACTCAGAAATCTCAGTAATCTCAGTAGTCCAGTAATCTCAGTAATCTCAGTGCTCAGTAACCTCACCAACCTCAGTATTCAGAGTCAATCTCAGTAACTTCAGTACTCTCACCCAGTCCTCTGAACTCAGTACATTCCGTCAGTCATCGGAATCCAGTAAACTTAGTTTAGCTCCGCTAAACAATACCACTAGTATCAGTATCAGTTCATCTAATCAGTTCAGTTCAGTTATTCAGTTTAGCTTAGTTATTCAGTTCAGTGTCCTTCATTTGGGAGTAGTCATGTTATCATGAGCTCAGTTTCAAGACTATTATATACGGTCAATCAAATCAGTTTTTCATAATCAGAACTATCAGAAACAATTATTCCTTTATCAGTAATATAGTATCAGTCTCCCATTATTCAGTAATACAGTATTAGTTCCTCACTTATTAGTGAATTACATATCAATATCAGTAAACTCAGTCATTCAGTATCTCAACATCAGTAAGCTCATGTTGTCAGTATTCAAACTCAGTAGTCAGTATCACTACGAGTTTAGTTGCAGTTACGTATGTATGTATGTATGTATGTATTCTTATGTTCATATCAGTCAGCATTGTTCATGCATATAAAATCCTTTGCATTTAGCCTACCTCACTCGTATACTTAGTACATTCAGACGTACGGACGCATTTGTGCTATGGTGATTTCTCTTATATTACACCATAGGTTCAAAGGAACGAGTTTCAGAGTAGCAGTAGCATTGCAGATTTCAACAGTCAGTGCTCTTCTTCATTCGAGTACAATATTATTATTACTTTATTATAGTATTTTAGATTAGTTTTTCAGTTCATGGAGTTAGTTGGAGACATGTTCCTTCAACTCCTTATTCAGTTTAGCTAGAGGCTTTCGGACTATATGTCAGATTAGATGTTCATACTTCAGTATTTATGTTCCTTTTTGGTATTGTTATACCATTTTTTTCAAATATGTATCAGTATTGAACCTTATGGCTTTACAGTTTATGTTTCCGCATATTTTATGAGATATTATGCAGTTTACAGGTACAGATATCAGTCATGGGTTAGCTTGTGGTCCTTCGGTATCATGAGCACCGTGTAGCATTTCGGTTCAGAAAATTGAGGCGTTATAACATGTTTCCTGGATATGTTGAGTTATTGACCTCAACCAGACGCATTCTCGACTTGCTTCATGAATTACTATTATCTCTGCATGATTTGAAGATGTAGCAATCATCGTTTGTTTTGTTGAACACCATGATATAGATATACCTCCATATGTAAATAAATAACCTGTCTGAGATCGACCTTTGTGTGGGTCAGACAAATATCCTACATCTGCATAACCAATTAATTGCGAATCGAACTCATTTGAATAAAATAGACCTATATCAATAGTTCCTCGGAGGTAGATGAATATATACTTAATACCATTCCAATGTCTTCATGTTGGGGAAGAACTAAATCTTGCTAATAAATTTACGGCAAAAGATATATCTGGTCCTGAGTTACTAGCAAAATACATTAATTCCCCAATTGTACTAAGATATTGTATTTCAGCACCAACAAGTTCTTCATCATTTTCATGAGGTCGAAATGAATCTTTATTAATATCAAGTGATCGCACAATCATCGGGGTACTTAATGAATGTGCTTTATCCATATAAAATCTCTTTAAAATATTTTCAGTATATATGGATTGATGGACAAAAATTCCATTCGTAAAATATTCAATTTGTAGATCAAGAAAAAATTTGTCTTTCCGAGTTCTTTCATTTCGAATTCTCTTTTTAAACATTCTACTGTCTTTGAAAGCTCTTCATGAGTTCCAATGATATTCAAGTCATCAATATATACAGCTATTATGACAAATTCAGATCCAGACCTTCTAATAAAGACACAAGGATAGATTGGGTCATTTTTATACCCTTTTTTCAATAGGTATTCGCTAAGACGATTATACCACATATGTCCTGATTGTTTTAATCTGTATAAGGATTTCTGAAGCTTGATTGAACAATTTTCTTGAGAATTTTTATATACATCAGGCATTTTCAATCCTTCAGAAATTTTTATATAAATATCAGTCTAATGAGCCATATAAATAGGTTGTGACGACATCCATCAGATGCATATCAAGTTTTTCATGAACTATCAAATTAATAAGATACCTGAAGGTGATTGCATCTACCACAGGAGAATATGTCTCCATATAATCAATGCCTGGTCTTTACAAAATTTCCTATTCCACAAGTCGTGCTTTATATCTTACGACTTCATTTTTCTCATTTCGTTTTTGCACAAAAACCCATTTATACCCCCATTGGCTTTATACCTTCGAGTATTTGGCCTATAGGTCTAATAACTTTGCGTTTTTCAAGCGAAGCCAATTCAATCTTGATTGTATTTTTCTATTTTGGCCAATCATTTCTCTTTCTACATTCTTCGATAAATTTTAGTTCAAGATCTTCATCTTATTGTATTATTTCATTTGCAACATTATAACCAAACATATTGTCGACAATTATATTATTTCCATTCCATATTTTTCTTGATGAGACATAACTGACTGAGATCTCTTTATTTTTATTATTTTCAGGTACCTTAACCTCTTCTGAGGTTTTATCAATTGTTATATCTTGCTGCTCTCCTTGAGTAGCTTCCTCCATATTATGACTATTTTGATCATTTGCTCCTCTTTTTTTCTAGGATTTTTATCTTTGGAACCGATTGGTCTACCATGTTTTAAGTGTGGTTTAGACTTATTTATAGTAGTCAATTGTCCTACCAGGATATCAACTCGAATGGGAGCATTAGCAGCTGGGATGTGAGATTTTATAACTTTTGATAGGTCAGTGAATGCATCTGGCAGTTGATTTGCAATATTTTGCAAATGAATTATCTTTTGAACTTCTAGTTCACATTTATTTGTATGAGGATCTAAGTGAGATAATGATAATGCATTCCAGTCTATTTCCTTTTTCAACTGCTTATTTTCTCCCCGTAATGTTGGATATATTGTTTCATCAAAATGACAATTATCAAATCTTGTCGTAAATAAATCTCCAGTCATAGGTTTTAACTATTTTATAATAGAAGGAGATTCATACCCGACATATATTCCCAATCTTCTTTGAGGACCTATTTTTGTGCTTTGTGGTTGAACAATTAGAACATATACCGCACATCCAAAAACTCTTAGATGGAAAATATTTGGTTCTTGATCAAATATCAATTGTAATGGGAAAACTTTATGATAACTTATGGTCCTTATCCTCACAAGAGCTATTTGATGTAAAATAACATGACCCCATATCGAAATGGAAAGTTTTGTTCTCATAAGCATTGGTCTAGCGATTAATTGGAGGAGTTTAATCAATGATTCTACTAGATCTTTTTGACTATGAACGTGTGCAATTAGATGTTCAATTGTTATTTCAGTTGATACACAATAATCATTAAAAGCCTGGGATGTAAATTCACCCGCATTATCAAGACGAATTGTCTTTATTGTATAATCTAAAAATTGTTCTCATTACTTTATTATTTGAGCAAGTAATCTCGCAAATACCAAATTACGAGTTGATAATAAACATACATGTGATCATCTTGTAGATGCATCTATTAAAACCATATAGTACTTAAATGGTCCACATGGAGGGTGAATGGGCCCACATATATCTCCTTGTATATGTTTCAAAAATGCAGGGGTTCAATTCCCACTTTAATTGTTGATGGTCTTGTAATTAATTTTTCTTGAGAACATGCAGCACAAGAGAATTCTTTAAATTGAAGAGTCCATATGAATTCTCAATTATTTTGCGCATCATATTAGAACCGCGATGGCCCAACCGTTCATGCCAAATAATAAAATTATTTAAATTATTTAGCTTCTGATTTACTATGGCATGTGTTTCAACAGTGCTAATACTTGTGTAGTACAAGCCCGAAGATAGAGCGGGTAATTTTTTAAGTATATATTTATTACCCGATATTATTGTAGTAATATAAAGATATTCAATCTTTTCATCATTTGTGGTCTCAATATAATAGTCATTTTGGCGAATGTCTTTGAAACTTAATAAGTTTCTTTGAGACTTACTACAATATAATGCTTCCTCAATTATCAAATTTGTTCCTCCGGTAAGTAATAAATTAGCTTTTTTAAAGCCTTCAATTAATCTTGTACTACCAGATATAGTATTAACATTGCCTTCTTTCATCACCAAATAAGAAAAATATTTCTTATCTTTTAAAATAATATGTGTGGTAGCACTATCTATAACACATATATTATTGTAATTGATTTTGAATCCAACTGATGATTGGAGAATTTTCATATTCTTCAAAAAGAAAAGCATACTATAAGAAATTTGAAAAAAAAAACTAACATAAGAAATTACATTAGAAATGTAGAAGTTAGAAATACATAGTACATTAATAAAACAGAAAACATAATTGGAAACAAAAGAACATAATAACTTTCTTTATAATTTTTTTTAATAAGGTGATCAGTTCTTCAATCAATATCCTCACTAAAATCTTCATCTCTCAAATGAGTAATATCTGAGAGGCCCTTAAAGTCATCATCTTTATAAGCAAGATTTACCTTAATATCGTTATATGTATTTGATGGAGCTGCTTCATCATCATTACCTTGAAAGGTTAAGTGTGCTTCCACATCATTTTCTTTTGTTTTAAGAGAAGCTTGATAAAGTTTGACAAAATGATCAGGCGTACGACAAGCGTGTGCCCAATGATCTTTCATACCACATCGGTGACAAATATTAATTTTACCCTTTGAAGGATTATTTGGGGAATCTTTATTATTCTTTTGTTTATTTTCATCATTATGACGATAATTATTTCTCCCTCTGCCACGTCCACGACCATGGCCTCAACCACGATCGCGATAATAATTTTGCCTTATTTCAGGCTGATTATGTGCTACTACAACATTCGCTTCAGGGAATGGAGCAGATCCAATGGGACGAGCTTCATGATTTTTTATTAACAAAGCATTATTCTGCTCTGCCACAAGTAGGCATGTAATCAATTCAGAATATTTATTAAATCTCTTTTCACGATATTGTTGTTGTAGCAATACATTAGAAGCATGAAAAGTGAAAAAAAATTCTCTAGTAAGTCCTCATCAGTGATGGTTTCTCCACATAATGTTAATATTGAACTTACTTTATGAATAGCAGAATTATACTCAACTACGATTTTAAAATCTTGAAATCGAAGGTGTATCCAGTCATATTTATCTTTCGGTAATACCATCAATTTTAGGTGGTGATATTGGTCCTTCAAGTTGGTCCATAATTCGAGTAGATCTTTCACAGTTAAATATTCAGTTTTTAATCCTTCGTGGAGGTGATGACGAAGAAAAATTATAGCTTTCGCCTTATCTTGACTAGATGCGTTATTTTCTTATTTAATAGTTTCCCTAAGCCCTCTAGCGTCAAGGTGAATTTCAGCATCAAGGATCCATGATAAATAATTCTTTTCGATAATGTCCAGTGCTACAAACTCAAGTTTCGATAAATTTGACATAGTAAAACTATCATAAAAAGATTAATAAGTTAGATATAATGATACTTTAAGAATAAAATAACTATCTCAAATAGACTTAAATAAAATTACAAAATTATTGTAACCCAGAAGTGTTAATTATGCAGTTCAAGAAATTTTAATCATAAAAAAAATATGTAATATTGATCACAAGTACTTGTATATAAATTGTTAAAACGATGTAATATAATAATAATGATTATTTTAATTCCAAACTTAACATAAATAGTACAATCAGTATATGTCCTTTAAATATTAATATTATGGAGTTAATGAACAAAGGGACAAGAAAATTTAACTAACAGGTAAGAGCATTTTTTTATTTTGAACTTGTGAAAAGGTATGAATATTTGATTAAGTAGTTTGATTGTCCTTATAGTATTCAGTAATCAACACAAATCTATGTGAACAACTATCATATCAATTCAAATCGAGTTGCTAATTATTCCTTCACGAATATGCTTAATTTAAAAAAAAAAATGTAATTGATTCTTTAGCAATATTAATTGTCTGAAGGTGATAGTGTAAAAAAAATATATATACATAAAGAAGACTCTCATGCTGATAACGTGTTATAATAGAAAGATCGAATAAAATTTATTAGGAGGAAAAGAAAAAAAAAATAGAAAGAGCTTTAAATATATATAATAAAGAAAATAAAATGAGTAATTTTAGTAATAGTATTTTTTATTGTGTGTATTTACATATGAAGTAAAGAGATATTATATAGGCATTAAATGCCTTGGAAAAACAAGCAAGCTATAGTAAGTGATCCCGCATGAGAAACCACTTTGTTCTTTCACAACAATAAATATATATATATATATAGGTACTTGGATAAATTAGTAATAGACTCTTCTATATAACTAATTATATTCTAATAAATCAAAATATTATCCCTTCAACAATTAAACAAGTGATCATTTCAACACACCAACTTTTTATATAATTAACTATTCCCATAAATATTTAGCAGGCGTTAATATGTCACTAGTGCTGTAGCTACCCTTGTTCAAAGAAAATCGACTGACATCTCTTTATTGGTTAGAAGATTACATCGTGTAGATCGATCAAATCTTTTTAGAATTCATATTGCATGGGAAAACTTTGATTTTCATGTTTGGTATGGAGGAAATGTAGTTGATGAAACTAGAAAAAACAAATTTTATGTATAAGTGATATTTTAATGGGATAACTACATATTTTAGCAAACATACACTCTTAATTATTTTATTTAGTCTAAATTTCAATTAATTACAATTCATAGCTCTCTTGCCTATTAATTATTTCTAATTACAATTCATAGTCCCTTTCGTATATTTTCTCTCTTTTTCTATTTTTTTATTATTCTCTTCTTCTTTTTTCCTTTTTCAATTTTTTTTCTTTTCCTTTTTTTTGTTGTTTTCTCTTTCTTTTTTATTTTTTATTTATTTTTTTCTTTTTCTTTTTCTTTTTCTTTTTTTCCTTTTCATTTTTTCTTCTCCTTTTCTTCTTCTTTTTTTTTTTTGTATTTTTTCTCCTTTATTTCTTCCTCCTTTTTCTCTCATTTTTTCTCCTTCCTTTTTTTTTCTTTTTAATTTTTCTCCTTCTTTTCATCTGTGCGAAGTAGCAAACACAAATACAAGTGTAAACTATAAAATACAAATACAAATGAGAACTATAACATATAAATACTAGTGTAAACTATAAAATACAAATACAAATGTGAACTATAACATATAAATATAAATGTGAACTATCATTTGTATTTTTTAAATTATTGAAAAGGAACGATTGATTTTCTTTCTACGAATACTTGTTTGTATTTATTGATACGAGTTGTGTTTATTGATACAAATAAATACAACTCAATTTTTTTATACAGATACAATATATATAAATACATATTGTATTTGTATTTGTAAAATTATTTGTTTCATTTGTTTGTCATTGTATTTGTATCAAGTGATATTTGTTTATTTACAAATATGAATGATAATTTTGATATACAAATACAAAACGGTACATTTGTATCAAATGATACATTACATATTTATATATTTTAGAATCAAGAAAATACCATTAATGCATTTACTTATTTGCATACAAATACAAATGATAAATCGAATACAGAGGCTATAAATGATAATTATATAAAATATGGCTATGAAAGGTGGATTTTATAGCAAAGTGTTGTTATTTTTGAAAGATCCCCTATTTTAATTTCATTATCGTCTTCCCTGCCTACCCATAGCGCCTCCAATCTTCATCCCTTAACTATCTTACTCCCTACTTTATCTCACTTATAGTATTTTTCTAGACTATATATTAACTCTCTTTGGATAATATCTTTTTGTTTTACTTAATTTTCCAAATACGCACTAAGTGCTAGCGTTTGACCATAAATTTAGTTGAAATTTGAAAAAGAAAATAACAAGTTTATGAGTTGTGCTGAAAATAGTTTATGAAAGCTGAAGTTGTGTTTTGGACATACATTTTACTTGAATTTTTTTTAAAGTTTTATGAATGGAGTCAAATTTCACCCAAAAATAACTGATCTGGGCTAGCAAGTGTTTCCTCAAAAGTGTTTATTTTAAAAAATTAAGGTATTTGTCTAAATTTTGGGGAGAAAATAAGTATTTCTGGGAGTAGCAGAAACTGATTTTCAGAAGCTAAAAAAAGTAGTTTCTTCAAAAAGCTTTTGAGAAAAATATCTTTAAAAACACTTTTAAAAGGTGGAACAAACACTAACTGCTATGCAAAAATGCTTTTTAAAACTTATTGACCAAACACAAACTGCTTCTCACAAAAAGTATTTTTAAAAAAATCACTTTTGAAAAAAGTACTTCTCAAAATAAGTTGATTTCATTTTATAAGCTTGGCCAAACGGGAAATTTCATGAACAAAAAACTTTTCAATTTATTTTATTTAAAATACTCCCAAAATCTATGATCAAACGGAAGGTAACTAGGGGCTTTGGGCTGTAGGTGACAAAAGAGTTTTAAAATAAGGTGTAGGTGACATAAGTCTTAATTATTGAGTGGAGGTGACAATTACTTTATTATGGATTAAGAAAGTTGAGAAATTTTGAAAATATCTCAGAAGTTTTTAAATTTACACTTTGATTCAAATGTTAGTTAATATAACAGAAAACGGAGGAAAAAAAGGCGCCTTTCTCGCTCTTTTCATCCGTTGTTGTTTTCTCTCTCTTCACGATTATTGTTGTTCATTCTTGCTGCTGCTTTATTCATCATCTTCTGCTTCATTATCATCATCTTCTACTTCATTATCATCTTCATCTTTTTCTTGTCGACCATTTTTTTTTGTTGTTGTTGTTACTGCTAGTGCTGCTATCTGACCAATTTCTTAGGTTAAATTTTGTTTCCTACATCACTTTCCACTTTAGCATTACTTCATATGTGACTTTGGTAAGTAAAATTATGATTTTTATTCTAATTTGTCATCTGGGTACACCAGTTACTACTATTTTTTCAACAATGGATAGAACCCGATCATGAATCCAATATAAGTTCCCACAATTTAAACAAATCACTCATCTGATGCATCAGATAAGTAATCTGTTGCAACAGAATATTTATCTGTTACATCAGACTAGTTATTTGTTGCATCAGACTGATTATCTGTTGCATCAGACTAATTATCTGTTGCATCAGACTGATTATCTGTTGAACCAGTCTGATTATCTGTTGCATCAGACTTCATATCTGTTGCAATAGATGATTAATCTGTTTGGAACAAAATAAATCAGCCCCTGCCACAAACCCAACAGATTATCAATATGTTTCAACTCTTGCTATTGCTACTAGATTCAAAATTATTTCTTACGTCAAATTACCCGTCCTAAATTTCCTAATTTGATTTCTCATTTTACTTGTTTCTTTTCATTAATCACTTTTTCTTCAAATTAAAATGTAAACATCATTCAATAGGGAGACTATACACCGATCCACGTTAAAAGCTTTTTTCTCTTATGAAATTTTGATTAAATAGTAGACAATGGTTATTTCAAACACCGTCTACTATCCCACCAACTGATCAGCCCCTGCCACAAACCCAACAGATAAATCTTGCTATTGCTACTGGATTCTAAATTTTTTTTTTACGTCTAATTGTCGACATGTTTATTGAGAAGATAATAGACAAAATGAAAATTAAATATGAATTAAAATGTCAAAGTTGTTCAAACATAATTTTTTTATTAAACAAAAAAAAATACATATACATAGACTAAAAGAAAAAAAATAATCTAATTATTATTATTATTATCATCATTGTCAGCCGGTCAATCTTCAACCAGAAATAGCAAGGCCCTCCTCAGCCTATGGATCTCACGGAGCATTCTTGCTCTAACTGCTCCTAGTTCCCATTGTAGGTCAGGAACCTGATTCCGAAGTTAATTCACGGCGTCTTGCAGAAAAGAAACATCCCACACTGGATCAACCATAATCTAGAACACATATGAATTGACAAAAAACTTTAAAACAAAAGTAAGGATCTTAAGAATATCCAAATGTAATATAACGTATACTACAAATTGGTAAAAAAAAACTTACCTTAGTCAGGGAAGAGAAAGTAGTGAAAGTCCAGGTGTAATATGAAAGACGAGATGCAATAAATAAATAGAGTGTAGTTGAATGAACGATTGAGTAAGGAGGAACCTATTTATAGAGGATTGAATTTTAATGAGAGGCAAAAAAGTGCGATTGTTCACCTCCATTTATTAATTATATTTTTTATTTTGATTACTGTGAATAGTTATGACTTAATTAATTTAAGAAAACAAATATTGTGTATGATAAGTCATGACTTTTCAGATTATATATATATATATATATATATATATATATTATATATATATATTTAGTTCTTTCCGAGAACCACTTTTATTGAGTTGTGACAACATATTCTATATCTGTTGCATCGATGATTCATTTGTGACAATAAATATTTTATCTGTTGCAACAAATATAAAACCTGTTGCATCAGGTAACCTATCTGTTGCAACATATAATCTAACTGTTCACCTCCATTTATTAATTTCGTTTTTGATTACTATGAAAAGTCATGACTTAATTAAATTAAGAAATATTGTGATAAGTCATGACTTTTCAGATTATTATTATTAATTAGTTTTTTTCAAGAACCATTTTTATTGAGTTGTGACAACAGATTCTATATCTGTTGCATCAGATAACTCATCTGTGACAATAAATATATCATCTGTTGTAACAATAGAGAACCTGTTGCATCAGATAATATATGTGTTGCAACATATAATCTATCTTTTTCATAAAAAGACTATCATCATATCATTAATCCAAATTTGATGACTTTTTTATTATATAAATTAAAAAAATACCTTTCCAATAATCGTTTCTTTAAAAAAATAATAACTATTTTTATTTTCTGGCAACAAATATAATGGATGATCTGTTTTAATAGCTTTTTTGATTTCTTGTAACAACGGATACATCAGTCCCAACAAATGGGGAATTTGATCCATCGGCAACATTGTTGAATGTATGTGTTTTTATTTTAGACAAAAAGTCACGACTCTTCACCTTTTTCTTAACAATCATCATATAGCTTAATTAATCTAATGTTGCGACTTTTTTTTAAATTAAATAATCTTTCTTTTATAGTTATAAGTTGTGTATATCATTTAGTTTCTTATTATTTATTATCGAACTATTTTTAGGAGAATCATGACTTTTCACCACCCTCTGTTGCCACAAGTGCTCAATCCCTACCTCCAACCGTCGACATGTTGAGAACAGGGAATAAATAAAATAATAATTAAATATTAAATAGAAATTAAAAATGTAGAGTTGACCAAACAAAACCAAACAAAACATATACATAGATTTTTGAATCCCTTATAGGTAGATCCGACATAAAAAAGGAAAATACATACGCTAAAAGAAAGAAAAAACATAACCTAATCATTATTACTACTATTATTATTATCATTACTATTATTATTATTATTACTATTATTATTGTCAACCGAATAATTTTTATCCGGCAGCAGCAGGGCCGCCCTCCTCAGCCTTGCTTCGAAGTCGGCCAAATCCCTTTGGAGTTCATCAAACTGCCTTTGAAGTTCCCGCAAGGACTCGATATGAATCTCCTTGTACGAATCTGAATCAACCATATTTGTACTGTAAATATAGTAGAATGAATGAGTGAGAGTAAGGAAAGGAGGCCGGAGGGACCTATTTATAAATGATTGAATTGGAAGGGGTAGTCAAACATAAAGCCACGACTGTTCATATATCCCTTAATTAAATAAAACTGGTGACTTTTTGAATATGCAAATTAAAAAAATGGATCTAAATACAATATTTTATCTTTTTATTGTATTTCAAAAAGAAAAGAAAATTGCTTTAAAATAAATCTAACAGATGGGTAATCTGTTGCAAAATATATTTGATCTGTTAAATAACTGTTGCAACAGATGGATATATCCGTTTGCTTTTCCAACAGGTGTGGCGTCAGTTGCAACTTTCTAGTCATCTGTTTATTCAATTTAAGCCATAGATGGGCTAGGAAGAATAAGGTGCATGCAGATGGATCTACTATCATATGTGTGTGAGTTAAGAAGTATTACTGATAAGGTCACTGGGACAACACACATAAAGTACAATATTTTTGTGAATGTTGTTTTTAACTGATTAGGCACTGATCATTTAAACAAGATCCTGCATTGTACATTTAAGTTTGATGGATTCGAATTGACAAGGTTGAGGGCCTCATAAAGATGGTGCAGATACTCTGTTAAGAATTACTGACGGTTGTTGCTCGTGTTTATACGTGTTAAGTTTTGAGAAAGGATCAATATTTAGTGTCATTGCAGAGAACCAATAGAGATTGGACTTAACTTTAAGTGTGCATTGGACTCTGACAATACCTTCAAAGCCTCGCACTGCATCAAGCAAGAACGGAAAACCAATAGAAATTTCCTTGGCACAAATTTATATGGAAGGGTTGATTGAGAAGATGACTATACACCAGAAGGAGCCGAAGGAGAATTCCTGCGAGAAAAGGGGGATTTGATGAAAGACTATATAATATGAGAGCTAATTAAAGAGGAGACATAGGGTATAAAGTAACTTCTAGATAATCTGGCCAATGGAATTATCTTAAAACAACATGAGAAATTTGAATCAAGTGCAAATATGAAAGTGTATCCGGCAATGTAAATTCGTTTGTTGTCTCTTTGAAAGAAAAATAATGTAGATGGACACTTTGCTAGAGAGATGTTACTAGGTAGTGTGGTCAGGATTATCACCTAGATAGAAAATAATAGAAGACCAAGAAAGCAGCCTTATGGGCATCGAGGGTTGAAATGATGTACAGTAAGTCTAGGAAACTTGCGCTAAAAGAAACTGCAGTTAAAGTAAGAAATCTAAGCGAAGGCGACAATTTCTAAATTTGAAATTTCATTCCATGCCTTCTTGTTTGTGGTCTCGATTATGTCCACTGTTGTTGACCTGATCGAAACCACAAATGAGATTGAAAGACATATTGAGTGTCATTACTTCCTTAGCAATATGGATTAACTGATTGTGTTTTCTTTCCTTAGCATGCTTTCAACATTTCTTGGAGAAGATCAGAGGCTTGCTCTAGTTTGTGAATTTTGATAATTTTAAACCTTGCCTCCAGCTTGCTGATTCTGTATTCAAGCTAGTCGTTTCCGTCTTCAAAGTTGGTATAGAGTTCCTGATCTCTTGTGAGCTCGATCAGTAACACTACCTTCAAAGTTGTGGCATTGAAGAAGGCCTTCAGAACACTTTCTTTAGAAGCCTTAAAGGAAACATAGAGGGTCGTTGTGTTTGTTTTAGGTCAAAATATATTGATGCACACTCAAGATATGGTACTAACCATTGAACAACTCACTTTTATCTAGCGTTGCTCAATGCAGCTTGCTCAACCAATATGATAAATTAATAATCAAGAGTTACGTATCGTGTGATCTAAACCGACTCTACCAAGACTATCAAATGTTACGTAACTCCAGGCTCATTACACTATCAAAAAAAATTGACAGAGTTGATGCACAAATCAAACGAGCTAAATCTCTCAGCCTTTCTGCTGACCACTCTTCTCCAATTATAGATGACAAGATATCTGTTATGCAAAAGTCTACACCGTAATATCTCGATATCACTTGGTATTGAGAGATTACTGATGATGCCTTCAGAAGACCTTGAGCCTTGGTAAGCATTTCTGGAGATGGTGTAGACTTTTGCATAGCAGATATTTTTTCATCTATAATTAGAGAAGAGCTATCAGTTCTACTGAGAGATTGAGCTCGTTTGATTTGTGCACTAACTCGAGCTAATTTTTTTGATAGTGTAATGAGCCTGGAGTTACGTAACGTTTGATAGGCTTGGTAGAGTTGGTTTAGATCAAACACTATGTAAATCCTTGATTATTAATTTATCAAATTAGTTGAGCAATCTGCATTGAGAAACGCTTGATAAAAGTGAGTTATTCAACGGTTGGGACCACATCTTGAGTGTGCATCAACATATTTTGACCTTAAATAAACACAGTGACCCTTTGTGTATCCTTTAAGGCTTCTGAAGAAAGTATTCTAGAGGCCTTCTAAAATGCCCCAACTTTGAAGGTGGTGTTCCTGATCGAGCTCACAAGAGATCAGGAACTCTTGACCAACTTCGAAGATGGCAATGGCCAGCTTGAATACAGAATAAGCAAGCTGGAGGCAAGCTTGAAAATTATTAGGATTCATGTACTACAGCAAGCCTCTGATCTTCTCCAAGAAACATTGAAAGCATGCTAAGGCTATAAAACACAATCAATTAATCCATATTGCTAAGGAAGTAATGACACTCAATCTGCCTTTCAATCACGTTTGTGGTTCCGATCAGGTCAATAGCAGTGGACCTAATTGGAACCACAAACAAGAAGACATGGGATGAAATTTAAAATTTAGCAATTTCCACCTTCGCTTAGATTCCTTACTTTAACTGCAGTTGCTATTGGCGGAAGTTTTCTAGACTTACTGTACATCATTTCAACCCTTGATGCCCGTAAGACTGCTTTCTTGGTCTTCTATTATTTTCTATCTAGGTGATAATCACGACCACGCTACCTAGTCGTAGCTCCCTAGAAAAGTATACATCTGCACTATTTTTCTTTCAGAGAGACAATACAAGAATTTACATTGTCGGATACACTTTCATATTTGCATTTGATTCAGATTTCTTATGTTGTTTTAAGATAATTCCATCAGCCAGATTAACTAGAAGTTACTTTCTACCCTATGTCTCCTCTTCAATTAGCTCTCAGATGATATAGTCTTTCATCAACCACCCATTTTTCCTCGAAGGCATTCTCCTAACGCACCTACTGGCGTATAATCATCACCCCGAGCAACCCAACCATATAAATTTGGGCTAGGGTAATAAATATATTGGTTTTTCATTCTTGTTAGATGCAGTGCTAGGCTTTGGAGGCCTTCTTAGAGTCCAATGCACCCTAAAAATTAGTCCAATCACTATTGAATCTCTTTACAATAACACGAAAACTAGATCCCTTCACAATTCTTGACAAATAAACATGAACAACAACTGACATTATATCTTAACAGGGCATCAGAACCATATTCATGGTCCCTAAGCCTTATCAGTTCGGAGCTACCAAACTTAACTGTAAAATTGCAGATATCTTGTTTTAATGATCTATGACTAATCGATAAAAACAGCATTCATAAAATCAGTGTACTCTGTGTGTGTTTCCACGATAACATTATCAGTAATACATACCTCCCACATATGGAGTGGTTCCATCTACATGAAACTTATTCCTCCGAACTCATCCTTACTGCAGCCTCTTATGATGGTTGGGCAAAATTTGATCAACTTTAAGTTCCTTATATCTACAAAGAAGAGGGAAAAAATGATGTTACAGAAAGAACATTATTTCTCTGTTCAACATATGTAGAGTATGTTGCATCAGATGTGGAGTTTGTTGCAACAGATATGGAGTCTATTGCAACAGATGTGGAGTTTGTTACAGCAAATTTGGAGTCTTCTGCAACAGATTTGGAGTCTATTGGAATATATCAAACCAGCCTTGCTGGTGGTTTGATTTGTTCCAATAGTTGCTCTATGTGTTGCAACATCAACAACAACATAAACTACAAAGAAACAACAAATAAAAAACATCAATAACAAAGAAACAACAATATTTGTTCCAACATCAACAACAACAACAAAGAAGCAACATCCTTTGTTCCAACACCATCAACAACACCGCACCACAACTTCTAACAACGCCAACCCCACCAACAACATCAATAACAGCATAAACAACAAAGAAACAAATAAAATACATACCAAAAAAATGATACTGCCAATAAGGATTTTAAACTTCTCCAAATAGAATACTTTTTTCGCATATTGTAATAAAAATTCTCGATTCGTTTATTCAATACTTAAAAGCTCCTTTAAATTTTTTAAATAAATATCATACGGGTAAATGGTAATTAAATAAAAAAAATAGATGTAAAATAACTTGTAAATAATAAGACGGAAATGAAAGAGCAATAGTGAACCATACCTTAACGTCAAAATGGGATCAAAACAACAGTTTCAGTCGAGGAAAGATATGGATCGGTTTAGATCCGAAAGGATCTTTATGAGAAAGAGGAGAAAAGAGAGAAGAGAGAAAAAAGGTTGTGATAATCCTAAGCTAAAGAGGAGAGAAATAAAAAGATGAGAGATGAATAAAATAATTTTAGGGATAAGGAGAGATGAGATAATTCTAGATGTATTGTGTACGTAGATGTGAGTTTTAGTATTCATTAATTAATATAATTAATATTCATTAATAATTTGAGGGGCACGAAAAAGACTAGTTAACATTAAAAAGACAAGATAAGACTGCTCAAAGAACACATTTTTGAGTTATCCAAGAAAAAGAAACTCTTTATTTTTTACCGCATTTTGTAGTACTTACTACTTTATCTAATCGGACAAAAACTTGCTTTAAAATTGAATGAAAAAAAATATTTTCAAATAGATATGTCATCTGTTGCAATAGATAGCAATATTTGTTTAAAAATTCCAACAACATAGTCATCTGTTGCAACAGATACAAATATCTATTTAATAAACCCTTTTCATTTGATAATTAAATATGTCAATTGTTACAACAGATATCAATATCTGTTTAAATATCCCAACATCTCAGTCATCTGTGACGAAAGATGCAAATGTTCATTTGACAATTAAATATCTATTGGTATCTGTTGTAACAGATGACTAGTGACATTGAAAAGACAAGATAAGACTACTCAATGAACACATTTTTTAGTTATCCAAGAAAAAGAACTCTTCATTTTTTACCGTATTTTGTAGTACTTACTACTTTATCTACTCGGACAGAAGCTCTCTTTAAAATTGAAAGGAAAAAAAGATTTTCAAACAGATATATCATCTGTTACAACAGATAGAAATATTTGTTTAAAATCACAACAACACAGTCATCTGTTACAACAGATACAAATATTTTTTTTAATAAACCTTTTCCATTTGATAATTAAATATGTTAATTTTTACAACAGATATCAATATCTGTTTAAATATCCCAACATCTCAGTCATCTGTGACGACAGATGCAAATGTCCATTTGATAATTAAATCAAATATATCATCTATTACAACAAATACTGATATCTGTTTAAACATTTCCAATAGCTTAGTCATCTGTCACAACAGATTCAAATATTTATTTATTAATTAAATCAGATATGTCATCTGTTGCAACAGATGTGAATAAGTGTTAGAAATTTCCACCAGCTTAGACGTTTGTTCCAACAGATTTTATTGCAATTGATTTAGGTGGAACTAGAGATAAATCAATAAGCTTATAGGGTCAACTAAAACTTCAATTGAGTCTTTACAATTAGCATTGGTATTGTGTTCATCCCGACCCGGGTCGTCGATCGATCACTCTAAGTTGAAATGAGCTCTCATTAACTTAATGTTAGGATTAATACTACCTAAATTGATTTAGGTGAAACTAGGAATGAATATATGAGCTCATAGTGTCAACTACAACTTTAATTAAGTCTTTGCAATTGGTGTTGGTATTGCATTCATCCCGACCTGGGTCGTCGATCGATCACTCTGAGTTGAAATGAACTCTCATTAACTTAATGCTAGGATTAATATTACCTAAATAGATTAAGGTGGAACTAGGTATTAATGAATGAGCTTATAATCTCAACTACAACTTTAATTGAATCTTTGCAATTGGTGTTGGATTGCGTTCCTCTCGACCCGGGTCGTCGATCGATCACTCTAAGTTGAAACAAGCTCTCATTAACTTAATGATAGGATTAATATTACCTAAATTAATTTAGGTGGAACTAGGGATGAATGAATGAGCTCATAGGGTCAACTACAACTTCAATTGAGTCTTTGCAATTGGCATTGGTATTGCGTTCATTCCAACCTGGGTCATCGATCGATCACTCAGAGTTGAAATGAGCTCTCATTAAATTAATGTTAGGATTAATATTACCTAAATTAATTTAGGTGGAAATAGGGATGAATGAATGAGCTCATAGGGTCAACTACAACTTCAATCCAGTCTTTGCAGTTGGCGTTGGTATTGCGTTCATCTCGACCTGGATCATCGATCGATCACTCTGAGTTGAAATGAGCTCTCATTAACTTAATATTAGGATTAATATTACCTAAATTGATTTAGGTGGAACTAGGAATAAAATAATGAGCTCATAGGGTCAACAACAACTTTAATTGAGTCTTTAAAATTGGCATTGGTATTGTGATCATCCCGACCTGGGTCATCGATCGATCACTCTTAGTTGAAATAGGCTCTCATTAACTTAATGTTAGGATTAATATTACATGAATTGATTTAGGTGGAACTATGAATGAATGAATAAGCTCATGGGGTCAACTACAACTTCAATTGAGTCTTTGCAATTGGCGTTAGTATTGCTTCATCCCGATCCGGGTCGTCGATCGATCACTCTGAGTTGAAATGAGTTCTCATTAACTTAATGTTAGGATATTACCTAAATTGATTTAGGTGGAACTAGGGATGAATGAATTAGCTCATAGGGTCAACTACAACTTTAATTGAGTCTTTGCAATTGGCGTTGATATTACGTTCATCCTGACCCAGGTCGTCGATCGATCACTCTGAGTTGAAATGAGCTCTCATTAACTTAATGTTTTAAAAACTAGTATATATTTTGAAATTTTAAAAATTAATGAAGATCAATTTGAACCAAATTAACAATTCAAAACTTGTCATTCTTTTCTAAAATTACAAATCAACCCATACAAATCATCCATTTGCGAGAAAAACTTTTTCTCATTTCAATTCTCAAGTTTTTGCTCCTCTCTCTCTCTCTCAACAATACAAACAACAACTACAACATATTGTGCAACCCTTCAAAACAGATTGATTTTCTTTCCATTTCCGACCACATAGTTGTTATTTTCGACTTTATTCTCGCTTGTATCCGTCGTTTTCTCTGTCTTAACAGGTAATGGAGTTCGATAAGAGTTCTACTTTTGTTCTTTATTCTAAAATTTAGAGATTTTTAAATAATGATGAAAAATTTAAAAGAAGACTTTTAGTTTCATTATCTGCGAGAATGGGTTAACAATTTTGTATTTTGATGCTAAAAAAGTAGGAAGCACTCGAGAAAACCCTAGTTTTTGTCTCAGTGTTTTGTTTACTGTCGTGGTATTGTTGGATGGTGTTTGTGGTATTGTTGGTGGATGTTGTTGTTGGTGTCGGTATTTGTGTTTTTTGTGGTAGTGTCGGTGGTGTTGGAGTTGGTATTGGTGGCATTGTTGGTGGTCTTAGTGGCATTGGTGGTGTTATAATGAATAAACTTATTATGAATTTTTTTTTCTTGCTTCCTGTTTATAGTTTTTTAGGCTTGGGCATGTGAAGTTATTCATCCCCTCCGAAAGCAATTCAAGAATTACCCGAATGAGGTTTCTCATCCAAGGATCCTTAGGTGGTTGGCGGCTGTAAAGGGCGGCAAAAAAAAAATTAAGGATTAGGACGCTGATCTATTTAACCCTCCGGATAATGCAGTATGTCTTCTTTCAACTAAAATAACTTGCCTCAAAGAAAGATATTGAAATAAATGTTCTATTTGTTGTGACAGATGGGTCATCTATTACAACAGATTACCCATCAACTGTAACTGGTGCAACAGATGGGTAATCTATTATGACAGACGATCCATATTTCACAATAGATTAACCATTTGTTGCTCTGGTTCTCTGAACCTCACTCAACAGATTACCCATCTGATGTAAATTATGCAACAGATGTGTAATCTGATGTAATATATTGTCAATCTGTTGCAACATACAAATCAGTTGTTGCGGAAGCTAGATCATCTGTTGCATAATTTGGCCGTGTTAACATCCATGTAACCCAACTGACTAAAAATTATTGTTATATGATTTAAATGTCTCCTGTCTTTTTTTATAAGTTGTGTATCTTTGGATCATGCCTACCGATGATGAGCTGGGGATAACTTCTTTTCTTACTCTGGGTCTTGCTGATACAAAAGAAGACCCAGCGGTGGAGTTAATAAAGAAGGAATTGGCTAGAGTAACATCCATAAGAAGAGAAGTTAGGCAAGGTCAGCCTAATGTTGAAGCTCTTCACGACCAAACTCTAACTGTAACAGATTCGGGTGCTTCTTCTGGGGGTGCTGCTAGTGGATTTGTTTTGGATAGTTGCAGCCATCCTGATACAGCTGCTTCTAACATTCGTGATTATGAGTATGTTGGTGCTCAACAAAAAAATTACTTTTGAAAACATCCCTTGCACAGGTCTCTCTCACCCCTACAGCGGTCCCTTCCACCCTTACAGTAGTCCCTCTTACCTCTCCTCACCTTATGTTCTCATTGCAAATGCAAAGTGTGCAAGGACAGAGAGGATAAACTCCTTAAAAATCTAGAGGCTATTGTTGAAGCTGCAACGAAGTTGAAATCCAAGAGGGGTGTCATACCATCCAACGAGGTGAGGGAGTGTAACGCCCCAAATCTGGTACCCGGAACGTAACATGGTGCTCATGACCCCGAATGACCACAAGCTAACCCATGACTGATATCTTTACCTGTAAACTACATAATATGACATAATAATGCAAAAACATGCACTGAAAGGCATTAAGGTTCAATACTAAACATGATCTAAATGATTTAACATCTGTGTGGGGTAATAGAATACCCAAAACAAAACTGAACATACTGAAGTCTGAAACATGATAGTCTAGAAAGCCTCTAAGTAACTGAACTGTCTGAGTAAGGAGTTGATAGGACATGTACCCAACTAAATCCAACTAATAAACATATTAATGAGATAATAGGGAAATAATCATGTCCTCAAAAGATGAGGACTCATTTCTAACTTTGTCTGCAGATATCTAGAATCTACTATTACTCTGGAGCTCGTGTCTCTGAACCTATGGTATAAGACACCATAGCGCAAATGTGTTAGTACTTTGAATATACTGGTATACATGTGAGTTAGGATGAATGCATGGGGTTCATATGTATGAACAATACTGGCTAACTGATTAATATGAATGTGAGAATACATGCATGCATACATAGTAACTATATCTGAAAATCGTGATAACATGAGTATGTTGATGACTAACATGACTAATGATTGAATTTTGATAACTGACAACATGAGTGACTGTATTTGATAGTCCTGAATCTGATGGAACTAGCTGAGTTTCGTACTGTATCTGAGTTGACTGTATTTGACAGTCCTGAATTCTAAAGAACTATCTAAGTTCTTTTACTGAAACTGAGACTGTGGGAGGTTTTCATCTAACCGACATGCCCCATATAATGCATTATAGCTGAATTGGGGTCCAATCTGTGCCCTAATTGGAAGGGTGTCAATACCGCGCCACTGAAAAGGACAACATGTGACTAACTCTAATATAACAGGTAACTCTAATGAAAATAGTGTGAACCCTCATATAGAAGGTTAAGCCACCTCATCTACCCTCATATAACAGGCTATGATGTCTCAAACTATGTTGGCTACATAGTTCTTGAATGCAAGGATTTTTTCTAAGAATCACACCCTCATATAACAAGTGAGTTCCCACCCTTGGGTTCGCTCGGTGCTAATTTCTACTCCCATCTGAATAAACACTGAACATGATTTACTAAACTGAACATGGACTGAGTTGCTGACTTCCATTAATAGACTGAATACTACTGACATTTGACAACTGACTGAGTTCATGGGATCATGGAGATTTCCTGAGTCATAAGACTGTCTGAAGTCTAAGGATCATACCTTGACTAAGAGTATCGTGGAAACATGACATGGCTCTAGGCACACATCTAATATTTCGAGTACAAGTACCCCCAGGATTCAATGGAAGGAAACTGACCAAGCATAACTTACTTGAACATATAGCTAACATCATAATCCATGATATATTTATAGAAGCATTCCATCAAAACATGTGATAAGCATAACTTGTACATGGGGATTTTATGATATCATACTAGTTGGGCATTGTTCCTTCATCTAGGCATTTAATCAAACACATGGTAGGCATAGCACTTATAGACAACATTATACAACAATTAATCATCATGATTCATCTCTAATTTCCTCATCCCAGGGTTTATTCATAGGTTTACATGAATATACATCTATACAAATCAATTCCACATAAAATTGATCAACCAACATGGATTTGAATTCAATTGATCATTCTCAACATACAAAAACAAAACCCACCATAAAATTCATAAAGAAATCCATAAACTTAAACTTAGAAAAAAGATTCTTGGGCTTCATGGATGAAAGGAGTCCCTGAATAAACACTACGCATACCTTGGTTAGTGATTTCATGAAGAGTGAAGGAGGAAATTCTTTATTATGAATCTTCTATGAAAAGCCCTAGGTTGTTCTTGAGAGGTTTTTTAGAGAAGAGAGTGTATTTTAGGTGAAAAGTGGTTGAATCACGTGTTATTGGGTTTAAATAGGGGTAGGAAACTGACCCTTTTAACCCTTGGATGTGTCTTTTAAAATTGTAAAAATTTCTCGAACTGGACATGTAGCGCGACGCAGCGCTATCGTGCCGTGTCGCTGGATTTTGACAATTGATAAATTGAGGGATGGCGCGATGCGAGGCCATCGCATTGCCACTTCCTTTCTAACCTGGAACTTTGGCGCGACACGGGGAAAATCGCGTTGAGACATTAAAAAATGGACAATTCTGAATTTGGGCCCTGGCGTGACGCGCCATAATCGCGGAACCCTACTGGAATTTGCCAAATGCCATTTCCTCGTGTGACGTGGCATGCCACTGACTAATATGGTGCTGTTTTATGATGGGAACTTGAAATAGTTGTAACTTCTGACCCAGTTATCGAATTTGGGAGAATCTTATATCGATGGAAAGCTTATTGAATTTCCCACATGTCAAAAAGTGAAAATATTGAAAATTCCTCATAGAATAACCATCATTCAATTTAGAAGCTAATACTAGACATTCGTAAGATGAAATTAGCTAGGAAAAGTATGGGGTATTACAATATCTCCCCCTCGAGAACATTCGTCCTCGAATGAGACTGACTGAGAGGGGAGAAAAGACAACTGACGTACATACTGAACATAAATAACTAGAACATGATCTCATGACTGACATGACTGACAAGCTGAACATATAATACTGAACATGCATATCTGATGCATGTGTAACTAATTCATGAATGCATGACTGAGTGTTCTAAAGAACTAAGTTTCTCACAATGAGAATTCATGTCTAATGCATAATTACATAACTGAACTAATACATGAGTGCATGACTGAATATGCAATGGTACTTGATACCAAGTTTATAATGGGAAAATGGGCATGAAACTGCATACCATGTTTGTAATGAACACTGAACATGAAACTGAGTAAGCTTAAGGAGAACTGTTACCTTGAGCTTGATCTGAGTTGGTGAAGAAGAGGTGAGGATACTTGGTACGTATGTCTGCCTCTTCTTCCCAAGTATCTCCCTCGACGGACTGATTTTGCCAAAGAACCTTAACTAGAGGGACTTCTTTGTTCCTCAATCTGCAAATCTGATAATCTAAGATTTTGACTGAAATCTCTTCATAAGAGAGAGTGTTCTGAACATCAATGCTCTGAATAGAGACTATAATCGATAGGTCACCTATGCACTTCTTGAGCAAAGAGACATAAAAGATGGGATGAACTGAGGCTAGATCTAAAGTCAATTCAAGCTCATAGGCTACCTTGCCAAAGCGACTGAGAATCTTGAAGGGACCAACATATTGGGGACTGAGCTTTCCCTTCTTGCCGAATCTCCTCACTCCCTTTATGGGAGAGATATTTAGATAGACATGATCACCAATCTCAAACTCAAGATCTTTTCTACGAATATCTTCATAAGACTTCTGTCGGCTCTGAGCAGCCTGGAGTCTTTCTCTAATAAACTGGACTTTTTCTAAGGCATCGAATACTAAGTCAGGCCCTATAACTGAGGCCTCACTAACTTCGAACCAACCAATTGATGATCTATATCTCCTATCGTAGAGAGCTTTGAATAGAGCCATCTGAATACTGGAATAATAGTTGTTGTTGTATGCAAACTCAATCAAAGGTAAGTGGTCATCCCAACTTCCCTTGAAATTGATTGCACACGCCCTTAGCATATCTTCTAACGTCTAAATGGTCCTTTCTGCTTGACCATCTGTCTGAGGATGAAAGGCTGTACTAAGATGAACTTGGGTACTAAGAGCCTTTTGGAATGCTTTCCAGAAATAAGAGGTGAACTGGGTACCTCTGTCTGAGATAATGGACAACGGAACACCTTACAATCTGACAAACTCCTTGATATAGAGTTTGGCATAATCCTCGGATGAATAAGAGGTATGAATTAGAAGGAAATAAGTTGATTTGGTCATTCTGTCTACAATGACCCAGACTGAATCATGCCGGTGACGAGTTTGAGGCAAACCCATCACGAAATCCATGTTCATAACTTCCCACTTCTAAGTAGGAATACTGAACTCCTGCATGGACCCACTAGGCTTCTGATGCTCTATCTTAACTTACTAACATGTAGAGCACTTAGCCATAAACTCTGCAATGTCTCTCTTCATTCCACTACACGAATAGATTTCCCACAAGTTGTGGTACATCTTTGTGGCCCCTGGATGAATAGAGTAGCATGCACCATGCGCTTCTACAAGAATTTGCTACCTTAAGTCATCTACACGTGGAACACAGAGATAACCCTAACAACGAAGGACACCATCTCCCCGTTGGAAGAAAACCTCTACTTTCTGATCCTGGACTGACTCTTTCAACTTGACAAGGATAGGATCTCTATCTTGCTTTTCTTTTACCTCAGAAACTAGAGATGATTCTGAACTATTCTGAGCCTATATATCACCCTCTTCTGTATCGACTAAGCGAACGCCTAGTTTGGCAAGCTGATGGACTTCCTGAGCTAATTTCTTCTTACTGTCCTCAACATGAGAAATGCTACCCATGGATAGTATACTGAGAGTGTCGGCCACTACGTTGACCATTCCCGGATGATAAAGAACACTCATGTCATAATCTTTCAAGAGCTCTAACCACCTTCTCTGACAAAGATTGAGATCTTTTTGAGAAAAGACATACTGAAGACTATTACGATCAGTGAACACATCTACATGAACACCATATAGATAATGTCTCCAAATCTTCAAGGGAAAGACTACGGCAACTAACTCAAGATCATGAATATGATAATTCTTCTCACAGGGCTTAAGCTATCTGGAGGCGTAGGCTATGACCTTACCATGCTGCATGAGGACACAACCCAAACCTAATCTGGATGCATCACAATACACTACGAAACCATCTGGACCATCTGGAAGAGCTAATACTGGAGCTGAGGTGAATCAAGTCTTTAACTCCTGAAAACTCTTCTCGCAAGGATCTGACCACTGAAACTTGTCTTTTTTCTGAGTTAATTTGGACATAGGGGATGCAATAGAAAAAAATCCCTCAACAAACCATCTATAATAGCCGGCCAAACCCAAGAAACTCCTGATGTCTGATGGAGAGACAGGGTGAGGCCAGTTTTTTACTGTTTCGGTCTTTTGAGGATCTACTCTAATGCCATCACCGAAAATGATATGACCAAGGAATGCTACTGACCTTAGCAAAAAATTTTAGTTATTAAATTTGGCGAATAGCTGATGATCGTTGAGAGTCTGAAGTACTGTTCTGAGATGGTCTGCATGATCACGCTCACTGCGGGAATAGACCAAAATATCATCTATGAAGACTGTGACGAACATGTCCAAGTATTGCTTTAACATACGGTTTATCAAGTCCATAAAAGTTGTTGGGGCATTGGTAAGACCAAAGAACATAACTAAGAATTCAAAATGACCATACCGAGTATGAAAAGCTATTTTTAGAATGTCACATTCTCTAACTCTGAGCTGATGATAGCCAGATCTGAGGTCTATCTTAGAGAAATAACTGGCACCCTGAAGTTGGTCAAACAAGTCATTGATTCTGGGAAGTGGATACTTGTTCTTGACTATGACCTTATTGAGTTGACGGTAGTCTACACACATCCTAAGAGAACTATCTTTCTTGCGCACGAATAATACTGGAGCGCCCAACGGGGAAATGATAGGCCTGATGAATCCCTTATCTAAGAGATCCTTCAATTGTTCTTTCAGTTCTTTGAATTTTGTTGGTGCCATTCTATATGGGGGAATAGATATAGGCTGAGTATCTGGAAGAAAATCAATACCGAAGTTTATTTCCCTTTCGGGAGGAATTCCTGGAAGATCTTCAGGAAAGACATCTGAATATTCACCTACAACTGGAACTGATTCAAGGCTAGGAGTTTTGGAACTAGTGTTCTTAACTCGAACAAGATGATAGACACGTCCTTTAGATATCATTTTTTGTGCCCGAAGGTAGGAAACAAGTTGACCCCTGAAAGCGGATACACTGCCCTTCCATTTAAGGACAGGTTCATTTGAGAACTGAAACTAGACTATTCTTTTTCTGCAGTTGACTATGGCATAGCAGGAATGAAGCCAATCCATGCCGAGAATGACATCAAAATCAGTCATCTCTAATTCGACTAAGTCTGCTGAAGTAACTTTCTGAAATATCATAACCAGGCAATTCCTGTATACCCACCGGGATATGATGGTTTTACCTACTGGGGTAGAGACTACAAAGGGCTCTGCTAGGATTTTGGGACTGATTCCAAAATCACCTGCTATATAGGGAGTAACAAAAGACAAAGAATCTCCTGGATCTAGCAAAGCATAAACATGCACATGAAAGATCTATAACGTACCAGTAACTACATCAGGAGAATTTTCCTGATCCTTTCGGGACTGAAGAGCATAGAGATGATTTGGGCGTTGCCCACTAGTAGCACTGGTGGTGGCACCCTGATGATTAGGGCGACTGAACGGAGCTGAGGAGCAATTCTATTGACCCTGAGGACCTGGCTGAGGATAGTCTCTAATTATGTGGCCTGGCTTTCCACATTCGAAGCAAATACCACTGCCAGCTCTGAAAATACCTTGATAGTGCTTGCCACAAGTCTGACAAAGAGGATAGGTGCGGGCACTGCTAACACTACCCTGGGACTTAGATCCTGGCTCTCTGTCTTTATTACCTTCTCTGAAATTAGGAACTGGAGCACTGGATATAGAAGGAGCTGGAACTAATGACTTAGGATGAAACTGAGAATGGTTTCCTCCTTCTGACTTAGGCTGAGCGAAGTTGAAACTACCTGTCTTCGCCCTCTTATTATGCTTCTCCCTCTTCTTAATCTTCTGCTCCTCTATCTACTGACCATGAGTCATAAGCCTGGATAAATTTATGTCTTTGTTCGTCATGGCAGATCTGCACTTATTTACCATGTTATTATTTACTCCTGAAGCAAACTTACTCATCTTGGCTCTGCTGTCTGCAACCACATGAGGGTCATATCTAGATAATTGAGTAAACTTAAGAGAATACTCTTTCACTATCATATTGCCATACCTGAGGTTGATGAATTCTAACACCTTAGCTTCCCTAAGCTCTAGGGGAAAGAATCTATCGAGGAAATCAGACGCAAACTCCTCCCACTCAAATGACCCTGCATCATCCACCCTTTCTGACTTCCATTGTTTGAAGAAAGTATGAGCAATATCCTGCAACTGATATACAGCTAGCTCAGAATTCTCAATAGTAGTCACCCCCATGATGTATGTCACCTTCTACACCTAATATAGGAATTCCTGAGGGTCCTTATCTATCTTAGACCCGAGAAAGGATGAAGGATTTATTTGGGTGAAATCCCAGATCCTGGCTGCAGCTGAATTGGCTACTGGATTGTCCAGAACGACAGTCGATCATTTATTCTGAGCAGCAACTGAGTTAGCAAGAGTAGTGAATGTATCTCGGAACTCTGCATGAGAAATATATTCTCCCAAAGGGTTTTCGGGATGAGAGGCTGGCTGATTCCCATTTCTTCTTTTAGGAGAAATGTTCAGTAGAAGAAAGGGAGAAACGGATTAGACTGAGAGATTAACTTGAGATTATGCTCACTGGCATGACATGAATACTGAAAGAGGGGAAACTATTCCTAAAATATCTTATAGCCTCCTGTACATAAATGTGGCGCGCAACACACCCACGTATAAGACTCTACTAGATGCATCTTTCAAACTTCCTAGGACTCTATTGAACCTTAGGATCTGATACCAAGTTTGTAACACCCCAAATCTGGTACCCAGAATATTACACGATGCTCATGACCCCGAAGGACCACAAGCTAACCCATGACTGATATCTGTACCTGTACACTACATAATATGACATAATAATATGGAAACATGCACTGAAAGGCCATAAGGTTAAATACTGAACATGATCTGAATGATATAACATCTGTGTAGGGTAATAGAATACCCAAAACAAAACTGAACATACTGGAGTTTGTAACATGATAGTCTAGAAAGCCTCTAATTGACTGAACTGTCTGAGTAAGGAGTTGATGGGACATATCCCTAACTAACTCTAACTAATAAACTGATTAATGAGATTATAGGGAAATAATCATATCCTTGAAAGATGAGGACTCACTTCTAACTCTGTCTGCAGATATCTAGAATCTATTGATGCTCTGGAGCTCGTGTCTCTGAACCTATGGTATAAGACACCATAGCGCAAATGTGTCAGTACTTTAAATATACTGGTATACATGTGAGGTAAGATGAATACATGGGGTTCATATGCATGAACAATACTGGCTAACTGACTAATATGAATGTGAAAATACATGCATGCATACATAGTAACTAGATCTGAAAATTGTGATATCATAGGTATGCTGATGACTAACATGACTAATGACTGAATTTTGAGAACTGATAACATGAGTGACTATATCTGACAGTCCTAAATCTGATAGAACTAGCTGAGTTTCGTACTGTATCTGAGTTGACTGTATCTGACAGTCCTAAATTTTGAAGAATTATCTGAGTTTTTTTACTGAGATTGATACTGATACTGTAGGAGGTAGTCATCTAACCGACATACCCCAAATGACGCATTATAGCTAAATTAGGGTCTAATCTATGCCCTGATTGGAAGTGTGTCAATATCGCGCCACTGGTAAGGACAACATGTGACTGACCCTAATATAACAGGTAACTCTAATGAGAACGGTGGGAACCCTCATATAGCCGGTTAAGCCACCTCATCTACCCTCATATAGCAGGCTATGATATCTCAAGCTATGCTGGCTGCATAGTTATGAAATGCAAGGATTGTTTCTAAGAATTACACCCTCATATAACAGGTGAGTTCCCACCCTTGGGTTCACTTGGTGCTAATTTCTACTCCCATCTGAATAAACACTGAACTTGATTTACTGAACTGAACATGGACTGAGTTACTGACTTCCGTTGACTGACAGAATACTACCGACATCTGACAACTGACTGAGTTCATGAGATCATGGAGATTTCCTGAGTCATAAGACTGTCTGAAGTCTAAGGATCATAGCTTGACTAAGAGTATCATGGAAACATAACATGGCTCTAGGCACACAACTAATATTTTGGGTACAAGTACCCCTGGACTCGATGGAAGGAAACTGACCAAGCATAACTTACTTGAACATATAACTAATATCATAATCCATAATACATTTATAGAAGCATTCCATCAAAACATGTGATAGGCATAACTTGTACATACATGGGGATTTCATGATATCATACTAGTTGGGCATTGTTCCTTCATCTAGGCATTTGATCAAACACATGGTAGGCATAGCACATGTAGACAACATTATACAACAATTAATCATCATGATTCATCTCTAATTTCCTCATCCTAGGGTTTATTCATAGGTTCACATGAATATACATCTATAAAAATCAATTCCACATAAAATTGATCACCTAGCATGGATTTGAATTCAATTGATCATTCTCAACATACACAAACCAAACCCAACATCAAATTCATAAAGAAATCCATAAACTTAAACTTAGAAAAGAGATTCTTGGTCTTCATGGATGAAGGGAGTCCATGAATGAACACTACGCATACCTTGGTTCGTGATTTAGTGAAGATTGACGGAGGAAATTCTTGATTCTGAATCTTCTATGAAAAGTCCTAGGTTGTTCTTGAGAGGTTTTTGAGAGAACAGAGTGTAGCTTGGGTGAAAAGTGGTTGAATCACGTGTTATTGAGTTTAAATAGGGGTAGGAATTTGACCTTCTAACCCTTGGATGTGTCTTTTAAAATTATAAAAATTTCCCAAACTGGACCTTTAGTGCGATGCAGTGCTATCGCACCGTATCACTGGATTTTGACAATTGGAAAATTGAGGGATGGCGCGATGCGGGGACATCGCGTTTCCACTTCCTTTGTGACCTTAAACTTTGGCGCGATGCGGGAAAAATTGCACTGAGACATTGGAAAATGGACAATTCTAAATTTAGGCCCTGGTGTGACGTGCCATAATCGCGGACCCCTACTAGAATTTGCCAAATGCCATTTCAGCTTGTGGCGCGGTGTGCCACTGACTACTATGGCATTGTTTTACGATGGGAACTTAAAATAGTCGTAACTTCTGACCCGATTATCGGATCAGAGCGAATCTTATATCGATGGAAAGATTATTGAATTTCCCAAATGACAAAAGTAAAAATCTTGAAAATTCCTCATAGAATAACCATCATTCAATTTAGAAGCTAATACTAGACATTCTTGAGATGAAATTAGCTAGGAAAAAGTACGGGGTATTATAAGGAGCCATGCACTCCTACAGTGGCGGTTAGGAGAAAGAGAAGAAAAATTAGACAAATTCTCTCTATTCTAAAAACAATAAAATCTGCAACTCCTCCCTCTCCAAGAGTTGTTGAAGTTCAGGGGCCGCTGAAGACGGTGGACATATTCGCAACACTTGGCAAGGAGAAGAAGCAGGAACTACAAGAAATCATAAATGGCAAGACGAAGGTTCAAAAATAATACACCATGCATTCATTTTCCGCCAAAGACTTCACGAATATGACAAATATGCGTGTGTGGTACGAGGACAATATAAGTTTACTTTTGCTAACCTAGCCTTCCAATCTACTCCATAAAGAAGATTCTATGCAGTAGATATGTAATCTATTGCAACAGATTGGTATTCTGTTACAACATAATACATATTTGTTGCATAAGTTGCATTGGCTGGGTAATCTTTGAACTGATTCAGAGAACCCTATGCATCGGATTCTTTCCACTGTGTTTTTATTCTCTACAATTACTAAACTATTTAAAAATTATCTTCTTATACCATAGTATATTGATGAAATTCTCTACCTCATAAGGGACAGACAATTAGCGTACCCGAATGCTTGTGATGCTGCTGATAGGATAATGGACCTCAACTTCTACAATAATTTCAAGAATAGGTATGCTGATCTCCGTAAGTTAGCTGATTCCGGTGGCTCGGGATTTGATAAGTTAGTTTCTATGTTCCAATGGGATGAAGAAGCAATTAAATATGTTAGAGGCAAGAGGCCATATCCACAGGGAAAGAGCTAGACCAAGGCAAAGAGAATCCTTGCAGTCATGAACGTGGAAGTCAAACATTTTCTCGTTGTTGAGATACTACTCTACGAGGGAAAGATTAAGGTTTATGACTAAAACCTACATGTCTTTAGCGAGGATAAATTTTTAGCCCACATGCAGCCACTCTTGAAGTTGTTGCCCAAGTTATTGACGCAGAGTAAGCTGATGGATCATTTTCCGACTGAAGTCTTGACGAAGGACTCATGAGATTTTGAAGGTCGAAATAAGAACATCGAGCTCCCAAAAAATAAAACCGGTGTAGAGTGCGGGCCGTACTCGCTTGCATACATCGAGTGTTTGCTGACCGGTACAAAAATAATCAGAATGTGCAATGCCGTTGTGGGAAAAATACAATGGGTCTGGGCTTATGGGGTACTAACTAAATGGTTAGAGCCCATATATAAAAAGAATATGTAAAAATATAGAAACGAACATGATAACAATTTTTTATTTCCAGCCACTTCAATTTACATGTAGTGGCAATAATTTTTAGGTCTGGCCAAGTTGAATTTTTATGATGCAACAGATTTTATATATTCTGTAACAGATATAATACCTGTTGTGATAGACTGATTATCTATTGGAATAGGTTTGTCATCTGTTGCATTAATAGATGTTTCCCAGTCTATCTGTCAACAGATATCCAATCTGTTGCAACATATAAACTATCTGTTGGAACTGATAGGTAATCTGTTGGAAAAAATCAAGAAACTAGGAAGACCTTTTATATAATTTCCAGCAGATGATCAACGTATTGCATCTCATGTTGCAAAATATGTCAAAATCTATTTGATAATATATGTCGTCTGTTACAGCAAATGTATTATCTATTGCAATATTTGAATCTAGTATTCCATTTCAATTAACATGTTCAAAACTAAGGATTAAATTATATTCATAACAACATAAAATAAGTCGAAGCCTTCGAAAATTACATGAAATAACTTAAGAAATAAATGAAATGTAAAAAAAATTATTATGGGTACAAATGATCTACTCTACAAATAAATCAATAAGTTAAACCAAGGAGGATAGGTTATTACATTGACGGACTCAAGCTATAAATATCTAATCAATATGGACAAGTTGTTCTTCATTCGGTGTTACAGACAACTTTGGTCATCGTGGATCTTTAATGCCGCTTGCGTACGGCTTCTGAGATTTCGCTTCTCCGTATTTCCATAAAAGAGCAGCATATCTTTTGCGGAGTAATCCATCATCAAGTTCATCATTTGATACTTGTAATCCATCGCTCAAATACTCGGCGTAAGCGGCAACAAAAGGACCCAATTCCTGTGATTTTAAAAAATAGATAATCCATATCTTCCAGTTCATGCAAGCGTTGTAAAATTTATGCAATGAAACTAAATCATGACACTTATACTTACAGGCTACCAATGGTTTGTTGAGTAATTCATTCAACATATTGTACATCAAATGGATTACCCATTTTATTCCGGTATGCTTCAATCGTCGACCAATCAATACGAACCTTTTGGTCCAAAAAGTCACTCATATCAAGGTAAGTAGGCAATATTTTGGATGGCTTTTGTATCTCAGACGAAGGCCCGCAACGTCTCCTTTGCGACATCAAGTCATAAACTCGGATGTGCCTCTCTTTTAGAACAACGACAGCCAACACCCAATGGAATTCATCACCATAATTGATTGGGATGTACACTTCGTCGACCAAATGCCAAGGTAAGCCAGTCGGAATTCTAAAAGCTTTGATGATGTTGATTAAGCGTTCCTCATTTTGGCAAACTTTCGGCTATTGTTGACAATACCTATCGTAGGCATTATTGATGTAAACTTTGTACAAACAATTGTTTATCGTGTATCTGTATTGTTCTTTTGTTTGCAACTTGGCCTTCTTTCATAGGTAGTAAAAAATTACATCGATATACTTCACATATTATCAAATATTTTAGATTACGTGATAAAAAAATTAATACGCAGATTCAATTAAATAAAGTATTAATTAATAGTAATATGTATGCCATTTAAACCTCATCATTCCAACAAGTTTGGGGAAGTGACATCAAATAGAACCAATTCTTCATTCCGGTATGTGCAACAACAAAGTCAAACATATCAAAACCAAGACTCGATTCGTTCACTTTGTAGCGTTCGTTATTTTGTTTTCTATATGATGATTTATATTTGTTAATGTCACGTTCTTACAACAAGAATAGTATAAACCAATATCTTTAAAAATTGATTTATGTACCAGCCAGCATGATGCTTTAACAGCCCATCGGCAATCCATTCTGAATAGTCGTTGATCAACTGTGTTAGTTTTTTTAGAGCCTCGTCCGAGATGTTGAACCCTTCAAATGGGTAATTCTTCCATTCTTTTGAATTGACAGGCTCCTCTTTTTCTTCTTGTTTGGAAGCAGTTGATGGATTATCAACTGTAATATTATGCTCTTCAGCAGTGGCTTCTACTGTGACATCCACCTGGAAATCTAGAATTATTAATGTTAATTACAGATATACAACAGATTATCCATCTGTTGCAATAGAAGAGCCTTATATTGCAATAGATGGATCATCTATTGGAATGAATTCGAACAGGTAAATCAAAGCAGTACGATAATTTCGAACAGATAACCCATCTGTTGCAATATAAAACTAATCTGTTGCAACAGGTAACACATCTAATGCAACAAGTTAGACAACAGTTGCAACAGATGTATATATTTGTTTGATAATTTTAAGCAGATGTATCATCTGTTGAAACAGATATGTGCCTGTTTGATTGTTAGAATAGGTGATGTATATTCACCTTCTTTGGCTCATGCTGCTCTCCTGTGGCCCTTGCACACTGAACATCTGTGCAAGATAAAGACAGAGGCATTGCAATTTTGCTTTTTTAGATGCTTGATAATACCTTGGAAGTATCTTTCCTTCTCCTCTTAGCCGCCTTAATCTCTAGTGGAGTGTATGGATATGAAATTCTCATTGATGGAATGACACCCCTCTTAAATGCCATTTATAATGCCCCGAAAATCGAGTTCCAAGACATCACACGGTGCATAGGGTCACAAGTGACCCCAAGCTAACCCTTTTCATCGGTATAACTCAAAAGCAACAGATTAAAATATAATTCTGAGAGAATGAAGCTAAAAATATCTCAATACAGAATCTGTTCAGTATAATATTAGAATTACAAGATGACAATTCTACTAACACATATACATAAACAAGAAAGAGATCGAATACATCAACCACTACTACTGTCTCTGAAGCCTCTACTAGTATTGTTTGTACATAGTCGGGTCATGACTCCCAACTACCACACTCAATACGAACGACGAAAGAAGATACAATGCTCCAAACTGAAATAACCGACCCAAGTCCCTGAACTGTGAGGACACTTTACCTGCTGACCGAAAACTGCAACTGAATAGAATAGTAAATGGGGGTCAGCACAAAGAGAATGTACTGAGTATGTGGGGGTGCATGCAACACTTTAAATAACATCATCAATTTCATGAAAACATGTATACAGACAATGATGACTCACTTGTCTTGAGTTATACCAAATCATACTCTTCATACTTTCATAATAAATAGTTCAAATGGTAAAATCTCATAATCCATGTAAATCATCAAAAATCATAAATTATGATAAATCATCATAAATCATGATAACATCTCAACTCTTTGACTCAAATCTCGGAGTGACTCGGTAATTCAAGAAACATGACTTTTATGGACAGGGGAGTTTCCTATGACCGACAACCCCACGTGAGCTACGTGGAATACCAACATTTGAAACCCCCGTTGGCGGGAGCGTCATACTCTTTGCCAGGGAGTACGACCTTAAAACTGCAATAATCACAATCGGGGTCTCTGGCCAATAATATCATCATCAAACAACCCTACGGTGGCACATAGTTTTGGTGAAATACTAAATTTCCCTCTCGGTGCTAAGTACTACTCCCCGACAAGCTCAGAACACGTTAGAAAATCCACCATCATCATCACAAGGGTCTATCATAAAGACCAAATCAAATATCTCAATTTATAATTCATCAACAATTTGTGGATTCCTAACCCCAACTTCGACTTAAAATATTTCAATCTTTTTCAACATCAACAAGGTATCAATGCATTGAACCATAACCGACTCGACATTTGGACAAGGGTATGAAGACTTAATACGTAATATTTTCAACAATTCAACTCATCAAAATCATCCAAAAAAAAAATACCAAAATTCATCTCAACATCTATAGCAAAATCAATCTTTCTCATAGTCAAAATCATCTCGACTCTGCGAGTTCAAGGTCAATGTACTCAAATGATTATTCTTTCAATTCGACAATTAAATCATGACAACAACTTTTGAAAAACACTTGAGACCTTCAATTCATAATAAGAATACATATCCCGTAGTACAACTCAAATCACGAATTTTATCTCGAAAGTCTTTAGAAATATCAATTCATTGTAGTAGTATGCAATTCATAGCATAAATTCTTAATTTAAGAAGTAGAGTAATGAAGTAATCATGTATATCCATGTTGGAAAAATTCAAAGTCTTATAAATCCTTCATAAAGTAATTTGAGTGTATACCCATTTTCGAATATCATCAAATCTCAATAATAGAACTCAACCTTTTTAAATGTCAAAATGTAACAATTTATCAAGTCATGACAACATCAATATTTTTGAGAAAATATCAAGACTCATGGTAACATCTCAAATGTTATATCTCAATATGCTCAATGATTCAATTTCGTCATAAAGAAGCTTTAAGCTTATCATAAATCTCAAAATCATTCCAAAATACCATTTCAACATATATCTCGAAATCATTCAAAATAAAAATATGAAATTTACAATTATAAATATCAAGACATCTCATGTCTCAAATATATATTCAATAATTCAAATCGTCATTGGGAAGCATAAAGCTTGACACATATCTCAAAATATTATTCCAAAATACCATCTCGACATACGTCCCAAAATCATTCAAAATACCACCTCGTGGTAAAAGTGTGTAATTCGCAATGATAATTATTAAATAATATCATGAAAATATTGAGATAATCATATAAATCAAAGTTTATTCATTCAATCATCATAATCTCATAATCAAATTATTTAGACATAATCTCACTTGCAAAATCATGTAAAACCATAATAAAATTAAAGCTTTGGGCACAAGAACGGAAGATTGCTCTTGTTCAAAACCCCACATACCTTAAGATGGAAGATGAATATGAACTTCCGACTCTGGAACATTATTCACGAAAATGAAGGGTGCTTCTCGAATCCCTTAACATGATCAACTCAAATCCCAAATCAATTTGAAATTTCTACGGTTCAATTTAAAGATTTTTGGAGCTAAAATTTGACCTAGGGTTTTCCTCTCCTCCAAAACTTAATGAAAATATAAATTTCATGGTCCAAATATGGATTATATGCAAGAATTTTCGTCCAAGAAGGGGAATGTGAAATGACCAAAATACCCTTAAAATTCAAATAATGTCAAATCTGTCCTTTGGTGGACTGTTTGGATAGGATGAAGTAGATTGACCATAACGTTTTACTCCGACAGCCAAATTGGATGAAACCAATTTCATTAGAAATAGGACTCTTAGAGATTTCTATTGATATATAGTAGCTCACCCAGATCATTATGTACAAGGAGTTATGGTCGTTTGAAGTTGACCCAAAAATTCGCTTTTGATAGGCTGAACTAGATTGACCATAACATTTTTCTCCGATAGTCAAATTGGATGAAACCAATTTCATTAGAAAGAGGACTCGCAGAGATTTTCGTTGATATATAGTAGATCACCCAGATCATTATGTACAAGGAGTTATGATTTTTTGAAGTTGACCCTGAAATTCGCCTGGCTGCAGTAATTTTAATTTCCTGCACGTTTAACTGTTCACAGTTCGATCGGAATGGTCGTAGTTCGATCGGAATGGTCGTAACTCATCGCTCGAGTGTCCGTTTTCGATGATCTACATATCGTTGGAAATCTTATTCGATACTCTACTCAATGGTAGGTCAACATCTTAGAAATACTACACAGAAAATTTATGGATCGCTCTAAAGCGTAGAATTCGATACGTTTCTCACGAAATCTTTACGAAGAAAATTTTCCGAGGTATTACATTATCTCCCCCTTGAAAAAATTCATCCTCGAATGTCGGTTGATAGGATAAAAGCACTGATCAACTGACCTTCTTAAGGGACGCGAACATCTGAGACATGTCGGCACGATTGGAATTACAGTTTCCTAGTCCTCATACTGAACATGCATATCTGACGCATAAATATCTAGCTGAACTGACTCTAGAATATATGAATGCGTATGCAACAATAGCCAATTCAAGGCTCGTAATGAGAACTTGAGCATGAACTATATGTGTTTAAAACACGGAAGCTTTAAGAAGTCACGGGGTATCTCCCCCTGGGACTCTATGTTCCTCTACAACACTTATTTCACAGGGTCACTAAGACTGTGCACGGGGCACCTATGAATTAGCTCATATGCATGACGCACGAATAGAGGTATACTCGTAACTACTGAGATGCTCCATATGGAAATGATTTCATTCCTAAGATCCTTGGATAACATGATGAAATAATAAATGAGAAGGTACACTATACGATTTTGATTGACTGAGCTGGAATACTTGGAAAACAAAGATCGTTTAGTAGAAGTTTACAAATTGAAGCATAACTAGCTTCCAGAATCTGAAACATGTACACCACAATCCCTCAAGATAACCACTTAAAACTTCAACTAACCACAATATACATGAAAGCTTAATCTCAATCTTACTTCACATTACCACTTAGCTCAAAATAAGCATACACCTTTCTAACCAAGATAAGGAAACATTTTCTCTCTTCTATCTAGATAACTATTCACCAACACCCTTATCCACAAAAAAATACATATTTTTTCATATAACCAACCATTCATCATCACTCTCTCACCCTACGAAAGAAGTTATCAAAGGGCTAGAACATGCTGGTCTAAAATATGACTAGATACCCTGAATAACTTGACGTTCACCAAGGCGTAAGGAATAGAAAATTTAACATCATGAACTCGGTAAAGAAGTTTGATTTGGGAATATGCACGATATGAATCCAAACTTTCATTGATCATTAACAGAAATGCTTTATTTCTCGAATAGAGCATAGGGTAAGGCTAGAGTACCTCAATTACTAGCCACATAACTTAAGATTGGGAACGGAGAGAGAACATGGTCCTTTATGACATTCACGAACTCGAATTACGATCATGGAACTGAAGTGTAAAGCAGAAGTAGGCCCTGAAAGAACTGAAAGAACTGAAATAGGAATGGGTCGAGCAAAACCCCTTTCTTACCACTATTGGAATCCGAACACTTAACTCGGTTACTTGATCTATCATCTCCCCCTTAGACTTAAGCCATCGCTCTGGGTCAGTAACACACTATACACTTTAATCTAAACTAAAGTCACTTCACTCGAGAGTCCGATACATAATCACACACACAAACCATAAAACTTCACCCAAATGACTACCTCAGAAAGCATATAACCACATCCTCACACAACTTCTCGAATTACCACCTATCCTTCTATAACTCCAATAATCAACACCTAACACTTGCATACTTTCTAATCTGAAATCCGCATAAGCAACCCGATAGTCGGAGTATACACCATCTAGAGCTTCAACTCTTATTTCTATTAGCTCAACTTGAATACTTTATAACCTTTTGATAGACCATGCTACTTTTGTCTTCTCTTTCTAATACCATGCCTATGAACTTATGTTTCTAACCCATAAGAATCAAAATCACACTTAAGAGGCTCAACATTTCCAGTCATACGTCTCGCCTTAACTTAGCCATCAAAACATCATCCATCGTCTAACTAGTATTTATCCATCTAACAATCCCATGGCATGACTCACTACACCACATACACTAATCCTCGAAATTAAAGCAGTCCCATAATATCTTGGGTGAACTTTCTCATCATAAACACAACATCAAACTTAATTACGAATCAACCAAACTTAGGGTCTTATATCCACTATTCAAACCTACTAGATCACTTCCTAACAACTAATACCATTAATCAAGAAATCGTCACAGTCACCTTCACGGTCATCAATCATTTAAACTTAACTTTTAGCACACAATATAACTTAAAACTTTTCGCAAGAAATTTCCACTTAGAAACTATAAAACAATCCTCAACAAATGCTAGCCCATTTAAACTTCATAGCAATAATAATTGGTCATAATCATATAGCTTATCTTATTCACAATCCATTAACACATCCTTCTTTCACCCGTCACTACTATCTATCCTTCATACACAACTTAACTTAGTTCATAGCTCTCTACGTCTTAACTTAACTTCCTCTTGCAACCCGGCAACGGCATAATTTAACAACACTCACCCACCGAGTAGTTCCATTACTAACCTATACTCTCTGGCATACAAATACCGTCAACACCCATTTCATACCTCGAACAAACTATATCACAAAATTGACACACAAGGATATATCACTCCCTATTAACCCCAAATGTATGCAAAAATGGATTCCGCTATACTTATGCTCAACAAATCATACTTACCATCCTTCTTACTACTACACCTCCAAATCCCACATTTTTAGCCAGCACAAGGAACAAGATGAACTACAAGTTGCTAGTGGATCAAAATAGGCTGCACACGGCTTCACTAGGCTTTGAATATGCGTTTTGAAAAAAAGTTTGAGGTGAATAACAAAACAGTTGTGCTAGTGAATCGAAAGATCCCCACACGACTTCACTAGACTTTCATTTTTTTTTTCAACAGCATAATGATAGCAAGATTACGGGAGATAGGAACTTGGCATACCATATTCGATGATCAAGGAGTGCGCATCTACTCAGTCTTAGCTGAATAAGTCATAAAGAAGAGGACATAACATGAAACTTCAGGAACTTATAACACACTGGGAGGCTCTTCTGAAGCCACTTTTATGAGATTTCTGAAACATTTTGCTAATCAGTCTGAAAACATTATCAGGGAAAGAACCGGGACTTGCTACTCATACTATCTCAAGAATAGCACATAGATAGAAAAGTACAAACTGTCACTTATAGATCCCGAAAAGAAATTTGGTAGCTTATCTGGTTTAAACTTATTGCACGATTTAAGACTTGAAAGAACAGTAACCTTTCCTAAATGCCTTATAGCCTCTGGAAGAAAAGTACAGACGTCTCCATACCGTTCCGCAAGACTCTACTAGACACGGCTTCATAGACACCCTAGGACACTTAAACTCTGAGCTCTGATACCAAGTTTGTAATGCCCCGAAAATTGAGTTTCGAGACACCACACGGTGCTTAGGGTCACAAGTGACCCCAAGCTAACCCTTTTCATCGGTATAACTCAAAAGCAACAGATTAAAACATAATTCTGAGAGAATGAAGCTGAAAATATCTCAATACAGAATCTGTTCAGTACAATATTAGAATTACAAGATGGCAATTCTACTAACACATATACATATACAAGAAGGAGACTGAATACATCAACCACTACTACTGTCTATGAAGCCTCTACTAGTATTGTTTGTACATAGTCGAGTCATGACTCCCAACTACCACACTCAATACAACCGACAAAAGAAGATACAATGCTCCAAACTGAAATAACCGACACAAGTCCCTGAACGGTGAGGACTCTTTACCTGCTGATCGAAAACTGCAACTGAATAGAATAGTAAATGAGGGTCAGCACAAAGAGAATGTACTGAGTATGTGGGGGTGCATGCAACACTTAAAATAACATCATTAATTTTATGAAAACATGCATACAGACAATGAGGACTCACTTGGCTTGAGTTATACCAAATCATACTCTTCATACTTTCATAATAAATAGTTCAAATGGTAAAATCTCATAATCCATGTAAATCATCAAAAATCATAAATTATGATAAATCATCATAACATCTCAACTCTTTGACTCAAATCTCGGACTGACTCAGTAATTCAAGAAACATGACTTTTAAGGACAGGGGAGTTTCCTATAACCGACAACCCCACGTGAGCTACGTGTAATACCAACGTTTGAAACCCCCGTTGGTGGGAGCGTCATACTCTTTGCCAGGAAGTACGACCTTAAAACTGCAATAATCACAATCGGGCTCTCTGGCCAATAATATCATCATCAAACAACCCTACGGTGGCACATAGGTTTGGGGAAATACTAAATTTCCCTCTCGATGCTAAGTACTACTCCCCGAAAAGCTCAGAACGCGTTAGAAAATCCACCATCATCATCACAAGGGTCTATCATAAAGACCAAATCAAATATCTCAATTTATAATTCATCAACAATTTGTGGATTCCTAACCCCAACTTCGACTTAAAATATTTCAATCTTTTTCAACATCAACAAGGTATCAATACATTGAACCATAACCGACTCGACATTTGGAAAAGGGTATGAAGACTCAATACATAATATTTTCAACAATTCAACTCATCAAAATCATCCGAAAAAAAATACCAAAATTCATCTCAACATCTATATCAAAATCAATCTTTCTCATAGTCAAAATCATCTCGACTCTGCGAGTTCAAGGTCAATGTACTCAAATGATTATTCTTTCAATTCGACAATTAAATCATGACAACAGCTTTTGAAAAGCACTTGAGACCTTCAATTCATAATAAGAATACATATCCCGTAGTTTAACTCAAATCACGAATTTTATCTCGAAAGCCTTTAGAAATATCAATTCATTGTAGTAGTATGCAATTCATAGCATAAATTCTCAATTTAAGAAGTAGAGTAATGAAGTAATCATGTATATCCATGTTGGAAAAATTCAAAGTCTTATAAATCCTTCATAAAGTAATTTGAGTGTATACCCATTTTCGAATATCATCAAATCTCAATAATAGAACTCAACCTTTTTAAATGTCAAAATGTAACAATTTATCAAGTCATGACAACATCAATATTTTTGAGAAAATAACAAGACTCATGGTAACATCTTGAATGTTATATCTCAATATGCTCAATGATTCAATTTCGTCATAAAGAAGCTTTAAGCTTATCATAAATCTCAAAATCATTCCAAAATACCATTTCAACATATATCTCGAAATCATTCAAAATAAAAATATAAAATTTACAATTATAGATATCAAGACATCTCATGTCTCAAATATATATTCAATAATTCAAATCTTCATTGGGAAGCATAAAGCTTGACACATATCTCAAAATATTATTCCAAAATATCATCTCGACATACGTCTCAAAATCATTCAAAATACCACTTCTTGGTAAAAGTGTGTAATTCGCAATGATAATTATTAAATAATATCATGAAAATATTGAGATAATCATATAAATCAAAGTTTATTCATTCAATCATCATAATCTCATAATCGAATTATTTAGACATAATCTCACTTGCAAAATCATGTAAAACCATAATAAAATTAAAGCTTTGGGCACAAGAACGGAAGATTGCTCTTATTCAAAACCCCACATACCTTAATATGGAAGATGAATATGAACTTCCAACTCTGGAACTTTATTCACGAAAATGAAGGGTGCTTCTCGAAGCCCTTACCATGATCAACTTGAATCCCAAATCAATTTGATATTTCTACGGTTCAATTTAAAGATTTTTGGAGCTAAAATTTGACCTAGGGTTTTCCTCTCCTCCAAAACTTGATGAAAATATAAATTTCATGGTCCAAATATGGATTATATGCAAGAATTTTCGTCCAAGAAGGGGAATGTGAAATAACCAAAATACCCTTAAAATTCAAATAATGTCAAATCTGTCCTTTGGTGGACTATTTTGATAGGCTGAAGTAGATCGACCATAACGTTTTACTCCGACATCCAAATTGGATGAAACTAATTTCATTAGAAAGAGAACTCTTAGAGCTTTCCGTTGATATATAGTATCTCAGCCATATCATTATGTACAAGGAGTTATGGTCGTTTGAAGTTGACCCAAAAATTTAGTTTTGATAGGCTGAACTAGATTGACCATAACATTTTTCTCCGATAGTCAAATTGGATGAAACCAATTTCATTAGAAAGAGGACTCGCATAGCTTTCCGTTGATATATAGTAGATCACCCAGATTATTATGTACAAGGAGTTATGATTGTTTGAAGTTGACCCTGAAATTCACCTGGCTGCAATAATTTTAATTTCTTGCACATTTTACTGTTCACAGTTCGATCGGAATGGTCGTAGTTCGGTCGGAATGGTAGTAACTCATCACTCGAGTGTCCGTTTTCGATGATTTATATATTGTTGGAAATCTTATTCGATACTCTACACAATGGTAGGTCAACAACATCTTATAAATACTACACAGAAAATTTATGGATCGCTCTAAAGCGTAGAACTCGATACGTTTTTCACGAAATCTTTACGAAGAAAATTTTTTAGGGTATTACACCATTTTCTTTACAAAAGCAGTTAGTGCATTAATAGCATTAATCACTCCATCGTGTTTCGCATTGCAGGCTTGACATTTGCATACAGAACATTCGCTAGATGTGGCAAAATCTGGAGAAAAATCTGGACAATCAGTATGATCATAATCATAATGGCTTTTTGTTTCAAAAATAGTAAGAGGAGCATCATTAGTCCCAACAGCAGCACCACTACCACTACGACTACCATCGTCAACAGCAACAAGCCCACCCTCCAAAATTATTTTTCTTGTGATGGTTGTTGCTCCAAACAATTCTAGTTTTATTCCATCAATGACCTTAGGGTCCGATAAAATTTGCACAGACCGTAAAGTAAGAGAAAATGGCATCTTCCACTCTTGGTTGGTCGGAACAAGCCACAGATGGATAATCTAAAATAAATCGGTACATATATTAGAATGATGAAGAAATTATTTAAAATAATTATTAATTAAAATAAAAACTTAATTAGAATTGGACTTACTGCTTTCTTGGGGGGGTTGAAAAGATCAAGAAATTTTGCATTTCTATCGGTTTTGGCCGACAACCATCTCAGGATTCTTGGACAGGAAACTTCTTCCTGGTAGTTCACTTGTTGTATCAAATAAGGAATGGCTTCAAATGCCCAAGCCTATAACATAACACCAATAAATCAAAAGCATTATTGAATAAAACAATGATGAATCATATCATGATAAAAGAAATATTTACCATGAAGGCCCATGGAAAGTCATATAAGTTGACTGTCTTTGGCGTTAATAGAGTCAACAAATATTGGACAGTCATTTTGAAGCTTTCATAGCCCCAAGGATAGCTGTTAAATGTCTCAAGATACTCGGAGAGCTTTATTAAACCAACGCTTATGTTGTTGTTAACGTCTCTCGCCCAAAGAATATTATGTACAAACCAAATCAAGCACACTGATTGTTTGTGCTTCTTTGAGAGTCCTTTACCTTTCAACGCTTCTATCAAATTTTTATTTTTGAAGCTTGGACCAACAATCGACACCAGATCATCACGATCACTTGACTTTTCTTTGCCTTTTTTGGGTGTGCGGGGTATTTTTTTGGGTCAGAGTAGGTATAACTTGAGAAGGAAAAGGAGAATAATATTTTAGTTCGGTAACTATGGCAAACTCTTTCCAACCAAAACAAACAGGCTGCAACAGTAATTTATCCATACCCCATCCATCGTGTCTTTGTTTTCATACATAAACCTACGCTTGAGAAGATCGTATACCATTTTCATCTGGAAACGAGCACTGTTGTCCTCCGGTAAATCAAAATATTGCCCAAAGCAGCTTTCCCTAAAATAAGCATCCAATTTTTGTTCTCGAAGTATTTTTCTAAAGGCGTCAAAAGATTTTTCCATGGATGACTTAACCACGAAATCACCCATTAAATCTGTGGCACCATCGTACTGCATTCTCGCAGGATAATGATCAATGCTGAAGGTTTTTACCAACTCTTCGGCGGAAGGGCTATTAGCATTTGGATCATCTCTTTTGAGATATTCCTCCTCCCCATGTTTATTATCTTCTGCTCCTGATTGAGATAATGCTTGTAAAGCAAGCTCATAGAGTGGTGGATGTAACCGAGATGTTGCACTTGTTCCTTTACTTGGACTTGATTCGATTTCTTTTCTTTTGGGAGCTATATTATCTTAAATTAACAGGAACACGAAATAGATTATAATTGATTAATGCATCATTAAAAAGGGATAACAGTAAATCTAACATGCATAATAGTAAGGTAAAATAACAGTTCCAACAGACCACACATCTGTTGCACCAGGTATGTTATCTGTTGTAACATATAATTGATCTGTTGCAACGGATGAGTAAACCGTTGGAAACAATAAAAACAGATCTCTAATCTGTTGCACCAGGTAGTTTATCTGTTGCAACATATAACCAACCTGTTGCAAGGATGAGTAATCCATTAGAAACAGTAAAAATAGATCTTGCACCAAGTAGTTTATCTGTTGCGGCATATAACCAACCTGTTGCAACAGATGAGTAATCCGTTGGAAATAGTAAAAATAGATCACACATCTGTTGCACCAGGTATGTTATCTGTTGCAACATATAACCAACCTATTGCAACGGATGAGTAAACCGTTGGAAACAATAAAAATAGATCACTAATCTGTTGCACCAGGTAGTTATCTGTTGCAATATATAACCAATCTGTTAAAACGGATGAGTAATCCGTTGGAAACCATAAAAACAGATCACTAATCTGTTGCACCAGGTATGTTATCTGTTGCAACATATAACTGAACTGTTGCAACGGATGAGTAAACTGTTGGAAACAATAAAAATAGATCACTGATCTGTTGAAACATATCACTCATCTGTTGCAAATGAGTTATTTGTTGGATCAATATTATTTTGATTTCTTCCAAAGAGAAGAGCCGTCTATCGCAACAGATGAATGATCTGTTAGATTGTTCATCTGTTGCATCAGATTTTCATAGTTACATCAGATTTTAATCTGGTGCATGAGATATTTTTATCTGCTACATCAGATGTCTTTATATGTTGCATTAGATGTTTCATCTGTTGCAACACCATTTTTACCCAGACAAACAACAAGTCAACCCAGCAACACCAGCACATCATACACACACACTAAGAAGGGGTCTCCACTAAGAACATCAACTGTGAACAAAAATCACCAACAAATCCGAATCAATAGTACGACAACAAGAAGAAGAAATGCAAGAAATTAGGGTTTTATTCAGTCCACATTTCAATACTAGAAGTGTAGTTGGCTCAAGTTTCTCTGTTTCTTCATAATTTTTTACCTGTGAAAAAGAAAATAGGACGACGAAGAACTCAAAGTTGTTGTTGCTGGAGAAGTCTTCACGCCGATTGACGGTTAAAAGTCGAAAGGGAACTCGCCCGACTATTTTTCGCCGGAGGTTGAAGTCGTCGGGGATTGAAAGGAGAATTTTGCAGAACTGTTGGTTGGGAGAGAGTTGAGAGAAGCTGTCGAGAGAGATAGAGGAGAGAGACTGGTTGATTTGGATTGAAGAGGGGTGTGGGTTGATTTGTATTTTTGAAAAGACTAGAAAATTTTGAAAATATTAATTAAGTCCATAATTAACTTAATCAAGTTTCCTAATAATGTTTGACCCTTTAAGTTGATCAATGTCACCAATCCTTCGTTCAAGACTTAAAAGACACCTTTCCTTCAATTTTCTCAAGTAACTACTACTTAATTATTTCTTGGCTTACCAAACACACCCTACAATTCATTAGATTGTTTAATGCCTAATATGTTCTTTGAACTCCATTTCTACTTGTAGTAAGAAAGAATCCTTTTTTACCTCTTATGATAGGTCAGTATTTTCAAGACAACTATTTGCATGATCAATAGACATAACTAATCATAAGGGGGAAAAGGATTGCCAACATTATAACACAGATATGCCAGCACATCAATTGGTGCAGTCCCATTTGACAGGAAATATTAAAGCAACGCAACGTGTCAAATGTAGAATTAAAACTAAGTAGATAATTGAGGAATCAGAATATAGTATAAAGTATAGAAGTTCAAATGATAAATAGTCGTGTAAGTATCAAGTGGGATGTGGAGAATTCCAGGATAAAATTAAGCTAGCTACGTGTCATCCAAGGAGGGCACCAAAGTGTTTTATTGCTGTTGGCTGCAGTTGATTCTCCTTTTCTCTTATTCTCTCTTCTTTCAACTTCCTAAAAGGAAATCAAAAAGAATTCTCCTAAATAGAGTTCTTCTTTATCATAGTTTAGTACAAGTATTAAGTATAAGAAATCGTCGTTTAGTGGGCTTATAAATGAAGAACCAAATAACTACACGGGCTTGCGCGTCTAGTGTCCCTGTCCCTCTTAAATTTTTATCTTTTAAATATTTAATTTTAAATTTTTGTCTCTTAAATGTGTGCTATTAACTTTTTGTCCTCCCTAAATAAGTCTAGCATTTGCTTCTGGTCAATCGTGGAGGTTTATTGTTTTGAAATGTCATGAACATCTCCCTTATGAATAAGAATAAGAATGTCTATTTTATGGACAATATATCTAAATTCTAACTCTTTTGCATATAAGACAGGACTTCTAGTGAATTATGTCTGTTCATTGTCTTGAAATGTCACAAACGTCTGTCTTATAGGCAAAAGTTAGAGTGTCTGTCATACGACAACATATCTAAGTTTTAACTTTTGTCTATAAGGAATAACTTCTGGTCCATTGTGCAAATTCATTATTTTGAAATGTCATGAATATGAATATTTGTCTTCTGGGCAAAATTTAAAAACATCTGTAGTATGTAGGGGTGCAACTAGATACATGATTAAAATTATTATTTTTATATATATATATATAATAGATGTTAAACCCCTTAGGGCTAGTTTGTATGAACACTTTTGAATTCCTTTAATGAAAATCTCAACTCCGTCATTAATCGTATGAATAAAATTTATTAAGCAGGGCCAATAAATCAATAATAACTTATGAAGGCCTTTTTCGTTAGAATTCGGGAGACACATATTAAACCAACCAATTTTAGGGTAACTTCTCAACTTAACACATAGGAGATGGATTTCTCCATGACTGCAAAATATATGTAAACCTGATTTAATTTCGATTTTGCAAAAACTCTTTTGAGATTTTAAAAAATGTTCAAATTGATGCTTACTAAAATATCTCCAGATATATTCTCTTGAGGCTAATACTTTGTTTGGATGGTGATTTGTCATAGTTTTATAATGTACGATACTATATGGTATGATATAGTATTGTAATGTACAATATAATACAATATAATGTTTGGATAGATTATATCATTAAATGTTGTTTAATGACAGTTTTATTGTTTGATTTGACGGTATGGTACTATATTATAACTGATAATTTTACTAAAATTCTCTTAATTATTATAAATATTAAATTTATTAATAATTATTAATTAAACAATTTTCTTCCTATTAATTTATCATAGATATGCCATGTAGATATATTAGGTTGTTAAATTCATGTAAATTCTAACAAAATTAATAAAATAGTAGATCAAATAAATATAACGAGATTTATTTTTTCTAGTAACAAATTTTATTTCTTTTTGGTGTTTTGAGACGTGACACCGACGACAAGTACAAAGTTTGAATGCATTGTTTGTGTATGTTACGGATGTGTTCGGTACAGAATTCCAAAAAAAAATAAAAATCAAGAAAATAATTTTTTTCTTACTTATTTTCTTGTATTCGTAGCACAAGTAGTAGTTTTTTTTCCAAAAACATGTATTTATATTTAACACAAAGTAATGAAACGAATATGATAAAGATTGACGAGGTTAAGAAATTGAATTTTTTTAAAAAAATATTTGGGAGTGGAGGTAGTGGAGTAGGGGGTAAGAATGGGGTAGGGGTAAGAGAAAAAGTTCTAATTTTTTTAAAAAAGAATTAATTAAAAAAATTATTTTTTTTATTTGTGTGTGTGGGGGGGGGGGGGGGCGGAAAGGGGGGAGATGGTAGGGGATGGGGGGCGGTGTAAGAAAATCTCCTAGAAAGTTTTTTTTTTTTTAAAAAAAAAAGAAATTCGTGGGGGTGGGGGTGGGGTGGGGGGCTAGTAGGTGATGGGGGTTGGGTTGGGAATGAGGATCGGATAAGAACAAGTTTTCAAATATTTTCTTAAAATAAATTAAAAAAAGATTGGGTGGGGTGAGGTCGGGTCGAGGTAGGGGGGCGAGGCTGGTGGGGTGGGAGTTCGGAATAGGAGGTGGAGTTAAATAATATTAGGTGAAGAAAAAATAAGATTATGTAATATTAAAAAAGAGCATAATTGGAAAATAGATAAGTAATCATGGGATCACCAAATCGGTTGTTACATAAAATGATGGTTTTCATGGTTACCAAACGATAAAATTAAACCATACCATACCATATATTTTAAGAAACAATCAGAACAAACATGATTCTCTTAATAATTATACCATACTATACCATGGGAAACCACCATCCAAACAGAGGGTGTGTGCGACTTAACTCCATTAATGGCTTTTAGTTCAGAATTATTACCAGAAAAAATTAAAATTTGTGCTTACTATATATAATATGTTCCAAGTTGGAAAGGAGACATTATATTCTTTCTCTATGTAGTCTATCGGTACATGCACTGAGGGGTAAATATAGCATAAAACTGTTCTATATTTTCTAAATCTGTATATGATGTTGAATTAGAACACAATTTAGGCAAAGTTTATATACGTCCAAGATATTAAAGGTACAGAAAATGATTTCAATTGAAGCATATACAAAGTAGTAGCATCTTTTTTTGTTCTGGAAGCATACTATAATACTTTATGTCATGTTACATTAGTGTTAGCAAAAGTATAAAAACCTTTTTTATACTTCTAATAGTAGTAATAGGAGTCAATTGGAGTCAAAGAATTTGTAAAAGATGCCTTATTACTACTACTTTTAGCAAAAAAATTCCCCAGTAAGGTAAGCCAGAGTAGGATATTACTTTTGTTTCCCTTTGATAAGATGAGTACTTTTTTTCCTCATTTCTCCAGTGTATTCGACAGAAGCACCTCAAAAGCTGTTTTCCCATTTGTCCAGGATATTATTATCAACAGACTAGAAAGTAGTATTCCTCATTCTTATCAAGCCAACAAATTAAAGCCACTTGTAGTTTATGCCAGCACTTTATTATACATACAAAATACATAATTCATAGAATATATATACATGACATGTCTAAGTCATATATGCTCAATATCTTCAACAAGATTCAATAACTCCAAGAAAAAGTGATGAACTATCAAATGTTGTTAGATAGATTTGAAGAAAAATACAAAAGGAAAATACTTTAAATTACTTTAGATGGAGAAGTCATTTTTTTTAATTCATACATTTACAAAAGAAAGTTTGAGGCCGATAACTCAACTTTTCTCTTGACTTTCATATTTGTGCATTATTTAAGTATCCTCATTCGTGATATTGTCATAGAGCGTATTACAAACTCTATGATAATCGTATCATACCTAGTGCTCTCTCTAGTTCTCTCTAGCTCTATGTAATATCATCATATAGTGTAATACATACTAAATACACAAAATTTCATAGTAAATATATACATGACATGACTTCATACTTCAGTATGTATATACATGACATTACATATCTTCGGCTCATCAAAGACATGACCCTTAATAAAAATATATAGAGATCGAGGATAACGAGAGAGAGTTACTAGGTAGTCGAGTGATTTTTTTCTCTCTATAGGAGAACATGATTCTAGCTTAGAGCCCCTTGTCAGTTTTCCCCTCTTCTACTTACCAATATCAATTTTATTTTCTCTATTTCAATTTATTTGTCTGATTTGACTTGTCACGGAATTTTAAAAAGTAGAGTAGACTATTGAAGTTTGTGATCTTAACCTAAAAAAGATGTAAAACGTACCAAAATGTCCTTTAATTTTGTGATTTTAAACATGTTATGTAAAAATTTGAAATTAAGAGTTGCCAAATAAAGGAAAGATTTTTTTTTTTAAACGGACTAAAAAGAAAAGTAATATAAAATATATTGAAAAGGATGACATATTATTCTGTTACCATCTTATTCTTCAAATTGTACTATTACTTTTGTTGTTATTTTTCTATTTTATTGTCCGTACTTTTTTCTATAATATTTTCACCATAATTTTTACTTTTGTATTTATCAAATCTGTTCTTGAAAACTTTTTGAGAGCCAAGAAGATGTCAACTTACATTTCACTTTTTCCACATTTCACTTGTGAAATCACACAAAATATGTTGTTATTATTCATACGTAGTACATATGTTCATAGTAAAAATATATATATATGTATATATATTGATCGTTGAATCTTATTAACGTACGTAAAGCTTCCAGTGTAGCAAGGAGATCCAAAACTATATTTAGCACTGTGTACATTTAACCTCCAAATGTAACATTTGTGAATTACCGTAGCTTGTCTTCAATATTGTCTCTGTTTGATTTTAGTGAAAGTGTGAATGAAAAATAGAGAAAAAAAATAGAGGGAAAGTAAAATATATGTTCACTTCATAAAAGAAATGTTCTTCCACATTGGTGGGAAAAAGAAAAATTCTTGTGCTTAAGTATAGAAGCACTCCGTCATGTGGATAGTGAGACAAGAATAAGATAAGCCTCGCATTGCGTCGTCGTTGCTTCCTCGACTTCAAATTTGAAAAATGATCGAGAGATTATCTTTTTGTACAAAATCCATTTGAAACTTGAGAGTTAATGATATTTTAATCCAAAAATTCGATACGAAAAATATTTTTGATTTGTGGACGCATGTCACAATGAACCTCGAAGGGATGCAACCCTTCATGCCAGTGTTTGGAAACGAGAATGTGACATGCGGACGAAGGTCACCATCTGTGGATGTGGATGAGGTTCGCAGGTGGCACGAAAGTTTCTGTTTTGGGACAAAATACAATCTACATGCGCAGGTGGGTCCGCAGGTGGCTCGACGGTCCAAATCAGTGCGTCTTTTCAAGAACCAGTGCTTCTTTCTGAAGCACCACCTTTTGGCTATAAATACTTGAGTTTTTTCTCAGGTGTATACACGAAATTTTAAAGTGAAAACACTCATTTTTCCTTACAAAACTCAAAGTGTGATTTGCGAATCATTGGGTACGTTTGTTTGTTCGACAGAGTTTGAAGTGTCGCTATTCTGTCGATGTGATTCATTTTATCATGGGAGAATTATTCCATACCCTCGAATACTTGAGAGGAATAATTTTCCCACGAACACATCGTGAATTGAAGGAAAACAACAATTGAGAAGGAAAATTTTCTTCGTATTTCACTGTGTGTCCATAACTCTGTACATGGTAGTATAAATAGTTGCAAAGCTCTAACCTACTATAATAAAATTGTACACTTGTCCCAATCTTATTGGTTGTTGCCTCTATAAATTTATTCTGTGTAATCTTTTTGTACAAAGAAAGAATATACATACAAGAAAATAATATATATATATATATATATATATATATAAGGAATTCTTAAGAGGATTTTGTGATAATCACTTGATTTGAGAAAATCATGCCAGCTATTCTCTTGCAAAGCAATAAGTGTCCAGGGCAATTTAGTCTTTTGCTAAATCTTCTTCATTTCCTTTCATCCTCTATTTTCTTAGCTCTTGTTTGTTGATGGTAATCGAAAAAGCAATCAGACAAATTATTTTCATCACTAACACCCCCCTCAAGTTGGAGGGGGCGGTACAGACTCCCAACTTGCCCAAAATAGACTGGTGTGAAGGGACAGAGAGTGGCTTCATGAATAAGTCAGCAAGCTGAGATGAAGAAGGCACAAACGAGAGAGAAATTAGACCTGTCATGAACTGTTGTCTAACGAAATGACAGTCCAAATCTTCATGCTTTGTTCGTTCATGAAAGAACGAATTTTTTGCAATATGGATGGCATCTTGGCTATCTGAATTTAATGGAATTGAAAGGCATGGTGAAACCGATAGATCTTCAAGAACCCGAACAAGCCAGGTGAATTCAGTGACAACCCGTCGCATAGATCTGTATTCAGCCTCTGCAAAAGAAAGTGATACATGCGGTTATTTCTTTGATTTCCATGAAAGTGGACTGCTACCAATGCTTATAAAAAATCCACTGATGGAACGACGACTATCTGGGCAAGTCACCCAGTCTGCATCGCAAAAAGCTACAAGCTTTAGTGAAGGAGATGAAGTCATAAAAAATCCTAATCCAGGGTTACCAAGCAAATAACGAAGGACATAAATAGCTGCATCAAGATGTGGTTTCGGGGATGTTGCATATATTGACTCAAATACTGGATGGAGAAAGCCAGATCAGGTTGTATGTGAGTCATATAGTTTAATTGGCCCATTAATCTCCGATATAAAGTAGGATCTGAAAGAGGATCTCCTTCATTTGCTTTCAATCTCAAAGATAAGTCTAAAGGCGATTTGACAGGTGCTAGATCAAAACAATTATACTCATTAAGCACCTCAAGTATGAATTTTCTCTGATTTAAGATCAATCCTTCTGCTTTTTGGATGACTTCCATCCCCAAGAAATAGTGTAAGTTCCCCAAGTCTTTGATTTGAAATTCTGAGTGTAAGAAACTTTTCAAAGCATGTATCTCTTGGATGTCATCACCCATTAGGACTATATCATCAACATATACTGCCAAAATAGAAATAGAAATACCCCTGTGCTTATAAAATAAAGAGTAATCATTAAGAGAATAAACATAACCTTTAAATTCAAGGGTTGCAGTGAGTCTCGAGTACCATTGGCATGAAGCTTATTTTAGACTATAGAGACTTTTCCACAAACGACATACATGTGAAGGCCTGGGAGGCTGAACACCTTTTGGAAACTGCATATAAACTTCTTCATCTAACTCACCATGTAAAAACGTATTGTTAACGTCCAAATGAAACAATCCCCATCCCTTTTTAACTGCTATAGCAAGTATGAATCTAATGCTAGTGATCTTAACCACTGGGATGAACGTTTCAGTAAAATCGACTCCTTTTCTTTGTATATCCCCTCTCACAACAAGTCTAGCTTTTAATCTTTCAATCGAACCATCAAATTTAAGCTTAACTTTATATACCCACTTACATGGCAGAGTTTTTCTCCCAAGATGAAGTTGTACTACTTCCCAAGTATTATTAGTAATCAAAGCATCTAATTCTTTGGTCATAGCATCTTGCCAACCTGGATGTAAGACTGCCTGGGAATAACTACTAGGTTCTTGAATTTGAGATAAAGAGTTAAGAAATTTGCTTATTATGAGAAGAGAGCATTAAAAGCAAAAGAAGGAGTATCAACATGGGACATAAAACAGTGATTAGAGACATCTGTTAAGTGAATTGTGCTGTAGATATAATCATCCAAGTAACTAGGGGTCTTTGATCTTCGAGTAGACTTTCTTAAAACAATAGGTTCTGCAGTAAGAATAGTAGAATTTGGAGTAGGAGAAGAAACAAAAACTAGTGAGGAAACAGAGGAGGGAGAACTGAAAACGGTAGGGACTTAGGAAGAAGTAGTAGTAGTGCTAGGCAAATTGATGAAATCTGAAAAATCATCTGAAATTGAAACATTTGAGGGCACAGAAAAAATAGGAACAGTAGTGTTGATTGATTTAAAAGGGAAAGTTTTCTCATGAAAAAATACATTCCTGCTAACGATGAACTTTTGAGTTTTTAAATTGAGTAATTTGTAACCTTTTTGCCCAAAGGGATAACCAAGAAAAATGCAAGGATCTGCTCTAGGCTCTAGTTTATGTCTTCCTCGAGTTAAAGTAGATGCAAAACATAAGCATCCAAAACTCCTTAGATGAGTATAAGAAGGAGTTATCCCAAATAAAATCTGATAGGGTGTTTTGAACTTTAGATACTTTGAAGGACATCTGTTGATAAGGTATGCCGCTGTCATAACACAGTCACCCCAAAATTTGGAGGGTAGATACAACTAAAACAGTAAAGCTCTCGACATCTCAAGTATATATTTATGCTTTCTTTCTACCACACCATTTTGTTGTGGTGTGTCTACACAAGATGTTTGGTGAATGATATCTTGAGACGAAAGAAAAGAAAAAGTTTCTACACTAGATCCAAGTTCCCAGGCATTGTCAGATCTTATTATTTTCACCCTTTTATCAAATTGTCTTTCCACCATTGCTAAGAAACCTTTTAAAACTGAAAAAACATTGCTTTTAGTGGATAAAAGATATATCTAAGTCCCTCTACTATAATCATCCACTATTGTAAGAAAATACTTATAACCATCATATATGGGAATGTCAAAAGTACCCCAAGTATCAATATGAATAAGATCAAAAATTTGTTTAGAAGTAATATTGCCAAACCTTGCTTCCAAATCATTCAACAACTCTTTAGCTGTGGATGAGTAGATGACACTGTCCGAGATCTTCGAAGAAAGAGAGTTTAAAAGCCAGGAGATCACCATATTGTTGGCCCTGCTCTAAGCCTTGTATAGATCTGTGTTTTCAGTTGGTGCAATGGTCGATCCATCAATGAAACCTATCTTATTCTTAACGATCAACGCAATCATCATGCTCTTTTTCCATCCTGCAAAACTCTTTCCATCAAAAGGAGTATTCACCAGCAAAGTACCTGGTGAATAAGACGGAGAGATAAAATAAGGATGGGAGGATGAAGTAAAATCAGTAGCACTCATGATTGAAAAGATGTGAGTCACAGTGTGGGAATTTGAAGAAAAAAAAAAGAATAAGGATTCAAAGCCCTTGCTCTGATACCATGAAGGAAAACAACAATTGAGAAGGAAAATTTTCTTCGTATTTCACTATGTGTCCATAACTCTGTACATGGTAGTATAAATAGGTGCAAAGCTCTAACCTACTATAATAAAATTGTACACTTGTCCCAATGTTATTGGTTGTTGCCTCTACGAATTTATTCTGTGTAATCTTTTTGTACAAGGAAAGAATATACATATAAGGAAATAATATATATAAGGAATTCTTAAGAGGATTTTGTGATAACAACTTGATTCTCAAAAATCATGCCAGCTATTCTCTTGCAAAGCAATAAGTGTCCAGGGCAATTTAGTCTTTTGCTAAATCTTCTTCATTTTCTTTCATCCTCTTTCTTCTTAGCTCTTGTTTGTTGATAGTAATCGGAAAAGCAATCGGACAAATTATTTTCATCACTAACATGAATTCGGTGGACTTGAATCTTCCAATCTTCGTCTCTTTCTAAATGTTTAATTTTGTTATTTTTCAGAAAATAATTTGAACTTCATTTTGTTAATGTTCGTAAGTTATGTTGAACTTTTTATTGAAGTTCGGAGTTATGAATACAAAATTACAACTTCATTTGATTGTTCATATATTAGTTTGAACATGTATTTGAAATCATTATTAAAAAAATTTAGATTTTACTAAACCCGAAATTCAAACAGTCTTTGCCCTTGCTTTCCTGTCTGCGATATGCATCATATATGTTCACTATGTATGTAAAAGGTTGAAATTATAATTTTGAAAGTGTAATGAATTCAATAATAAAAATCTAAATATTGAATTTATTAAATTCAAATTCACGATCTACTTCTAAATACAATATATATTGCCAAATCTACTACTTATAAGATGAGCCTAATTAATCAACTGTGTTTAAAAAGAATAAATTAAAGATGGACACTAGAAGAGCCAAAAAACAAAAACAAAAACAAACTCTGCCTTACATAAAATTAGTATAACCTCAGAATTTGAAATCACTGACCATGAAAACTATAGCAATCACAGCTCTCTCTACTGTCTCTATCTGCTGTTGTGTGTTGCCAACAGACATGTGCTGTTATTGTTTAAAGCTATTTAATTTTAATATCTGTATGTAAGACATCTTTTTTTCTGGAACGTTGATTGGTTTCCGAATCTTTAAACTTATAAAACAAGCACTTACCTTTTTATTTGTCTCTATAGTACTCCATATCTTTTTCTCATGAGAAAAAAATAGTGCCTATATATAAAGCCTCCTCCTTTGCAACATTATCAAATAATCCAGCAACTATATTTAATTTCTTCACACAACGTACGTACAATTTTTTCAAAGAAAAAAAGAGATGTCTTCTAGAGGGGCTTGTGAACCACTTGCAGTAGGAAGAGTAATAGGAGAAGTAGTAGACAGTTTCAATCCAAGTGTGAAAATGAAAGTGATATACAATGGAAGCAAGCAAGTGTCCAATGGCCATGAGCTCATGCCTGCTATCATTGCTGCACAACCTCGCGTTGAGATTGGGGGTGAAGATATGAGATGTGCTTATACACTTGTAAGTCATCGTACATGACCATGACATGCATGTGTTTGACTGATCACGAAGTTTAAAAGTACTATTCTTAAAACTTGTGGCCTTCAAGGCTATCAAAGTATGTCATTAGCGTCAAATTGACAAGCGTCGTTGTTTTTTAATAGATTAAGAAAAAGGAAAGAGCATCGTATAAAATGACATGAATATTAACCTTTTACATTGTATATGTCTCTCTGTTTTCTGTTTTTGATTGTTGAGTTTTTTTGTTGGGAAAATTAGAGAAAGTAGCTTACTTAACTATAATTATAATAAATAGCAATACTTTTATAAAATTACAGTTATTTTATTCGTTAACTAGGCAAGTGCATGTTTTACTCTCACTACTTTACATTTTTCTATTTTCACTCCACTATTTCACCACCTCCAAATATAGCCATATCTTTTACCCTTTTTTTTTATCATTTTATTTTATTTTCATTTTTTATTTCCACTTTATTTTCTCTCTCCTATTTCTCTTCTTTTTTTCCTTTTTCCTTTTTTTTTTTTTTTTGTGTTTTCTTTTTTTTTTCCTTTTTCATTTTGAAGAAAATTATCTCCATGATCTTCAAGATTTCAAAATAAAACATCATTACTGTCTTTTTCTCTCTCATATCTCTACCTTTTTTTCTTGCTAGTTTTTTTTTCATCTTATTTTTTTATCATTTTATTTTTTATTTTAATTTCTTTTTATTTTTTATTTTTTTCCACTTTATTTTTTCTCTCTTCTATTTCTTTTTTTTTTTTCCTTTTTTCTTTTTTTTCATTTCTCATATCTTTTTTTTTCTTTTTCTATTTTTGTTTTCTTCTTCATTTTTCTATTTTATTTTGTTTCTTTTTTAAAAAAAAAATTTACACTTCTATTTCTCTTTCTTCCTTTTTTTTCTTTTTCACTTCTCTTTTTTTCATTTTTTTCTTTTTATATTTTTATTTTTTTTTTCATTTTTTTACTCTTCTATCTCTAACTTTTATTTTGAAAAGACAAATATATATATATATATATATATATATATATATATATATATATATATATATATATACATATACACATATTCAAAAAACATACAAAATACATAACCATACAGATCTGGATATGTATTTACAGTATAAAACATACATATGTATTTCCGAAATACATATCATATTCATATTAAACAGTAACAAATATAACTATACTATATATCTTCATATGTATTTGCGAAATACAAAGGTGACTAGGCTAAAATAAGAATATACATATGGATCAGGTATGTATTCTGTAAATACATATGCAGAGCTATATGTATTTTATACGGTGTTGGATTTTTCTTTGAACTGTACATACTATGTCATTTTAGAGGATAACATATGTACTTATTCGTTTTCTTTTATTGTTTAAGATATGTATCATGTATTTTTTTTACCTATATATATATATATATATATATATATATATAATTGTCATTTTTGTTATAGAGATTTTGAATCCTATATGTTTATATATACATGCGAGTCAAATATGTATTTCTGTAAATACATATGCAGATATATATGTATGTTTTTTTACCGTAAATGCATATGCAGATCTGTATATCTATTTGTTTTGTATATTTTTTGAATATGTATATATGATATAGATATTTGTCTTTTAAAATAAAAGATAGAGACAGAAGAGTAAAAAAAAAGAAAAAACAAAAACGAAAAATAAAAATTCAAAAAAAAAAGAAATGAAAAAGAAAAAAAAAAGAAGAAAGAGAAATATAAACTAGAAATAGAAGTATAAAAACAAAAGCGAAAAAAAATTAAAAAAGAAGAAGAAGAAGAAGAAGAAGAAGAAGAAGAAGAAGAAGAAGAAGAAGAAGAAGAAGAAGAAGAAGAAGAAGAAGAAGAAGAAGAAGAAGAAGAAGAAGAATGAAATGAAAAAAAATATGAGAAAAGAAAAAATAAAATAAAAAATAAAAACGAAAAAATGATAAAAAAAAAAAAAAGAGAAGCAGAAGAAAGAAAATAAAGTTGAAAGAAAAATATAGAAAAGAAAAAGAAATTAAAATAAAAAAATTGAAAAAATAACAAGAAAAAATAGTTGGAGATATAAGAGAATGATATTTTGAAATTTTGAAGATCATGGAAATAATAATCTTCATATTTGAGTTTGATTTGGAAAAGGATTCTACTAATTTAAATGTCACGACCCGAGTCGGGACCCTAGTCCTAACGAGCATCCCGAACCATAGAGGTCCGGACGCCCTTCTACATCTAGTAATCATGCACAAAACTCGTATAATAAAGAAATGATGCGGAAATATAATAAACGGATTCAGAATTCTGTTCAACAACACGAAAATAAATTTATCAACATCTAGACAACACCTTTTCCCGTCTGCAAGATCTCTATTACATACGACACCAACAAACTGTCTGAATCTGGGACAAGTCCCCTAATGGACCTAAGAAAAAATAAATAACAAGTGACTGAAAAGAAATGACCTTTCGAAATAAAGAAGGCTCACCAACTTCACACTTCACTTCTGTCTGAATAACACTACGGCTTAGCAGGACCTCTAGACTGAGCCTCAGACCCTGAAATATAGGGGTTCAATACAATTGTACCGGTATGCAGAGCAATCCCAAAATAATGAATTTGTACTTATTTAACATAAGTGAGAGCAAGTCATAAAACAATGTACATGAAGTAGTTTAAAATACATAGGCAAATCTTAAATGATCTTAAAACAATCAGATTAATGCAGTTCTATTATTTGTATTACTTCTGAGCTAAGTGGTACACCCTACATAGCCGAAAGTTTTCCACGGGCAATATGGGATCCACCATTAACTCTACGGACAAGCCCCCAACCCAAGTTTGCCGTAAGGGTTGAAGTATCTGAATCCGATACGCCCCAGGGCACTAGGCCAGCGTATAATCCCTCTTGGGGAAATAATAAACCCGTATTGGCAAAATATGATTTCAAGCAATGAGTTCTCTGAACTCGCTCCTTCTTCGGGTAACCACCTAACTCTCTTAATGCCCATTTTTAATCTGTTCTAAACATGCACTTGTCTGAGTTCAAGATCTGAAATCTGAGTGAAAACTGATTTCTATTTTATTCCGAGTCTGTTATGGCATTATCTATTTTAGTGTCGTCTCACCAAGACTTGCATGTCGTATATCTGAGCCATAAGGTATCATGCAAGATTCTTTCATTTAAAGCAATGTTTAGACCACTAAAGCATTCACACAAGTATAAGAGAATTCATATTTCAAAATACAAGTCAAAATCATGCAAAGATTCTCGTCTGTTTAACAATTCCAACAAACATGTGGTGGTCATGTATTTTTGACAAAACCATGCAATTCTTTCATTGTATATATATTTTCAGCATTTATCAACATGTAGAACCCCCTCTCTTTACTTCAAAACCAGAATCAAGTCATAAACAATAGTCAAGACATTTGTGTCATGCTTCTCAAAATACATTCGAAATAATCCATATCGTATGAAAAGAACAGAAAATCATAGCAAGAGAGAGATTCTATATTTTCATGATCTCAATCAAATATTCAACTCAATTTCATACTTATATACGAGTACAAATCAATTTGAGGTAAAGGCCTCAAGACCAAAACAATAATATCATTAAAGAATTCATAATGCAAGATTGTAAACACAATTCCAAATCCCCTTTAGAATTTCATGATTTCTATAACTTTAAATCTTATTCAAAGTGTTTTCATCAAGCCTATATAGTTTAGGAAAACCTCACGTACCTTATATTATAAGATTTGAAAGATGGAACCTGGATCTTGATCCTTTTCTTGAAATCTTAAACTTAAGATCTTTAGGGAGAGAATTAGGGTTTGGATTTTGAGAAGAATTGGGTAATGTGGAGTATTATGCCTTTGGGGAATGAATTTAAGGGTTATGGAAGAAATTTGGGTGAAGGAAAGGATCCTTTTATCCTTAAAAACGCGAAAACAGAACCTGGGAAATAGCTGGGGGCGATGGAGCGCGCGTCGTGGGCATATCACCTCGTCTTACTGCCTCTTCACAAAAATGGCTGTAACTTTTCGCTCGGGTATCGAATTTTGGCTAAATTGGTATCGTTGGAAAGCTAATTCAATTATATACAATTTGGTGGGTCTTGAGCTGAAAAATTCTATGTGTATCAAAAGTTATACACGTTCAAAGTAGACCTTTGTAGAATCAAATATCAAACTTTGGATGATTGAATGACTCTTAGCTCAACTTTGCTCCAAGTGATTTTTATGAGCACTTTTCACCTCATAATCACTTCATACACTAGGGGAAAGATCATAACACATGAATTTAAATATAAATCATGGAATTAGAGCTTACACACATAGGAATAACGGTTTAATTTCTACCTCTAAAATGCGGGACGTTACATTATCTCCCTCTTGGGATCATTCGTCCCCAAATTATGTGTAGGGACTTGTTGAAGTTATAAAAGTGTAGAATAAAGGCCGTAATATTGATTTGAACATTTTTCCTCAATGAAAATATGCAAAGGCATCACACGATCTTCATGATAACCCCTAGGGTAACAGATAAGCATGAAACTTGAGATAACGAAACCTGACATCGACATGATCTTGGCATGTGTTTTATGGAACATGATCAAAACATTGTAAGACATGAATTTGTTTCCTTAGAGTCCTCAGACCGATTAAGATTAGTACAAGGTATGAGATAAGATTCTCGCGGGCTATAAGAATATTAGCATTCTCCATCTTACAAGATACAACGAAAAGACTTAAACTTAGAGACACTACTTATCCATACCCCAACATTAATCAACATACTTCATCATTCCCAACTTACAATTCTCCCGTAACACATCTAACCTCCAAGAATATATGTCCCGTCGTATAATACTTCTATGTTCAAGCCTAACTCGGAGGAAAGAGGTGCTAATTTAAACTACGAGACCCTACACTCGACATCACATTAAGAAATCACCTCACCTCATTACTATAATCCAACAACCTCAAGTCTTAATTCAAAGAATACTAACCACATGACACATAGGTTTGTGTTTTTCATCAATCAGAATATTTAAGCCTAATCATTACTACACCCACTACATGGATCTCCCTACTAAGACCAACAATTTCAATCACCCTCAAAATTATTTTAGCCACATTTCTCCTTCTTAGCTATTTCACACAACAAAAGTTCATCTCCTTCTTTTCCCTTTCACCTATAACCTTAGCTCGAGAATCACATCAAAATTTTCACCTTCAAGAACATTTTCTCTCCCACCTAACACACTGTTGCGCTTCCACAACCACCATTTTACTAACATACGGAGGGTCATTGAGTGACCCAAGCATAAACATCATGAATGGAAGTAACACTATTAGACCATAACTTATACTTATTGCACTACTTAAGGTGGGACATGAGTTGAAAATATGATACAATCACGAAGTGTTTCATATGTCAAGTGTTTAGATCATGTGTGAAGAGTTTTTATGGCATAAACTTCAATATAGCACGAGTTCTTAGGGCCGACCATAGTGAGGAACATGAGCACTTACATTATGAGTCACATAACAAAAGTTTGGAATTCACAAAGTCAATGATTGAGACAAAAACTTGTACTCGAAGCTATGGCTTCTTATTTTCAGAGCTGAAATAATCATGAATTCGCACAAATTTATCATTTGGGTAATCCCTACATAAAATGAATCAGTAACATACGAAAACATAGTTCTTTAGAATCAAGCATGATTTAGGATCCAGATTTATGGTTCATGAGCAACATAACATAGAGCTTGGGTACTTGGAATACTGGATCACTGAGGTACAAAATTGCTTCTTGCTTGAAGGTCAGAACATGACACGAGTTACATAGAGATCTCAAACCTTAGTCATAGGCAAGACATGAATACATAATACATTGGTAGAAATCCATTCAAATCGAAGTAGAAGGAGCTTGCTTGAATAGGAATTGATTTAACATGATTTTTACTTGAAACATGGCACCACCAAAAAAATTTAAAGCATGAATACTCGGGGTATTACATCTCCCCCTTGGCTTTAAGCCATCATTCTAAATCTGTGGAACCCCTCAATCTAAAGTTTTCTTGGAGTAACAATGGAGGATCTAGACTTCTTGGGAGAGGAGCTTTAGAGTTCTTAGGGTATTGTTTGAGAGAAAAGTAATAAAAATAAGCCTGGCTTAAATCTTGTGTTTTGGACATATTAGGGTAAGGAAAATGACTCATTTACCCTTAAAAATGTGGAATAAAACTGCAGAAATTACCCAAATCAGACTGGTCAGGGCATCGCGGGCTATGGAGCGCCGCTCTGGGTGAGGCGTCGTGGGTAGATCGCCCTGAGCTACTATTTTGGAGTACCAAATATGCCCTTTTGCTTGTCCAAAAATTCCAAAACTCACTCGAGATGCACTATTGATTCCCCCGATCGTGAATCATCTTAAAAATTAACTTTTGGAGGTCGGAAAGGTTGTAAATAAATTCTTCAAAGTTTTAGGGCTTTGGAAAAGACTACATCCTAACACTTAGCTGAAAATTTTCTAAGTCTGCGACCTTTCTTGGCATGTTATAAAGGACTTAGATGACTAGGATTTTTGTGGGGTCTTACAATACACGTAAATAATAGAACTTAACCCAAAAGACTACACCTGGAAGTGTAAAACCCACTGCTAATACTTCCATCATCTCCCCCTTAGATCAAAGTCACCCTCCTAGACTTGAGAATATAACCTTTCATCAATCTATTACCACAGTTCTAAATTCAATAAGGGATATCGGTATACACACGAACACAAACTACCTTCAAGAATTTTAGATAGAGATACTAAATTCTTTCTGGGTCATCCCCCTTCAGGGATACTAATCATAACTTTCTCTAACCCCAAAGTCACCAACTTATGACTAACATTATTATGGGCATGGGAATCCGCACTTCTAAACACTTAACACTCTATATTCAACTCCTCAGAATACTCGCATTGCACCTCTAATCACATAACTTACAACTTAACAAAATTTCTAGAACCATACTCAAGGATCACACTGCCTACCTATATTTCCTCAATTCAACTCTAACGAACACAGTACAATAACTCACTAGACTTCTCCATACTAAAATTTCAAGAACACAAACTAGGTATGCAAAACACTTATACACATAAATGCTAAACCTTCCTTTTTTATGTATACTCTAAAGACATTGCTTCCCAAGAATGCTACTCTCAATCTTTCACTATCCTCTGTAGTCATCAACCTACAATTCGCAATCTCATGAGCATATACATCCTCACTCCTTATCACCTAAAATTCCACTCTCCACTACTTAACCTTCTAACATTGGACCGTTAATCACATAACTTATATAAAATCTTACCTAACGCCATATTACCAGGGGGTGCAACTTATTCTTATATACTTACGCCCTAATCCACTTAAAGACTCACCAATAATTCATCACTTTAACACTAGCCCTCATATAAACATATACCTCACAATTACCACTTAACTTTTCATAAATTATCAACCTAGGCTCTTTCACAAATCACATCAAGCCTACTAATTCATTCCCATAAAACGTACATCATTAAACTTAAGCTACTACTCTTACCACCACATTCTACATCTAAAGTTCACGCCTATAGTCTAGCAACAATCACGTACCCCCGGTGAAGCATGCAACATATTATACTAGTCCATCAAACAAGGAAATCAACTCAAAATACTCATTTCATTTAACTACTACCTACAATCACAACCGCTCCATGACATCACTATTACAGCTCAAAATCCACTATATACCTTCTCACATGAAGTAGTAGTTTACAACCACTAAAGAAAAGAAGGTCAAGGGGGTAAGTCACACAATAGACATGGTCAACCTTAATCTTATATTATAACCCAATACAATCTTATCTACATATTCTACTTTCTCACATCATAATTACTTACCCAAGCATACATTTAGACTACCTTCAAATTCCAAATACAACAATGCGTCTATACTTATAACTTATTGGCTAATCTAACCATTGTTCATTCACAGCCTATGAGGGATTTCTGTAACCACCACAACTATCCACTTTGGGCTCTTTCCCTATTTTGAATAAATAAAAAGAAAATCAAAGACAAACACTTTCTCCACACACCACCATACAATCTACAAGTCTTGCCACAATATTATCCAACCACCATAAAAGAGAGAACCACCCCTAAATCAAAGGGTTATTCAACTAAAACTACTTATTTACGCAACAGTCACCCTCACTCTGACTGCCAACCTAGTCACTTCATGTCACCAACTTCTGTACCATCTCACTACCATTTGGTCATGACAGTTTAACATATACTACTACTCAAGTGGAAATACAGTTCCAACATTCTGCTGCACAACATTCGCTGCAATACGAATTTTGAAAGGGTCTGGATACACTTAATACCTCAAGTTGAAAAGAATGATTTCATTAGGATCAAAGTTTACACTAGCATCAATACACCTTGAAGAACTAAAGGACTCCTCTCAAGTCCTTGCACAATTTTATAATTTTTTATGACTAAATCAGAAGGGACCATACCATTTAGATTCTAGACTTCTGCACTAGAATCACCTCAACAATGAGACATATCTGAGAACATCAGAGTAAGAAAAGAATTGGGATAACTTTACTTTTGTATGGGCGGCACCATAGCACGAACTAGAATATGAAGAAAGGGAAACATTTCTAAATGCCTTGTAGCCTCCTACTTATAATTGTGGTGCGCTACACACCCATAAACAGGACTCTATCTGACGCGATTTCGTAGGCACTCTGGGACCATGAACCGTGCTCTGATACCAAGTTTGTCACGACCCGAGTCGGGACCCTCGTCATGATGAGCATCCCAAATCATAGAGGTCCGGATGCCCTTCTACATCTGGTAATCATGTACAAAACTCGTATAATAAAGAAAGGATGTGGAAATATAATAAACAGAATCATGGTAATATTTTAAGTTCTGTTCAACAACACGAAAATAAATTTATCAACATCTAGACAATAGCTTTTCCCGTCTGCGAAATCTCTATTAAATACGACACCAACAAATTGTCGAAATCTGGGCCAAGGCCCCCAGTGGACCTAAGCTAAAATAAATAACAAGTGACTAAAAAAATGGTCTTCCATAATAAAGAAGGCTCACCAACTGCATACTTCAATTCTGTCTGAATAACTCCACGGCTTAGCAAGACCTCTAGACTGAGCCTCAGACCCTGACATATAGGGGGTCAATATAATTGTACCAGTATGCAAAGCAATCCCAAAATAATGAATTTGTACTTATATAACATAGGTGAGAGCAAGTTATAAAACAATGTGCATGAAGTAGTTTAAAATACATAGGCAAATCTTAAATGATCTTAAAACAATCTGATCAATGCAGTTCTATTCTTTGTATTACTTCTGATCTAAGTGGTACACCCTACTTATCTGAAAGTTTCCCATGGGCAATATGGGATCTGCCATTAATTCGATGGCCAAGCCCCCAACCCAAGTTTACCACAAGGGTTGAAGTATCCGAATCTGATACGCCCTAGGGCACTAGGACAGCGTATAATCCCTCTCGGGGAAATAATAAACGGCAAAAAATAGTTTCAGGTAAAGAGTTCTTTGAACTCATGCCTTCTTCGGGTAACTACCTAACTCTCTTAATGCCCATTTTTAATCTGTTCTAAATATGCATCTATCAGAGTTGAAAATCTAAAATCTGAGTGAAATCTTATTTCTATCTTATTTTGAGTTTGTTATGGCATTATCTGTTTTGGTGTCTCACACCAAGACTTGCAAGTCGTATATCTGAGCCATAAGGTATCATGCAAGATTCTTTCATTTAAAACAATGTTTATACCACCAAAGCATTCAGATAAGTATAAGAGAATTCATATTTCAAAACACAAGTCAAAACCATGCAAAGATTCTCGTTTGTTCAACAATTTCAATAAACATATGGTGGTTATGTATTTTTGACAAAACCATGCAATTCTTTCATTATATATATATATATATATATATATTCAGCAGTTATCAACATGTAGAACTCCCTCTCTTCAATTCAAAACCATAACCAAGTCATAAATAATAGTCAAGACATTTGTGTCATGCTTCTCAAAATACATTCGAAATAATCCATATCATATGAAAAGAATGAGAAATCATAGCAAGAGAGGGATTCTATATTTTCATGCTCTCAATTAAATATTCAACTCAATTTCATACGTATATATATAAGAGTACAAATCAATTTGGGGGAAAGGCCTCAAGACCAAAATAATAATATCATTAAAGAATTCATAATGCAAGATTGTAAACACAATTCCAAATCCCCTTTAGAATTTCATGATTTCTATAACTTTAAATCTTATTCAAAGTATTTTCATCAAGCCCATATAGTTTAGAAAAACCCCACGTACCTTAGATTATAAGATTTGAAAGATGGAACCCGGATCTTAATCCTTTTCTTGAAATCTTGAACTTAAGATCTTGATCTTGAGGGAGAGGATTAGGATTTGGATTTTGAGAGGAATTGGGTAATGAGGCGTATTATGCCTTTGGGGAATGAATTTAAGGGTTATGGACGGAATTTGGGTGAAGGAAAGGACCTTTTTGCCCTCAAAAACGCAAAAATAGAACCTTGAAAATAGCTGGGGGCAATGGAGCGCGCGCCGCGGGCATATCGCCTCGGCTTACTGCCTCTTCACAAAAATGGCTTTAACTTTTCGCTCGGGTATTGGATTTTGGAAAAATTGGTATCGTTGGAAAGCTAATTCAATTATCTACACTTTGGTGGGTCTTGAGCTGAAAAATTCTGTGTGTATCGAAAGTTATACACGTTCAAAGTAGATCCTTGTAGAATCAAATATTAAACTTTGGATGATTGAATGACTCTTAGCTCAACTTTGCTCCAAGTGATTTTTATGAGCACTTTTCACCTCATAATCACGTCATACACTAGGAGAAGGATCATGACACATTAACTTAAATATAAACCATGGAATTAGCGCTTACGCACGTAGGAATGATGGTTCAATTTCTAGCTCAAAAATGCGGGGTGTTACGTTAAATAAGAGTAATTTGTGGGAATTTAATTAGATGGGATTATTATTCCTTATTTAACTCAACTAATTTGAGTAAAACAAGGGCAGTAAATTTTGTTGTATATGTATTTGTATAACAATAGTTTACTTAAATACAAAATACTATTTGCTATTTTTCGTAATTATGAAACTGTTGCTATAAAAGTTACAATTAAGGCTATATAGTTGCTATTTTTGAAATTTTCCTTTTTTTCTTTGGCAAAGATCATGACGGACCCAGATGCTCCAAGTCCCAGTGATCCATACTTGAGGGAACACCTCCACTGGTAATTCTTATTCTCATCTGATGATGATTCAAATTAATAGAAAAAGGAGCAGATAATTAATATATATAATCTTAATACAAGTGCTACATTTTTTGTTGCATTCCTCCCTGTCTGATATATTCACTAATGGTCTTATAATATCAAATTTTCAGGATTGTGACCGACATTCCCGGTACCACTGATGTCTCTTTTGGTAAGTTTACTTTTGAAGTTGATGTTCAGATGGTAACTCAACTAATAGTTACAGTCACTTTTTAACTCCGAGTATCTTATTATGTATGGTAGGAAGGGAGATAGTGTGCTACGAGACACCAAAACCGATAATTGGGATTCACCGCTATGTATTCTTGTTGTACAAACAAAGAGGAAGACAAACAGTGAAAGAACCAACAACAAGAGATCAATTCAACACTAGGAGGTTTTCGGCAGAAAATGGATTGGGCTCCCCTGTTGCTGCTGTTTATTTCAACGCTCAGAGAGAAACTGCCGCCAGAAGAAGATGAACACACAAAATAATTGCAAAATTTACTCATGATTTTTAACTTTTGAGTTCAACCTTAATTAAACATCCAATCTAAATAAGCTAAATGCACTTTGCAGAGTGAAACCACAGCACAGAAAAAATACAACGATGTTGTATTACCCCGGCCTCACTGATTGGTTTAAGAGATATATAAGTGTCATTGTCAAGCATATTATAAGCTCCAATTATAATATATAGTGTTATTCTACGTCTAACTTGTTTGTCCTTTACTCATCTGCTTATTTTTATCTCAGCCGCAAAGTTTGTAATGTGTACCTGTTTTTGTTTTACTAGTTTAGGTGTACGCACCTCACGTGTGTACCTCACTTTATTGAGTTCAAACGTTACACTAAATAGGATATTTGTTTAAATAACAAAGCTGAATACAATAATTAAATTCAACATCTTTTGGAGAATTTATTTAAATAAACCTAACATTTACCAAAAAAAATTCTCTAAGTCGATCAACATTCATCTACCACTTGTAAATTGCAACAAAACAATATGATGATAGAGACATCAAAACAATATAATTAAATCTAACATTTACACAAAAAATTTCTCAAAGTCATTTGATACTCATCTACCACCTGTAAATTATAATAAAATAATACGATAATAGCAATATCAAATAATACAACTAAACTTTATCTTTACATAAAAAAAATTCTCAAAACAAAGATATACAAACAATACAATTAAACCTAACATTTACCTAAAAAAATTCTCAAAGCCGACCGACATTCATCTACCACCTATAAATTCATCTACGACCTGTAAACTACAATAAAATAATACAATAGTGATCGCAAAACTTTAGTTTTGATGAAAATAATTCTTGTCTAAGTGAAAATTTTGACACTAAATAGGAGTATTTTTCTAATTTATTGGTGCAAAGAAAAATATTAATTGATTCTCATTCCATATATTTTAGGAGTCCCATATATTTTAGGAGTCTAGTTAATATAATAAATGTAATTAAATAATAAATTAAAAAAAAAAAAAGACAGTTTAATCTAAATAAGAGTCTTTTAGTGAATGACAAAAAGTTCAAATCACTTTTTAAGGGTCTTCACACTTTTAATATATTATAAATTATAGATATAAATGTAATGGGCACTTGCAAATTGTAATAAGATTTCAGTTTACACAATCATATAGGCAACTAGTCAGAGGCGAATTCAGGATTTGAAGATAGGGAGTGCACCATTAGCTTTAACATAGTCATGTCAATTATCAACTACATAATTTAGCATACAACTCTTTTAAACTTAAAAATTGCAAGAAAATATGAGAAACGTATAAATTTCAAAATGATCAAATGTTATTAATTTAGTACTAATATAACCAAAGTAGATCATTCTTTCATACTAGACATCGACACGTTTTTCGTATTCTAAAAACGGTCAATGATTACATCATTTCTTATATTTACAAATATATCCTTCTCAATGTAATTAACAAACTAAAAAATCACTTAGAAATGTATCACCAATACTGCTACGCAATTCATTCTTGATATGCTTCATAGATGAAAAAGCTCTCTCTACAGTTGCAGTAGCGACTGGTAAAAATCAAGGTCAACTTCACAAGTAAGTACACAAGATAATAAATCTCCATAAGATTTGCATTAATCAGTGCTTCTGCCAAATCACCAATTTCTTTCAAATTAGAGAAGATAGGATCACCACGTCGCATGTATATAATGAAATTATCAAGTTAGTAACTAAGCTCCCAAAGTTTTAATTCACCAAACTCATCTGGATAATATTTGGCCAAGATCATTATTTTTTTCTTATCAAAATTAGCAAAAGCATTAGCTGGATTTAAGCTTGCCATACTAAGAAAAAAGTTATCACTTACAACATCAAAACGATTAAGCTCTTGAAGTTGCAAGTCAATTATAGCATAAAAAAGCTCAACATGTAAGTGATGTGAGTAAGTAACACTAGAAGGCCTACGCTTTGACATTTTGGGAAGATAAAAATCATCCATCTTAGGTACTAATATTTCATGTTTATCACAAAAATACACAAACTTCATTCATCAAAGCATCCCATTCATCATCTCTCAACAATTGCTATCTTGTCTTAGCAATGTCAAGAAATATCATGACATTAATAATATCTTGCTTTTTTCCTTTGTAATGATGCACTTAGCTCATTGGACATCACCAATATCTTCAACATCAAGTGAATCAAGAAAATAAATTCAAATTCATTGATCATAGTCAAAAAAGGTTCAGCTTACAATCTATCATTGAGATTAGAGCTTCCACATTTAATCGCATCAAGCACATGAGCTATAGATGAAAATAAAATAGTAAAACTATCCAGTGTTCTAAAATGTGAACCCCAACAAGTGTCACCTAACCTTTGAAGTCCTCGTTCTTGATTTAACCCTTTTCCACTTTGAACTTCACCACTTTCTAGTAGTTGCTCCAATATTTCTGTTTGATGGTCACGAAGTTGATCTTTGCGCTTAACTCACTCATAGCAATAACTCACTCATTCACTTCACCTTTTTTTTAACATACCTCATTGCAACGATCATTTATTCATGGTGGGGTATATCTTTGGATTCATCAATTAAAATCTCAAAAAAATCTCTCCATCCAAGTCATCAATTACAGCTTTCACGGTTTCTTGTGCACAAGCACTCACAATATCCTTTTGAATTTTTGAAGAAGTTATCATAGCATTTTTTGGAGAATGATTCAAAATAACATTATTCAAACCGGAAAGCATTTTTCCCAACCATTCCAAAAGACCTATAAAAAGCCTTTATTTTTGAAAGATTCACTTTCATCATGACCTCGAAAAGATAATTCGAATTTCAAGAGAAACTTTGCCATATTAGTTCAAGCCTCTAAACGAGTATGATGCTCACTTCTTATTTTTTCAGATTGTCTATTCAAAGCAACTTGAATTGATTGATATTGATTCTCGAAATCTAGCATCTTATTGAAACATCTTCTGTGGACACTATTCACTTTACCAATATGTCATTGAAATCATTCCAAATTATAATTTCAAGCCTTAAAGTTGGTTTTCGTGGAAAAGTCACCTGCATTGCCCTTTACATAGTTATTTTTAAATAAATAGCAATACAAGCAAAACACAACATCTTTCTTCACACTATATTCCATCCACCTAGAATATAACCCCTCATACCATGTAGAATTAAATCAATGCATTTTTGTCTCAATTCTAGTTTGAGGGAATTAAGAAAGAATAGGTTGACAAGGCCCTTGCTGAATATAGTGTCTTCTCACTTGATCTAATATCATAGAGTGATATTCATGAATTGGGTTTCTTTCTTCAGGATCAAATTTAAGTGAATTCACATCAAATTCTTCTATAAAACAGAGAGAATTGTCTTTAAAACTAGAACTTGATTGAGGAGAAAAATATCTATCCATTTCGATTCACAAGAATCAATAACAACTTCCCACAAAATAATTTTTTTATCACGAATATAAGTAAATATAACATTACTTATAGGAGAATCACATTCCTCCTTCCTTAGCACAAAACAAATAAAATACAATAGAGGAATCACACCCCTCACAAAAAATAAATAAACACAATAATTTCAATAGGGAAATCACACCCCTACTTTAATAAAACATCAAAAATGATAAATATGTAATGGAGGAATCACACCCTAAAAAAAAAAGTAAACGTAAATAATTTCAATAGGGAAATCACACCCCTCCTTATAAAATAACAAAAATGATATGACATGTAATGGAGGAATCACATCCCCTTCTTTCGTAAGACAAAACAAATAAATATGACATTTTTAATAGAAAAATTACACCCTTCTTTATGTTTCAAGACAAAAATAATAGACGATGGAGATAGAGACAAAATTTGACTTGTATTGCTATCTGTCGGAATGACATCATTTTACGTTGTCACTGGCCGCTGCTGATGTCGGATGAGTGCTGGTCTATTGAGTATTTTCAACTTCATGTTTTTTCCTTGTCTTGGAGCTTGAGGGGACTTTTGGGGAAAATATTTTAGCTTTTAAGAATTTTTGGGGAGGTAAACACGTTGTCATTGTGGGATTAGGAATTGGGAAATAGAACATTTCAATGGATTCATTAATTTAATTAAGTAGAATAATGAACATTAGAATAAATATAAAAGAAGATGTTGTACAAATTTTTTAAAGGCCAAAAACATAAAAGTGGGGCAGATAAAGTGGCAAGTAAAGGAGATTTGTAGAAAAAACTAGTACCCCATCAGTGATTGAATCTGCAACATTGGGCAGTGAAGGACGCACTCAACTGAGTTCTGAACCAGTGCACCAAGGCACATTTTGTTATTGAGGGTGCACAATCTAATATATTAACATTATTAGGATAGCTATACATACATACACATATATATATAATTTTGTAAAATAAGTTACCGGGTGAACGTGAACCCTCACGATGACACGTGGGTCCGCCTCTGCAACTATCTAGGACTTTTGGGAGAGAAATAAAAAAATAATGACTTTTTCATCTGCTAATTAAATTTTAGCCAACATTTCAAATCTAGTTAGTACAGGAATGTCACTTTGATATTATTGAATTTTACTGATTATCCACGTGGAAAGTTAGTTAGTTAGTTATCAATGATTTACTAATCCTGTAGTTGATCGGTAGTTAGGTAGCTAGCACAGAAGATAGTGTAGTTGATGTAGTGGACAACTGGGGAGCCGGCTGTCATTGAAATATTTTTCTCTTCTTCTCCTTCTTCACTACACCTCTATACATAGAAAGGGATGATGTACAAGATAGATAGATCAAATATTTTCTAATATACAATTTAGAGTTTTTCAGTTGCTTCAGTGTTTATCTCTGTTGGAGTTCTATATTAATGAAGAGTTGAGCTTTAACGTTCATATTTTATCATGGTACCAGAGCAGTCGATGATGGTTGTGTAAGGATTACGATTGAATTTAAGGTTCCACAATTGAATTTTTATTTTTTTCTTCAATTTTGACCTCAATTGTTGGAGAGTTCATCAATGGCGACAACAAAGATCGTTTATAATCATACATTGTATATAGGCCCATCAGACACATCATGATCTATGGTAATTTCTATCAGCTCATAGGATTTAATAACTATGGGATATGGAGTAGGTTGTTGAGAATTACACTTCTGGGCAAAAGAAAATATGGCTTTGTAATAGGTGTATGTATGAAGAATTCGTATAAGGAAGAATGAAAGAAACAATGGAAAACATGTAATGCCATTGTACTGTCGTGGTTGATGAATATAATTGCAGAGAAACTTCTAGGTGGAACTGTGTACGCTACAAGTGCACATAAGGCATGGGAAGACTTAACGGAACAGTTCGACAAAGTAAGTCGAATTAGGATCTATCAACTGCATAGAGAAATTACAACTCTTGCTCGAGGTACTAATTCTGTTTTAGCTTATTTTAGCAAATTGAATAATCTTTGGAATGAGTATAATGTTATTATGCCTTCACCTAGTTATGATTGTCCTAAATCAAAGGATTATATAGATCATCTATATCAAATGAGGTTAATATAGTCTTTAAGTGGGTTGAATGATTCATATGACCAAGCCCGTACGCAAATATCATTAAAAAGTACCACTCCATCCATAAATCAAGCTTATGCTATGATAGTTGAAGATGAAATTCAACAATCTTCTTATTTGACCATAGCAGTTGAGAAGTCTGATCCAATGATCATGCAATTTAGTCGAAGTTAGAGTTATATTAGAGAAAACCAAAATTATAATTAAGGAAATCAGGTCTCTTAAGAAATAAAGCCTTTCATATAGTGTGAGTATTTCCATTTCACTAGTCACACTAAGGATAATTGCTACAAGTTAATTGGTTATCCAACTGATTGGAAACAAAGGAAAAAGGGTGAGTACAATGGTGTAAAACGTAAAGGAGGAAAATTAGTAACTTATGGAAACCATGGAGGATATGAAGCCCGAGCTGAGAGTGGTAGCCAACATTCATTCACTTCTACAAACAATGTATCAAGGAAGCATGAGGATCCTGGAAAAAAGCATCTATCAGTCATGAAGTTAACAATACAGTTGCGGCAAAAGGACATGGATTCATAGATAATGAGTACTAGAAAATACTAGGACTACTGAATAAGGATTATGAGGCTAATTGCAATATGACCGGTAATGCTACCTGCTTGGTGTGTAATCGTTTTACAAAAAAATAGATAGTGGACTCTGGACCTTCATACCATATACCATCCAAACAACGCTTACTAACAACAACTCATAGTTGTACCTCAAGAAGGATAAAATAAACTTGCCCACAGGAGCCAAAGCTAATGTATAATATATTGGTGATGCCTCTGTATTTAAAAAGTAAGTGGTGAAAAATGAGTTATTTGTTTCAAATTTCAAATTTTATTTGTTATTAGTATCCAATATTATCAGGGAATTGTCGTGTTTTGTCTCTTTTTACCATAAATTTTATGTCTTTCAGGACCTTTATAGTGGCACGACGAAGGGTATTTGTTAGGAAAGTGGAGGTTTGTACATCTTTAGGAATAACATTGCACTTGAAAGTTGTAAGAAGGCGATGAATTACTCATTTTTGAACAGACAATTGACTTCCGTAGATAGATAGTCGGCTATTAACTTTTGGCTATTAAAGCAGTAATGTAAAGTTCATAAAATAGAGTGCTGAAAATAAATAACACAAGATATTTTATACTAGTTGGGACCTGTAATAGGTCTTACTTCAGTCTCCTTGGATTGCAAGGGATTCTACTAGTTCTTTGTGAATAAAATCTACAAGGATTGAGTCAAGCTTTTTGTCTATGACACACTCTTTTTCTTTCTTGCTCACTTTGATACAATGCCACACCAACTATGTGTTTCTCTCCTTTCTTTTTGAATACACAGTAAATCTTAGGAGAACACAATGTTTGAATAAATTAGAGCAAAGAACTAGAGAATGTTGAGACAAAAATATATCTCTTCCTTTATCTTCTAATGCTTATAGAGTAATGATTGGAACTACTACTAGCCGTTGGAAGATAATCATAGAAGGCAACTCAAAATATTTTTCTTCCTAGAAAAAGGAACGATGGATATCCAATTTTCAAGAACAAGTAAAGACTAAAAGGAAAAATCTAACTAATTAAAAGCTATAATAAGGAGAGATGATGTGGAAATCCCATGAATCAAGTTCCTTAATAAATGCAACAATCTTCCTTCCCTTTTTCGAAATATCTTTTGAGATGGTTCTTCCTTTTAGAGCAGTGATAGGGACTCTTTTGAATGTTTTTTTTTCTAAATTTCTGCAATGAAATCAAGAACCAAATCATGCATCAAAACTTAACATTATCAATCTCTCCCTTTTTAATGAATGACAAAAATTAGATAATCAAATAACTTCCCGATTAGACACCCCCTCCCCCCGAGTCGCGACTCTGGCTACCCCTGAATGAGTAATTCCATAGTGACTCACCCCTACATAGTAAGAACAATACTATTCTCCCTATTTGACTCTATCAAAAAGGAAGAATTATACACAAAATAACAACCAAAGAACTACTAGAAGGAACGCAAAATAAAAGTATTCATGAGATTATGCTCATATAAAACCCAACAAAAAGAAAACAAAAGATTGTCCATAAATAGATCAGTTAGCAACAGGAGGATGCCACTGAAAAAAGTAAGTCAGAGTTTGGACAGTGGCATCTTTCAAATTTTTAAACTAAGTGACAATTGTGGTGGAGAGAGTATTAGTGATGGACTGAATCTTAGCTGCAAATTTGGTTATTTCCTTGATGACCTGATCCAACTTGACTCAAAGGCAAGTCATATCAGTTCTAGTCTCTTTGCTTGTATCCTTGATTTTGTCAAGCTGGAAGTGAGTAGCTAGCAAGAGATCCTTCAGGTTGTCAAGTCTAGAATCAATTTTCAATAGACGTAGTTCAATATCCACAGAAGCAGTGCCAGAAGAATGTGCGGAGAAGAGAAATTCAATTTAGGGAAGGACGGAGTCCTAACAGAACATCTTTCAGACTTGCGCACTCAAGTCTCATCAACCAATATGTAACTCATACTCACAAAGGCAATAGCATTGTGTAACGCCCCGAAAATCGAGTTCCGAGATGCCACACGGTGCTTAGGGTCACAAGTGACCCCAAGCTAACCCTTTTCATCGGTATAACTCAAAAGCAACTGATTAAAATATAATTCTGAGAGAATGAAGCTGAAAATGTCTCAATACAGAATCTGTTCAGTACAATATTGGAATTACAAGATGACAATTCTACTAACACATATACATATACAAGAAGGAGACTGAGTACATCAACCACTACTACTGTCTGTGAAGCCTCTACTAGTATTGTCTGTACATAGTCGGGTCATGACTCCCAACTACCACACTCAATACGACCGACGAAAGAAGATACAATGCTCCAAACTGAAATAACCGACCGAAGTCCCTGAATTGTGAGGACTCTTTACCTACTGAGCGGAAACTGCAAATGAATAGAATAGTAAATGGGGGGTCAGCACAAAAAGAATGTACTGAGTATGTGGGGGTGCATGCAACACTTTAAATAACATCATCAATTTCATGAAAACATGCTTACAGACAATGATGACTCACTTGGCTTGAGTTATATCAAATCATACTCTTCATACTTTCATAATAAATAGTTCAAATGGTAAAATCTCATAATCCATGTAAATCATCAAAAATCATAAATTATGATAAATCATCATAAATCATCATAAATTATCATATCGTCAAAATTCATCATAGGTAATCATAATTCATCATAATTTCTCAACTCTTTGACTCAAATCTCGAAGTGACTCGGTAATTCAAGAAACATGACTTTTATGGACAGGGGAGTTTCCTATAACCGACAACCCCACGTGAGCTACATGGAATACCAACGTTTGAAACCCCCGTTGGCGGGAGCGTCATACCCTTTGCCAGAGAGTACGACCTTAAAACTGCAATAATCACAATCGGGCTCTCTGGCCAATAATATCATCATCAAACAACCCTACGGTGGCACATAGGTTTGGAGAAATACCAAATTTCCCTCTCGGTGCTAAGTACTACTCCCCGACAAGCTCAGAACGCGTTAGGAAATCCACCATCATCATCACAAGGGTCTATCATAAAGACCAAATCAAATATCTCAATTTATAATTCATCAATAATTTGTGGATTCCTAACCCCAACTTCGACTTAAAACATTTCAATCTTTTTCAACATCAACAAGGTATCAATGCATTGAACCATAACCGACTCGACATTTGGACAAGGATATGAAGACTCAATACGTAATATTTTCAACAATTCAACTCATCAAAATCATCCGGAAAAAAAATACCAAAATTCATCTCAACATCTATATAAAAATCAATCTTTCTCTTAGTCAAAATCATCTCGACTCTGCGAGTTCAAGGTCAATGTACTCAAATGATTATTCTTTCAATTCAACAATTAAATCATGACAACAGCTTTTGAAAAGCACTTGAGACCTTCAATTCATAATAAGAATACATATCCCGTAGTAAAACTCAAATTACGACTTTTATCTCGAAAACCTTTAGAAATATCAATTCATTGTAGTAGTATGCAATTCGTAGCATAAATTCTCAATTTAATAAGTAGAGTAATGAAGAAATCATGTATATCCATATTGGAAAAATTCAAAGTCTTATAAATCCTTCATAAAGTAATTTGAGTGTATACCCATTTTCGAATATCATAAAATTTCAATAATAGAACTCAACCTTTTTAAATGTCAAAATTTAATAATTTATCAAGTCATGACAACATCAATATTTTTGAGAAAATATCAAGACTCATGTTAACATCTCAAATGTTATATCTCAATATGCTCAATGATTCAATTCCGTCATTAAGAAGCTTTAAGCTTATCATAAATCTCGAAATCATTCCAAAATACCATTTCAACATATATCTCGAAATCATTCAAAATAAAAATATGAAATTTACAATTATAGATATCAAGACTTCTCATGTCTCAAATATATATTCAATAATTCAAATCGTCATTGGAAAGCATAAAGCTTGACACATATCTCAAAATATTATTCCAAAATACCATCTCGACATACGTCCCAAAATCATTCAAAATACCACCTCGTGGTAAAAGTGTGTAATTCGCAATGATAATTATTAAATCATATCATGTAAACATTTAGATAATCATATAAATCAAAGTTTATTCATTCAATCATCATAATCTCATAATCGAATTATTTAGACATAATCTCACTTGCAAAATCATGTAAAACCATAATAAAATTAAAGCTTTGGGCACAAGAACGGAAGATTGCTCTTGTTCAACACCCCACATACCTTAAGATGGAAGATGAATATGAACTTCTGACTCCGGAACTTTATTCACGAAAATGAAGGGTGCTTCTCGAAGCCCTTAACATGATCAACTCGAATCCCAAATCAATTTGAAATTTCTACAGTTCAATTTAAAGATTTTTGGAGCTAAAATTTGACCTAGGGTTTTCCTCTCCTCCAAAACTTGATGAAAATATAAATTTCATGGTCCAAATATGGATTATATGCAAGAATTTTCGTCCAAGAAGGGGAATATGAAATGACCAAAATACCCTTAAAATTCAAATAATGTCAAATTTGTCCTTTGGTGGACTGTTTTGATAGGTTGAGGTAGATCGACCATAACGTTTTACTCCGACATCCAAATTGGATGAAACTAATTTCATTATAAAGAGGAATCTTATATCTTTCCGTTGATATATAGTATCTCACCCAGATCATTATGTACAAGGAGTTATGGTGGTTTGAAGTTGACCCAAATATTCACTTTTGATAGGCTGAACTAGATTGACCATAACTTTTTTCTCCGATAGTCAAATTGGATGAAGCCAATTTCATTAGAAAGAGGACTCGCAGAGATTTCCGTTGATATATAGTAAATCACCCAGATCATTATGTATAAGGAGTTATGATCGTTTGAAGTTGACCCTGAAATTCGCCTGGCTGCAGTAATTTTAATTTCCTGCATGTTTTACTGTTCATAGTTCGATTGGAATGGTCGTAGTTCGATCGGAATGGTCGTAACTCATCGCTCGAGTGTCCGTTCTTGATGATCTACATATCGTTGGAAAGATTATTCGATACTCTACACAATGGTAGGTCAATTTCTTACAAATACTACACAGAAAATATATGGATCGCTCTAAAGCGTAGAACTCGATACGTTTCTCATGAAATCTTTACGAAGAAAATTTTCCAGGGTATTACACATTGTAACATTATTTAACAGATATAGAAGGGACAATACTTAGTGACACATCAGAAGCCTAAAAAATTAGGGTAATAATGAGCCCGTAAGAAAGACTAGATGGGTCAAGATAAGCTTCAATCATATAATTGAGAATGAAGGGAAAAATATTAATCTTGTGTTGAGTAGCGATGCAAAAAGTAAGCAAGGTGTCTTGCTGAGATAGAGTAGGGAGAAACCCAGCCTGAGGAAGCAAGGTAGTGGACACAATGTGAGAAATTACACAAACTTCAAAAGATAAGTATTTGGGACTAGGAGCTGAAGGAAGAGAATCACAATTATCCAAAGCAATAGCACGCTTAGTATCTTCAAAAGAGATATCAAAGTCGGATGGACAAGGGTTTTTTACAGAAGTAGTAAAATCAGAGCAATTTATGTCAAATATGGCATTAAACATAACACAATCAAGAAATATTCTTTTCCCCATGACAAGGGTTTCAAATTCACCAGATCTGATAGAACATATATTAGCATAAAATAAACGAACAAGAGGATCATATGCACATTTGAGATTGGATACAAGAATGTTTTCCAAACCTTATAATTTAAAAAGAGATTTTATATGACAATGCAGAGATTCTAAAAGGTCCAAATCAACTATCCTACCATGAACAAGAGATAATTCCTTCATAGAGTGAAAAAGAGTTTCGTTCGTGTATCTTCAAAAATTAGTTTTGATATTTAGAGAATTGTCGAAGTCGAACTTCACTTTCTTTTTAGAGCACTCAGAGTCATCAGGGAATAAAAGACGCTTACCAGAGCGATATGAATCAAATGAGGCTTCAGGATATTTTGATCAGAGAAGTCGGAGTCAAGGGATCTTGGGAGGATATTTTCCCTTCTCCTTTGACACGAAAATTTTTTTTGTTGCCTTGAGAGGAGAACTTATAATGTTTGGCCATATTATTTTGAGAGAGAGAATATGGAGTCAGAGAACAAAAAGGAAGAACAAATATATAGAGTGACTGAGTATGTGAAACAATGTAAGAGACAAATGAAAGGTTGCCTTGGAAACCAGAGAGATACCATAATTGCTTTATACGAACCCTAGTGTCAGGCGAGGAAAAGGAAAGAAAGTCAAGAGGCATATATATCAATCAAATCAATATTAATGAAGAGGCATTTTTATACACAAGAACTTTTTTCCAGTAAAGATTTAGTAAAAATGTCAGCTAACTGAAAATCGATACTAACAAAGGATAGTTTAATATCACCTTTTATAGCATGATCTCTAATAAAATGATGCTTAACATTGATATATTTTTCTCTAGAATGATGCACATAATTCTTAAGAAAACATATAGCACTAGAATTGTCACAAAATAATTTTACAGATTTGTAGAATAAAGTATAATCATTGAGTTGATGAGACATCCAAAGAATTTGAGCACAACATAAATCAATTGCAATATATTTAGATTTAGTGGTAGATAGAGAAACATAATTTTGTTTCTTGCTATTCCATATGATAAGAGATTTTTCCATGAATTGACAAGTACTACTGTGCTTTTTCTGTCCACTTTGTCACTTGTATAATTTGCATCTGAGAAGCCTTTTAAATCAAGTTCATTAGACTTAGGATACCATAAGCCATAAGAACTTGTGCTAATAAGATATCTGATAATACATTTTACAACAGTCAAATGAGCTTCTTTAGGAGCTGACTGAAACCGAGCATATTTTCAGACACTTAATAGAATGTCTGGTCAACTAGTTGTAAGATATAAAAGTGAACCAATGATACCTCTATAGTTTGTTTCATTGACATTCTTACCGTCATTGTTTGATTCAAGAATACATATAGAGCTCATAGGAGTAATGAATGATTTAGCATTTTCATTTCAAATTTTTGAATGAGTTCTTTGGTGTACTTACCTTGGGAGATGAACATGCCTTTCTGTCATGACCCAATTTCTTCGGTCATGATGGAGCCTACTATAACCCATCAATATTCAAGCCCAACCCGTAGTCCGAAATGGCTAGTAACAGACTACTCAATAATATAAAGAAAAGAATGTGAATTAAATAGAATAAAGATAAATTACATAAGTGAATCCCAAGATCCGGTGGTATCAATACAAGATCTTCTAATATAATAAGAGTACAAGAGTAAAATATCAATGGAATTATACTGATACAACTTAGCTCCGAATACAATATAGAGACTAGTCTAATATATAAGCGGGAGGTAAGTAATACTCTAAAATTCAAGAGTTTACTCTTAGTCTTCGAACCATGGCTACTTCACGCAACACACACATCAATGGAGATAACCCATACTATGATCCGCAGGCTGCAGAAGTGTAGTTTGAGTACCAAACGAATGGTACTCAGTAGGCAACTGCCAACTGAGCTCCAAAGATAAAGCAGAAATATACAACATATAAATAGAATGAAAATTACACCCAAGAGTCAATAAATCATATAACTAACAATGAGACTATCACGAACCGAGCTAGGGCCCTAGCCGTGATAAGCGTCCCAAACCGTGAAGGCTCAAGCGCCCTTCACTATCTAGCAATCAAACACACTTTCATATAATATGAAGGGAAATGCGGAAATATAAAACAATACGGAATCATGGTCAATATCACAATTCAATTGAACAATATGGAATGGAATCCATAAACCTCTAACAACATCTAACATCAGTCTACGAAATCTCTAACAACTGAAAATGGCATTTGTATGGAATCAGGGACAAAGTCCACAGTCGGACCATGAATCAAAATAAAAAAAATAATAACAATATCAAGTTCTAATCTAGGCCTTCCGAAGTAAGGGAGGCTCACCAGCTACAAAATTCTTACAAGTGAATCTACTGCTTAATGGGACCCCAGGACTGTGTCTCAGAATTCTGAAATATAGGGGGTCAATAAAGATGTACTGGTACGCAGAGCAATCCAAAATAATGTATTTTTATATAACATAAGTGTGAGAAATTTATAAATAGTTTTATATATGATATATGGAAAACACATGGGCATATTTAAAAGACTTTGAACAATAATTTGAAAACCATGACTCACTCTTTATCTTACTTCTGAGCTAGGTGGTATACCCTACAACTCTGAAATCCCATGGGCTATATGGAATCTGCCCTTAACTCGGCAACCAAGCCCCCAACCCGAGTTTGTCGCAAGGGTTGGAGTCTCTATCTCTAATACGCCACAGGGCAATAGGCCAGTGTATGGTCCCTCTTGGGGACATAATGAACCCGTATCGGCAAAACACGATTTTGGGCTAGGAGTTATTTGAACTCAATCCTTCTTCGACCAACCATCTAACCCTCTTTAAGCCCATTTTTAGCTTTTTAAGACATGTATTCTCTGAAATCAAGTCTAAAACTCTTACTATGTTATGATATTCATTTATATGGTATCGTCATACCATTGACTTGAAAGTCGAATCTATAAGCCATAAAATATCATATTATAATCTCTTATGTCAAAACATAAAGTTTGGACCACTATACTTCCAATAATTCACGAAAATTCATACTTCAAAGCATTTATCAAATTATCCAAAGATCACTCTTTTCAACCTTTCAACAAACATGTGGTGGCCATGAAGTTTGTGAAAAATCTGCAACTCTTTCGTTATATATCTTCAACATTATTAACATGTAAAAAAACCCTCTCTTCAATCCAAAACCATAATGAAGTCGTAAACAAGAATCAGGACATTTTTATTATGCTTCTCAAAAATGCATTTGAAACAATCCATATCGTATAAAAACAATGGGGATCCATAGAATGATAGGGATTCTATATGTTCATTCTCTCAATTAAATCTTTAAATTCAATTACATACATACTTGTATACAATACAAATAAAATTTAGGGAAAAGGCCTCAAGACAAAAACAATGATATAAGGAATTCATATTTCAAGATTGTAAACATAAATTCCAAAACCCTTCACAATTTCATGATCTCACAATGTTTAAATATTATTAAAATAATTTCTTTATGACCATGTAGTTTTAGGAAAACCCCACGTACCTTAATTGCGAAGAAATCATGAAGAAATTTTGAAAAGATTCGACCTTTAAGCTCAATTGCCCAAACCCTAGTTGTTTTCTCCTTTGTGTTCTTGAAAGATGAATTGGGGATCTTAAGAGGGTTAAAACGTTACCCATAAGCTTAATTTCATTTAAGGAGAATTAGGGATGGAATTTGGGTGAGGGAATATGACTAAAGTGCCCCTAGGTCCTTTAGTAATTGAAATAACGTGTAAAACCACTTTAGATTCGCTTCAAGTTTCAAGTCGGGGCGCAGTCGACGCGACGCATCAAGATCGCATTGGCTTACTGCCTTACACAGAAAATGCCATAATCTTTTGCTCGGTTATTGGATTTAGGCGAAATTAGTATCGTTGGAAAGATAATTAAATTATCTACAATATGGTGTATCTTGAGATGAAAAATTCTATGTGTATCAAAAGTTATACACGTTCAAAGTAGACCCTTGTAGAATCGAACATCAAACTTTGGATGAATGAATGACTCTTAGCTCAACTTTGCTCCAAGTGATTTTTATGAACACTTTTCACCTCATAATCATTTCATACACTAGGAGGAGGATCATGACACATGTATTTAAATATAAACCATGGAATTATAGCTTACGCACATTGGAAAAATGGTTTGCTTTCTAGCTCGAAAATGCGAGGTGTTACATTATCTCCCTCTTGGGATCATTCATCCCCGAATGATGGGTAGGGACTTGTTGAAGTTATAAAAGTGTAGAATAAAGAATGAAACCTCTCATTGAACATGTTTCCTTACAAAAATATGTAAAGGCATAAAACGAGCTTCACGATAACTCCTAGCGAAACTTGAAAGCCTGAAACATTAGATAATGAGACTTTACATAGGGATGATCTTGCACATGAGTTTTATGAATCACAGTCATCACAACACAAGGCAGGGGTTTATTTGATGATCATAGATTGATTTATATTGGTACTAATAATGAAATAAGATTTCGAGAAAAATAGGATTATAAACATTCTCTACCTTATAAAGTACCGTGAAATAGACTTAAACTTAGAGGCACTAATCGTCTACACCCCAAACAATAAATAGCATACTTCACACTCGCCGACTTACAATTCTCCAATCACACATCTAGCCACAGGAATTTGAGTTCCACTACTTTATACTGCTATATTGAAGCCTAACTCGGAGTTAAAGGTGCTAACTTAAGCTACGGGACCCTGTACTTCACATCCCTTTAAGAATATTTCTTCACCTTATCACTACCATCAAACACACTCGAGATTTAATTTAGAGAGTACTAACCACATAACACATAGGTTTGTGCTTTCAGAAACCATAACATTCAAGCCTAATCATTACTACACCCACTACATGGATCTCCCCACTAAGACTAACAATTTCAATCATTTCCCAAATATTTTCACCACATTCCTGTTTCTTAGCTATTTCACACAGAAAAAGTTCATCTCCTTCTTTTCCCTTTCACCTAAAACCTTAGCTCGAGAATCACATCAAATTGTTCACCTTCAAGAACATCTGCTCCCCTACCTAACACATCATCACGGTTCTACAACCACTATCATACTATCATACGGAGGATCATTAAGGGACCCGAGCATAAACGTCACGAATGGAAGTAACATTATTAGACCATAACTTATACTTATTGCACTACTCAAGGGATATGAAATGAAAATACGATAAAATAGACACGAAGTGCTCCATATATCAAGTGTTTGGATCATAAGTAGAGAGTTGTTCTGAAGAAACACAATACAACATGAATTCTTAGGATAGAGCACAGTGAGAAAACATTGGTGCACATATCAAGATAAAACGAGGGAAAAAGATTGAATTATCCTCCTGAACCCAAAAATTAGTAAGACAAACTGGGCACCCAACGCATTAAGCACCACACCGCGTCGGTCCCTACCGACGCGATTCCTGGCACGACGCATCGACATCATGTTGTCCCACTATTTTTATCGTCCAAACATGCCTCAAATGTCGTCTGAAAAATCCAAAACTTTCCTGAGACACCCCCTTTACACCCCTAATCATGAATCAACTCAAAAATCTACATCTCGGGGTCGGGAAGATCAATTTGAAAATCATGAAAGTCAAGAGATCATAAATATGACTAAGTCTTTTAACAATTAGAAAAATTTTCAGGTTGTCAGCTCTCCATACATGCAACCAAGAGTGGTATTGAGTTGAGAATGCTACGGGGTGTTACATTACAACTAAGACAAAGATTGTCGCTTAAAGCGATTGCTCTTCATTTAAGGAACTGAGATTAGCCATGAATTTGCATAAACTTTATCACTTTGACATATAGAAATATATTTCCTTAGGACCAAGCATACTGAGAGACATAGATTTTCATGGATCACGAACAACATAACATATGGCTTGAATACATGAAAGACTGGATTACTGAGAGATATAATTGTTTCTAGTTTGGAGGTCAGATCATAAATATAAGTCCATAGAGAACTCGAACCATAGGCATAGGCATGACTTGAACAGATGATGTAAGACATTAGCAGGATACTCTCATAAATTGAAGTAGAAGGATTATGCTTGAGTAGAATTAGTTTTATCATGGTTCCTTCCTGCAACTTGCCACACTGAGTACATTTGGGAACTACCTTCATTAACCATCTCCTCCTTAGATCAAAGTCTCAATCCTAAACTTAAGGACATATCTTTTCATTAAATCAACAAGAACAACACTCAACACAATGGGGCATCACTATACACATAAATACTAAACTTCCCCTTTTTAACTACATTCTAAAGACATTGCTTTCCAAGAATGCTACTCTTAATTTTTCTCTATCCTCTATAGCCATCAACCTACAACTCACAGTCTCATGAGCATACACATCCTCACACCTTATCACATAAAAATCCACTCTCCACTACTTAACATTCTAATGTTAGACCGCCAATCACATAACTTACATTATAATAAAATTTGTAAAACTATACCAAATGCACATATTGCCTACCTATATTTCCTTAATTCAACTTTAGATTACGCTATACACAACTCCTCAGACTTCTCCATACTACAAAATTTGAGAATGAAACCTAGGTACATGTGACACTCATACACATCACGCCTTATCTAACAACACGCTACCTCAGGGTTCAACTTATTCTTTTCTACTTACACACTTATCCACTTAATAACTCAACCATAATTCATCATTTTTAACACTAGTCCTCAAGTATATATATCACCATTTATCCACTCCTTTTTTCATAAATTGCCAACCTAGACCATTTCACACATCACACCAAGCCTACTAATTAATTTCCATAAAACATGCATCATCAACTTTAAGCTACTATTCTCACCACCATAATATACATCTAAAGTTCAAGCCTATTATCTAAAACACCAATCATATAAAGCATGTCGCATACTATACTAATCAATTGAATAGAAAGACCAACCTAAGTCTCTTATTTCACTTAACTATGACCCATAAATTCATTCTCTCCATGACATTACTACAACACCTCTAAATCTACTACATACCTTCTCACATAAAGTACTAGTTTACTACTACTAAAGAAAAGACCATCAAAGGGGTAAAGTCAAATGATAGGATTAGTCGATCCTAATCTTATAATATAACCCATTTTAATCTTATCAACATATTCCAATTTCTCACATCGTACTTACCCATGCATACATCATACTACCTTCAAAATTCCATATACAATAATGAATTTTGAGCCATAACTTATTGACTAATCTACCCCTTTCCATTCACAGCCTATGAATGATTTCTACAACCACCATAACTATCTATTCTGAGATCCTTCCCTATTTTGAATAAATAATAATCATAGCCTAACACTTCCTTCAAAAATTACCATACAATCCATAAATCTTGCTATAATATTAGCCAACCACCAGAAAAGGAAAACCACTCCTGATACAAAAATAAACTACTAAAACTGAAAATGGACACTAAAGACACAAAAATCAGCAACCACAAGTAAAGGAAAACAACACATAGAAAGGAGATGAAGAAGAAGATTATATAAATGTAAAGATAGGTAATGAAACCCTTACTATCGCCAGTGACTAGCAAAAGATTGTGTCTCAAACATTCAAACACACCTCACCAATGGTAGTTCAAACCTCACTCTTAGGTGGACCAAAGGAATTCACACTCCTCAATCTCACCTTTCTTGATAATTGATCAACACAAGTGAAAGCCATCAAATGTATTAATCTCTCAAGTTTGGATGTCTTTTCCAAGACCTATACTAAAATGGCTTTACCAAGACCTACACTAAGGAAAGAAACTACACCAAGAGTAATACTCTTTTTCAATTCATCAAAGTCTAATGACAATAAAGGCTAAAATATCTATTTATACTATTACATAACAAAAGACTAGAATGTCCTTAATGAGAGCTTAAAGGAGGCGCCTCTTGAGTGTTAAATTAGAGTGTCCAAAGTCCTTCTTTCCCTTCAATTGAGGCACCTCTTGAGTGCCTAAGTTTCCCTCCTTTTCTTCTCTTGAATAAGACTTCAAAATGCTCTAATACTTAGTCAATTCCGAAGCTTGGTCCTTTGAGAAGTCCTTGCAATCCATAAGCACTTTAGGCTTGTATCATCCTCTGTATCTTGAAAGGAATTTGTCCTCAAATTCATACCTTGAAAAACTAAAGAGAGGAAAGAAAACAAGCACACATTCCTCAAGGGAGGAGGGTTAGCATTAGTACCACAAGTAATGTAGACAAGCCAAGGTTGCACATATTTGCAATATAACCAAGGATCCTTTGAATCAAATATTAAGAGTTCAATGAAAGATGCACAAAGGATTTGGTTATGGGATTCACCAAAAGTGATACTTTGCTTGTCATGTAGACCAAGAAACAAGTTGGGTGCACCAACATCATCAATTCTATATTTGGCACTAGGGTCTAACGGGAAGAGTGTCCATAGACACGGGTCTGGACAATACTCCTATTTTCCATAGGCTTCACCCAAACTACATGACATACTCTCTACAATAGCATACATATTATCAAAAGCAAGTATAGAGTAGAGAAAAGTATCACTCAAGTCAACTTCTACTAAGGTGTCTTCATGTATGTACTCACCACTAGTTTTAACATCATCGCCATAAGTACTCTCAACAATAAGGTCACACATAGTAGAAGAAAAAGTAATTTCTAAGCAATGGACACTTTCTCCTCTTATGGAAGATCCCTCAAGTAGACACATACCACCACAAAAATCAAAGGGATTATTGCTTAAGTATTTACAAGAATCAAGCAATTCATCCTCATAATTATTAAACAAAGGTGGGATGTCATACACAGGATCACATCCGCAATCATTTTTCAAGGAAAAACCGCCTATTGGATTTCTTAAATATTCAAGAAAATCAAAACATTCATTACACAATTGGTTATTCCTTTCCAAGACTACACATTCCTTATCCTTAAGAGTACTCTCATCTTTTAAGAAGAGATTTCCATCTTTAGGAGGAATATTGTCACACCATAGTGGGTTAGCATATAGGCTATAGCCTCCAAAGTAAGCTATACCCTCCTTTTCACCACTAGGCTCATTAGGAGTGTCTATATCATCTTAAAAAAAGACATTATTCCTAAAGAGAGCATGATCTAATCCACGGAAAGATTCAGAACACGTGAGTTCTTCACTCTCTAAAAGATCAATACCAAGTTTCAAAGCGGTTTCAAGCACAAGACTATTCCGAGAATAGCTCTCGGGTTCACTCCCATTTTGTTGACCAACATTATTAAATTCTTCACTCACTTGAGTTTTATTAATTACAACACACAAAACCTCAAGTGGTGGGAAATTTTCACACATGAGTTGATCAATACAAGTTTCACAAGACGATGTACGTTCATTCAACACAATGGCTTCAACACTAGGTGGACACAAATCAATCTTACAAGAAAATTCAATTTGGTCATTAATAGGATCAACTAGTGTATCCAATCTCACAACATGTACATCATCAACAATAGGCAAAGAATAAATAGATGGTGTACTTTTATTCATCACATTGTCTTCAACACTAGGTGGACTTAAATTGATCTTACAAGAAGAGTCAATTTGGTCATCAATAGGATCAACTAGTGTATCCACACTCACAACATGTACATCATCATCAAGAGGCAAAGAAACAATAGGATCACAAATAAATAAGCTACCACTCATGCTTAATGGGCTACTAGCCACATAATCATCGTTCACATGCACAAAAGTGTAAGAGTTAGTTATTTTACCTTTAAGTTCTTGAGAACATTCTTCTTGTATCCCACCACTAAGTTTATCTCCATCTTAAGGCTTGACCTTACTTTTCTTGGGTTCTAAATCTTCCTGTTCTTCTAATTGGATAGAGGGAATTTGGTTTTGGGATATTTGGATAGGGGAAATCGGATTTGGTTGAAGAAGGATTTGAATTAGTGGCCTTGGATTTGGTGGAGTGTAGGATCTTTGGTTTTGAGGGGTTTGAAATTGTGGAGGGTTAGGTGGACATACTCTAGCCTATAGTCTATCCACCCCCGCTTTCATTCTAATTACACCACCCTTCAAAAATGTCATTTCGGTTTGCACCATGTCTACCTTTCGGCCAAGAGCCTCAATTTTTGCCATAATTGTCCCAAGCATGTTATTATCCAAGTTGTGGGTTTTTGAACCTTCGGATTCTATGGTCAAGTGTACCTAACAAGAAGAAAAAAAATAGCAAGGAAAAACGTACAAAACGAGCAAACAAGTTAATTATAAAATGAGGAAATTTGTTAGTTCAAAAGCCCCACCACACTCTCACTCGGGTCTCACCTCACACTTGGTGTCACAAGTGTTGAAAACTTGGCAATACTTGGTAAGTGAATGAGTGGTGAATATGCTTTGGCCTGAAATCAATTTTTGCTTGATATTACTCAAATAAAATGATGTACGGACTTGAACCAACTAACTACTATGAATTAAAAATGAGAAAAACACACAAAAATCAAAGACACGAACAAACGGACTCAAAACTAATTATCAACCTAGTAGGTAGTTACTAGTTTGCTAATTAGTGATAGACTTTAACACACAAGAAACTAGAATAAAAAATGAGAAACTAAGAAATCTAGTTTAGAGCTTAATTAGGTTGATCAACTAGTGATGACGTGGCACAATGTGGTTGGTTATTAATTTTTACAAATTTTTTCCAATTTCAAACTTGTAGTTTCGGCCAAGTATCCACTAAAGAGAGTGTTTGAATGAAATTTGGTGAAAATTGAGGATTGGAGCCTTTTTTTTCAAGTTCAAATGGATTTGAAATCAATGGTCCCCCACTTGTACTTTCAATTGTAATTTGAATATTTCCTTTGTCTCTTCTTCTTTTGGGTGACTTGAATATTCTTGGAATATTCTTTTGTATAAACAACATTTTCACTCTCTTTCTTTCTTTTTGTGGATATAACTCCCTTTTTGAATATTCTTCTTCAACAAGCTATGAAGATGGTGAAGAACAATATGAATATTCAAGAGTTGACCAAAGTTTGACCACAAGGTAAATGAACTCTAACTTCAATTTTTCTTTTTGATCAAGGTTCCTTGGGTCAAGGAAAGCTCAAATAACACAAAATCAACCACAAACATGCCACAAAATAATATGAACCACGAGATCCCACCTCAAAAAGCTTCAAACAAGGCACAACAATGGTGGATCTAGCTTAAATTCAACCAAACCTTGCTCTAAACTTAGATCTAGACACTTTAAGTGCTAGAGAACAAAAATCTAACACTTGAAACCTTTAAAACACAATAAAAACTTGTAGATCTAACTTGGAAATTTTGGATCTACAACAAGCAAAGCAAGATCTATCTCTTTTTCTGATTTTTCTTTGGATTTTGACTCTTTTTGTAGGGATTTTCTTGATAAAGACACTAAAACCAAGACTTAGAGTTGTAGGAACAACCCTAAACAAGGCTTTGATACCAAATGATACAAAAATAAACTACTAAAATAAAAAATGGACACCAAAGACACAAAAATCAGCAACCACAAGTAAATAAAAACAACACATAGAAAGGAGATGAAGAAGAAGATTACATAAATGTAAAGATAGGTAATGAGACCCTTACTATCACTAATGATTAGCACAAGAATGTGTGTCAAACATTCAAACACACCTCACCAATGGTAGTTCAAACCTCACTCCTAGGTGGACCAAAGGAATTCACACTCCTCAATCACATATTTCTTGCTAATTGATCAACATAAGTGAAATCCATCAAATGTATTAATCTCTCAAGTTTGGATGTCTTTTCCAAGACCTACACTAAGATGGATTTACCAAGCCCTACACTAAGGAAAGAAACTACACCAAGAGTAATACTCTTTTCCAATTCATCAAAGTCTAATGAGAATAAAGGCTAAAATGTCTATTTATACTATTACATAACAAAAGACTAGAATGCCCTTAATGAGAGCTTAAAGGAGGCTCCTCTTGAGTATTAAATTGGAGTGTGCAAAGTTCATCTTTCCCTTCAATTAAAGAACCTATTGAGTGCCTAAGTTTCCCTCCTTTTCTTCTCTTAAACAAGACTTCAAAATGCTCCAACACTTAGTTAATTCCAAAGCTTGGTCCTTTGAGAAGTCCTTGTAATCCATAAGCACTTTAGGCTTATATCATCTCCACAATCAAAGGGTTCTACAACTAAAACTACTTATTTATGCAAAAGTCACCCTCACTCTGACTTCTAACCTTATGACTTCATGTCACCAACTTTTAGACCATCTCACTACCAATAGGTCATGACACTTTAAAATACACTACTACTCAGGTGGAAATACAGTTCCAATATTCTACTGCACATCATTACCCTTATGCAAGATATTAGCAATAAGATTTTTGAAAGGGGACTGAATAGACTTTGTACCTCAAGCTGAAAAGCACGATTATGTCATAATAAAGGCATACACTCAAATCAATACACCTTGAAGCACTAATGGACTCCTCTCAAGTTCTTATGCTATCCCATAACTTTATGGATAACTCAATCAGAGAGAACCACATCGTTTGGGGAGCTAGACTCCTAGACTTGTATTGCCTCGACAGTAAGGAATGGCCCATGAAATTAGAACAAGGAAATAAATTAGATAACTTTCTAATAGATAGCTCTATAGCATGAACTAAAGTATGAAAGAATAATAAACAACTCCTAAATGATTGGTAACCTCCTAATTATAAGTGTGGTGCACAACACACCCATAAGCAAGACTCTACTAGACACGATTTTGCAGACACCCTGGGACCATGAACCATGCACTGATACCAATTTTGTCACGACCCGAGCTGGGGCCCTAGCCGTGATGGGCGTCCTGAACTGTGAAGGCCCGAGCGCCCTTCTCAATCTAGCAATCATACACACTTTCATATAATATGAAGAGAAATATGAAAATATAAAATAATACGGAATCATGGTCAATATCACAGTTCAATTGAACAATCTAGAATGGAATCCATAAACCTCTAACAACGTCTTACATCAGTATGCAAAATCTTTAATAACTGAAAATGACATTTGTCTGAAATTTGGGACAAAGTCCCCAGTCGGACATGAATCAAAATAAAAAGAATAATAATAACAATATCAAGTTCTAATCCAGGCCTTCCAAAGTAAGGGAAGCTCACCGGCTACAAACTTCTTACAAGTCAATCTACTGCTTAACGCGACCCTAGGACTGTGTTTCAAAATCCTGAAATATAGAGGGTCAATAAAGATGTACTGGTATGCAGAGCAATCCAAAATAATGTATTTTTATATAACAAGTTAGAGCAATTTATAAACAGTTTTATATATGATATATGGAAAACACATGGGCATATTTAAAAGACTTTGAACAATAATCTGAAATCTATGACTCACTTTTTATCTTATTTCTGAGCTAGGTGGTATACCCTACAACTCTGAAATCCCATGGGTATATGGAATCTACCCTTAACTCGGCAGCCAAGCCCCCAACCCAAGTTTGCTGCAAGGTTTGGAGTCTCTATCTCTAATATGCCATAGGGAACTAGACCAGCGTATGGTCCCTCTTGGGGACATAATAAACTCGTATCGGCAAAACACGATTTTGGGCTAAGAGTTATTTGAACTCAAGCCTTCTTCGGGCAACCACCTAACCCTCTTTAAGCCCATTTTTAGCTCTTTAAGACATGTATTCTCTGAAATCAAGTCTGAAACTCTTACACTATTATGACATTCATTTATATGGTATCGTCATACCATTGACTTGCAAGTCGAATCTCTAAGCCATAAAATATCATATTATAATCTCTTATGTCAAAACATAAAGTTTGGACCACCATACTTCCAACACTTCATGAAAACTCATACTTCAAAGCATTTATCAAATTATGCAAAGATCACTCTTTTCAACATTTCAACAAACATGTGGTGGTCATGAAGTTTGTGGCAAATCATGCAGCTCTTTCGTTATATATCTTCAACATTATTAACATGTAAAAAACCCTCTCTTCAATCCAAAACCATAATCAAGTCATAAACAAGAATCAAGATATTTGTATTACGCTTCTCAAAAATGCATTTGAAATAATCCATATCGTATGAAAACAATGTGGATCCATAGCAAGAGAGAAATTCTATATGTTCATGCTCTCAATTAAATCTTCAAATTCAATTACATACATACTTGTATACAATACAAATCAAATTTAGGGGAAAGGCCTCAAGACCAAAACAATGACATCATTAAGGAATTCATATTGCAAAATTGTAAGCATAAATTCCAAAACCCTTTACAATTTCATGATCCCACAATGTTTAAATGTTATTGAAACAATTTCTTTATGCCCATGTAGTTTTAGAAAAATCCCATGTACCTTAATTGCGAAGAAATCATGAAGAAATTTAGAAAAGATTTGATCTTTAAGCTCGATTGCCCAAACCCTAGTTATTTTCTCCTCTTGTGTTCTTGAAAGTTGAATTAGGGATCTTAAGAGGGATAAAACGTTACCCATAAGCTTAATTTTGTTTAAGGAGGATTAGGGACGGAATTTAGGTAAGGAAATATGACTAAAGTGCCCCTAGACCCTTTAGGAATTGAAATAACGCGTAAAATCACTTTAGATTTGCGTCAGGTTTAAAGTTGGGGCGCAGTCGACGCGACGCATCAAGATCGCGTCGACTTACTACCTCACATAGAAAATACCATAACTTTTCGCTCGGTTATCGAATTTAGGAGAAATTAGTATCGTTGGAAAAATAACTCAATTATTTACAATTTGGTGGGTCTTGAGCTGAAAAATTCTGTGTGTATTGAAAGTTATATACGTTCAAAGTTGACCCTTGTAGAATCGAATATCAAACTTTGGATGAATGAATGACTCTTAGCTCAGCTTTGCTCCAAGTGATTTTTATGAACACTTTTCACCTCATAATCACTTCATACACTAGGAGAACGATCATGACACATGAATTTATATATAAACCATGGAATTAGAGCTTACGCACGTAGGAAAAATAGTTCTCTTTCTAGCTAAAAAATATGGGGTGTTATAGAGACAATCAGGATAGCCTATTCTATTCATGTCCAAGAGACTAACATAATAAGGTTAAGGAATTATCAAGGATGAACTATCCTATTAATGTCCCAATTCATAAATCTCAATACTACACCATATATCCCAGGCTAATATATGAATAAAGGGCGAAAGAAAGACATATAACAATATACAAGACCAAGGAATAAATATACAATATGAACAAATGAAGGAGGGATATACAGTAGTACCATAACTATGTATAACTATATATATATATATATATATATATGTATAGTTATGAGTCCAACTCAAAGCATAACCTAAATCACCATGTCCTCATTTTAAGACCTCATTAAAATCTGATCAGGATTTAATACTCTCATAATCAGGCTTTCTAACCCACAAGGCTAGATATGAATTAATCATGTATAATAATGCAATCGTAAGATAAAAGAGGACAGGAACATACCTTAAATATCGAGACCAAATCAATGACCAGTCTATCATAAGCTAACCATAATAATAATCATAACTATGATAATAACAATACCAATAACAACACGAGTAACCAATTATTCTAGACAACAAAACACCTAGCCGAGCCTATGCGTACCCTTACCGCCCCAAACTGCAAAAGTTCAATCAACACACAACAATACAAGGCATATTCATCTCTCATATCCATACAACCATTCTATCCCAGCTGATAGACATAGGTGCATACTAGTGATAGGCGATGCGCATGTAAGAGTAAATGCAAGCTACACAATCAACATCATAATCTCATCATCGTAACCATCATCATCATCTTTATAAACCTCCGACCTTGCCGAGTATCAACATATCATCACAATATCCTCCAGACTCGAATTGAGTATATATCATCACAACAGTATCCTACAGACTCAAATCGAGTATATATATCATCACAATAGTATCTCTCAGACTCAAACTAGGTATATATATCATCACAACAGTATCCTCCGAACTCAAATCGGGTATATATATCATCATAATTATCAATATATATAGAGATATAGATATATAACAGATGTACGGACTCAAGTCACGGCTAAAATAGTGTGGATTCATAAGTCTATTGCCCGGAATGATCTTCGAGACTAAATCATTGTAAAAGTGTAGAAAGAGTTGGAATATCTCATTATCAAAGTAAATAATAGTGTTAAGTCATGGACCAAAATCTGTCTCGGTAAAATCTTTAAAATAATATTTTAACCTCTTTTATACATATAACTATTCCATTTAGTTAGACAATTATTATAGTAAAAAACACCATTGTTAAGGTGAAAAGTGGGCTTTAACCCTTATTTAGAAAAACAGTGATAAAGTCGTATTTCAGCTAAGATAGCATCAATACCAAAATAATAACTATGAGTATACCAAATTTATGCATGACATCACTGTACTCAGTCAATAAAATCATAGGCAACATAAACATATGTGTCCATATTCTAAAACCATATCCTTTACAAGGATAAATACTTTTCGGATATCCAACCAATATCATAACACGACAATCGGCCTAATAATATATCTGGAATAATCACGACATCATAATCACAGCCTTAGGCCCATATACATATCCGAAACTCATATCGATAATCATATTTATAAGCCATAACATATCTATAATCATCCCACATATAGGAGGCATCTCACATCTAGGAGGCATAATACCAATAAGCATATCATCTCTATTAGACATCTTATATATATAGGTTATACATCATGACCAAGAGGAAAATCATCTATATAAGCCCAATAATCGTAAATAAGAGGAAAATCATCTCTATGGGCCAAATATCATAACAAAAAGGAAACTGTATCTCTATGGGTCAACTATCATAACTAAGAGGAAAATACATCTCTATGGGCCAAATATCATAACTAAGAGAAAAATGCATCTCTATGGGCTAAATATCATAACAGAGAGGAAAATACATCTCTATGGGTCAATTATCATAACTAAGAGGAAAATTCATCTCTATGGGCCAAATATCATAACTAAGAGGAAAAAACATCTCTATAGGTCAATTATCAGAACTAAGAGGAAAATTCATCTCTATGGGTCAATTATCATAACTAAGAGAAAAATGCATCTCTATGGGCCAAATATCATAACTAAGAGAAAAATACATCTCTATGGGTCAAATATCATAATTAAGAGAAAAATGCATCTCTATTGGCCAAATATCATAATTAAGAGGAAATAACATCTCTAAAGGCCCAATATGACATCTAAGGAAAATTAACATTTCATAGTCCATTAATCATAATCTAGCAAAAATCATCACAATTTATCAATTCACCAAGTACATCTCATAAATAAGGCTCATTAGTCTCAAATAGGCCTACTACTCGCAACTAAGCCCACAAGAGCTAACACAAGTCTTGGCCTAAGTAGGCCGGATGATCCCATTTCTAATTCTCAATCTCCATATTTAGGCAAAATACGTACAAAACTAGGCTAAGGTATCTAGTTAAACTTGATGTCAAGTAAGTCATAACCAATCCTAAAGTAGGAAATTCATTTAGAAACATGGGCAATTATGTCACTTCTACCCCAAGATACGGTTTCAAGATCACTAGATGATCCCAACTAAGGTCAATCACACTAACCATGATTCCAATACTTGAAACACATCCGAAACCTAACATCATAACATTTCCATACTACAAACTAATTCAATCTAGGGAGAAGGCAATAAAATTCTAAAAGGGTCGTAAACATACTACCTTACGGGTCCAAAATCCTCATCCAATTAGAGGTGGGCATGGTATGGTACATACCAAATACCATACAAAAACCAAAAAATTTTATACCACGGTATAGATGTTATGGTATTTGATATGGTATTAGATAGGAGTTTTAAATTAGTTTGGTATTTGGTATTTATGCAATAAATACCGAAATACTGTATACCGCACAAAAGTTTTTTAATAATATATAAAACCCATACATATTATATTTAAGATTATTAAATATATTTATATATCATTCTATAACGGCCTGAGACTACCCCTAGTTGTTGCACGGTTTTTATAGTCCCGAGGGACCACAAACTAACCCATGAGCTGGTACCTGATGTGAGCACTAGTAACATGATCATAAATGCAAAAGAACATTGATGTGCCATAAAGTTCTAATAACTGAATTTAAAACTAAAATATGAGTCGATAGAAACAACTGACTGAATCTGATAAAATAATGATAAAATAGATAACTAACTGTAATATCTGAATACTGAATAACTGACTTTAAAGTCTGAAAATCCTCTAAAAGTGATTTACTGAATATGAGTTGATGGGACAAGCCTCAACTAACTCCAACTAAGTACTAACTGAGACATGAAATAAAGTAAGCCTGTCCTCAAAGTATGAGGACTCACCACTGCTACTGCTAAGGATCTGATAAGTCTACTTATGACCTAGGAACTGAGCATCAGAACCTATGATATAATACATCATAGTGCAAAAGAAAAGGTATGTGATCAGTACTTTGAATGTACTGGTATGCTAAATGAGGTAGGTTGGTATGCATAGTTTTATGAACAGAACTAATAATTAAATTGGATATGCATGTAAAGCATGGAGTACTGAGTAAAGAGCATGGAATCTGTAGTCACTGATAATGCATGGAAATCCGTGAACACTGAGGATGCATGACCAAGCATATAACATAAACTGAGTAAAATCTATAAATTGAAATACTGAGATAACTGAAATTTGTACGCTTTGGTCAAACAACACTAAGACTGAATAACTGAGTTGGGACTATAATTGAGACAATATCTGAGACTGTGGGAGGTATCATCTAACCGAGATTCCCCAATTGGAGCTAATCGAGGTCCAACTTGTAACCCCAGGTGGAAGGGTGTTAATATCGTGCCACAGGTACTAACAATGGTTGTGTGGATCCACTAAACTGATATAATGTCCAAAGGAATAAGGTTTTCAATCCTGAACTGACAGGTGACCCCAGCGAGATAGTCAAGCCTAATCTGATGGGTAACTACTCATATCCTACGCTGGCTACGTAGTTCTGGAGTATAGGGACCGTTTCTAAGGACTCTGCCTATCTGATGGGAAAGCTGCCATCCCTACACTCACTCGGTGCTAAATCCTACTCCCAAATGAAAGACACTGAGATACTAGACTGTTCTAAGTTGAATAACTGAAATCTGACTATTCTGATGATGCTCATAATATAATCTGAAGGCTATTCTGTAATATACTGAGGCTAGACTAAATAAACAGCTATGGTTTTCTGGTATTCAATACCCCCAGGACTCAAAACAACAATACTGAAAAGACTCTAAAGCTTGAAGACCTAAACACGAAGGCTCTTATTAGATAAATCACTCTTGTAGGCATTTTATCAAACACTTGTAGTTCATGGTTTTAAACAATCATAGGAATGACATAGGATTTGTAGGAATAGCATGAATTCATCATAATAATATTAAATAATGGTTTATTCAATAAATAATAACATTAAAACATGGAAGATTGAATAATGACAATGATTTCATGGCAACATGGTATAGAATCACAGTTCATGGAGATTCATGGGTGAAATCATAATTTAAAACATAATAACTTGAAAATATCACAATTTTATGATTTAAAAGTGTTTCTTGGACTCCATGGATGAAAGGAATCCATGGATGAATATTTAACATACCTGGGTTAATGAATTTGAAGAGATGAATGGAGTGTTCTTGAGAAATTGCCTTGAATTTGAGAGCTAGGGTTTCTTGTTCTTGAAAAGGGGATCTTTAATTTTGATGAAGCATTGAATAATGATGAGTAATTAGTTCATAAATAGGTTAAATATCATGTTTTAGATGGATTAGGGCCATGGGAAAAGACCCAAATACCCTTAAACGAATTTAACAATGGAAGCTGAAAATTGACCATCCCGACTTTTGGCCTTAGCGCGACGCGCTACAATCATGCCAAGCCACTGGAAAAGGGAAAATCGGGACTTGAATAGATGGAGAGATGTGCCACCATCAAGGTAAGCCTGTGGATGTTATTTTGTCCATCTCCGGGATACTCCATGATCGCGGAGGCCCATTGGAAATTGACAAACGGGAAATTAGCCTGCTCCGTGATGCGCCATTATCGCGGAGTCATACTAAAAATTGAAAATTGTCATTTAGGCTGTCTACGCGATGCGCTAAGGGTTTAAATAACAGTGTTTAATGACTGAAAGTTAAAGTTTCCATAACTTCTTATCCGGTTATCGAATTTAGGTGAATTTTATATCGTTGGAAAGCAAACTGAATTTTCTTCGGAATGGCTGGATCTAAACTGAAAGATAAGTGCTTCAAAATTTTTATATATGAATACTCATGTATTGGGACTTAGATTATTCTAGGGAAATATGGGGTGTTATAATATCTTCCCCTTGGGATCATTCGTCCCCGAATGAAACTGGTTAAGTTGAGGGAACTAATAGACTGAGCTTACACACTGAATATGCATGTCTGATACATGGAATGCATGACTGGACTAATTCATGAATGCACAACTGACATGAACATGATGTGCGGTTGAAACTGAGCATGACAGAGAAAAGAAAATCTTAAGAAGATTGGTACCTTATATTGAATCTGGATTCGCAAGGATGAGATAAGGGTACTTGGTCCGCATATCTGCCTCTACTTCCTAAGTGGCTCCCTCAACGGACTGATTCCACCAAAGAACTTTGACTAGTGGAACTTCTTTGTTTCTTAGTCTGCGAACTTGATGATCAAGAATTTTGACTGGGATTTCCTCAAAGAAAAGACTGTTCTGAATATCTACACTTTCTAAGGGAACAATTATAGCCGGATCACCAATACACTTTTTCAACAATGAGACATGGAACACTGGGTGTACTGAGGCTAACTATGAAGGAAACTCAAGCTCGTAAGCTACTTTTCTGAAATGACTGAGAATTTTGAAGGGGCCGATATATCGGGGATTGAGTTTTCCTTTCTTGTTGAATCTCTTCATTCCTTTCATAGGAGATATTTTAAAGTACACGAATTCAACGACCTCAAACTTGAGATCCTTTCTCCTCACATCAACATATAATTTTTGTCAGCTCTGGGCAGCCCTAAGCCTCTCTCTGATTAACTGAACCTTTTCTAATGCATCAAACACCAAGTCAGGCCCTACTACTGCAGCCTCCCCTACTTCAAACCAACCAATAGGAGATCTATATCTCCTACCATTGAGAGCCTTAAATAGAGCCATACAGATAATGGAATGATAGCTGTTATTGTATACGATTTCAATCAAAGGCAAATGGTTACCCTAACTACCCTTGAAATAAAAAATGCATGCTCTCAACATATCCTCAAGAGTCTGAATGGTGCTTTCTGCTTGACCATCTGTCTGAGGGTGGAAGGTTGTACTGGGATGGACTTGGGTACCAAGACCCTTTTGGAATGCTTTCCAGAAGTAAGAGGTAAACAAATTACCTCTATCAGAGATGATAGATAAGGGAACACCGTTCAACTTAACCAACTCTTTGAGATAGATATTGGCATAGTCCTCGGCTGAATAAGAGGTATGGACTAGCAAGAAATGAGCTGATTTGTTTATCCTATCTACGATAACCCAAATAGAGTCATGCTGATGATGGGTACGAGGCAAACCTGTTACAAAGTCCATGTTCACTTCCTCCCATTTCCACATGGGAATACTGAACTCCTGCATGGACCCACTAGGTTTCTGGTGCTCAACCTTAACTTGCTAATTTGTAGAGCACTTAGCTACAATATCTGCAATATCTCTCTTCATCCCACTCCACCAATAGATCTCCTACAAATCGCGGTACATCTTAGTGGCCCCTAGATGAATAGAGTAACGAACCCCATGTGCTTCTGCAAGAATTTGTTGCCTCGAATCATCTATACCAGGTACACACAATCTACCCTGACAACGCAAAACACCATCTCCCTGTTAAGAGAAAACCTCCACTTTTTGATCTCTGACTGATTCTTTCAACTTAACTAGATTGGAATCTCTATCCTGCTTTTCCTTCACCTCGAAGACTAGAGATGACTCTGAGCTACTCTGCACCCATACTCTACCTTCTACTGAATCGAATAAATGAACACCTAGTCGGGAAAGCTGATGAACTTCCTGAGCTAACTTCTTCTTACCATCCTTAACATAAGCTATACTACCCATAGACATTCTACTGAGAGCATCAGCCACTATATTGGCCTTGCCCGAATGATACAGAACACTCATGTCATAATCTTTCAATAACTCTAACAATCTTCTCTGATGCAAATTCAAATCTTTCTGAGAGAACATATACTGAAGGCTTTTGTGATTTGTGAACACATCTAAATGCATCCCATACAAGTAATGCCTACAAATTTTTTAGGGAAACACTACAACTGCTAGCTTAAGATCATGAGTCAGATAATTCTTCTCAAGAGGTTTAAGTTGTCTGGAGGCATAGGCTATGACCTTACCTCTTTGCATAAGGACACAACCTAAACCTACTCTGTATGCATCACAGTACATAACAAAACCGTCTGAATCGGCTGGTAGAGTAAAAAATAGGGCTGAGGTGAGTCGAGTCTTCAACTCCTGAAAACTCTTCTCACATAAATCTAACCACTGAAACTTAACTTTCTTCTGAGTAAATCTGGACATAGGGGATGCAATAGAAAAAACCCTTCAACAAACCAACGATAATAACCAGCTAAACCCAAGAAACTCCTGATATCTGATGGAGAGATGGGTCTAGGTCAGTTTCTCACCGTTTCAATCTTTTGAGGATCAACTCTAAAGCCATCACCGAAAATAATATGACCAATGAATGCAACTGATCTTATCCAGAATTCACACTTACTAAATTTAGCAAACAACTGATGGGCTCTAAGAGTCTGAAGCACTATTCAGAGATGGTCTACATGATCGCTTTTGCTATGACAATAGACAAGAATGTCATCAATGAAGACTATAACGATCATGTCTAAGTACTTCTTGAACACTCGGTTCATCAAGTCTATGAAGGCTTTTGGGGAATTTGTAAGACCAAAGGACATGACTAGAAATTCAAAGTGACCATACCGAGTTCGGAAAGCTATTTTTAGAATGTCACGTTCTCTGACTCTAAGCTGATGATAGCCTGATCTGAGGTCTATCTTGGAAAAGTAACTAGCACCCTAAAGTTGGTCGAACAAGTCATCGATTCTAGGAAGTGGATATTTATTATTGACTGTGACTTTGTTCAACTGATGATAGTCTATGTACATTTGAGAGAACTATCTTTCTTACGCACGAATAGAACAGGTGCACCTAACAGGGAGATGTTGGGTCTGATGAATCCCTTATCTAAGAGATCCTTCAACTATTTTTTCAGTTCTTTGAGTTCAGCTGGAGCCACTCTGTATGGCAGAATAGATATGGCTGAGTATCAGGGAGAAGTTCTATTCTGAAGTCAATTTCCCTTTCGAGAGGAACTGTGGGAAGATCTTCAAAAAAAACATCTGAGAATTCATTTACTACTGGGACTGACTCAAGAGTAGGAGTTTCTGAGTTAGAGTCTTTAACTCATACAAGATGATAGACACACCTCTTGGATATCATCTTTCTGGCTCTAAGGTAAGAAATTAACTGACCACTAAGAGTTGTAGTACTACCCCTCCATTCAAGGACTGGTTTATTTGGAAAGTGAAAATGAACTATTCTATTTCTACAATCAACTGAAGAATAGCATAAGTAAAGCCAATCCATGCCGAGAATGACGTTAAAATCTGCCATCTCTAACTCCACGAGATCAACTGAAGTAACTTTTTGAGATATTATGACCGAGCAGTTCCTGTATACCTGTCTGGCTACAATGGAAATGCCCACTAGGGTAGACACTGAAAAGGGCTCTGCTAGATTTTCAGGGCTGACTCCGAAATTGATGGCTATATATGGAGTCACAAAAGAAAGAGAAGCTCCAAGGTCTAATAAAGCATAAACATCTAAGTGAAAGACCTGCAACGTACCAGTAGCTACGACAGGAAAATTTTCATGATCTTAGCGGGACTGAAGAGCATATAATTTGTTTGGACGCTGACCACTGGTAGCACTAAAAGCGGCACCCTACTAAGTTGGGTGGCTAAATGGAACTGACGACTGATGGGACTGGCTCTGTTGGCGTGTATCCTTACCTTTCTGAGCAACTACCCTACACTCCCAAATCTGATGGCCTGGCTTGCCATACCTGAAGAACATATCACTACCCGCTTTACACTTACCCATTTGGTGTCTTTCATACTTCTACCATAAAAGATTGTTACGAGCACTGCTAACACTGACCTGGGAATTAGAGCCTGGTACCCTATCCCTATTGTTATTTTTGAATTTACGTACTAGGGCACTGGCTGAAGAAGGTACTGAGGCTGAAGACCTCTGATGAAACTAAGGACGGTTACCATCTTCTGACTTTGCCTGATGGAAATTAAAACTTCCCATCCTATCCCTCTTATTTCCTATCTCCCTCACCTTAATATTTTGCTCCTCTATCTATTGAGCATGGATCAACAAATCCATCTCACTATCAGATACGCCAGATACAAACTTACTCATCTTTGACCTATTATCATCTACCAGATGAGGAGCATATCTAGCTAACTGAGTGAACTTGAGAGAATACTCCCTCACACTCATTCTTTCATGCCTCAAATTAATAAATTCTAACAACTTGGCCTCACTCAACTCTAATGGAAAGAATCTGTCCAAGAAAGTCGTGGAAAACTCTTCCCATTCTATAGGTCATGTATCAACACCTCTAGCAACTTTCTACAGCTTAAACCAAGTATGGGGTACATCCTGCAATTGACATGCAACCAACTCGACACTCTGAATATATGTCACCCCCATAGCATCCGTTACCTTTTGAACCATATCTAAGAATTTTTGTGGATCCTCTTCAAACTTAGATCCCATGATGGAAATAGGATTCATCCGGGTTAAATCCTGAATTCTGGTTGCAGCAGTATTGACCACTGGATTTGCCAAGACAACAAATGGACATTCATTTTGTGCAGCTATGGAGTTATCTATAGTAGTGAACGTAGCCCTGAATCCTGCATGAGAAACATGCTCTTCCAGAGGATCTGCCTGGACGGGATGAGAGGTTGTTGAGTTCCTATTCTTCTTCCATTTTTCTTGGGAGGTATGTTCTATAAATAGAAGGAAGAAATGGATTAGACAGGGATTTTAACTTGAGATCATGCTCACTTGAACGACATGAATACTGAAAAAAGGGAAACTTCTCCTAAACGCCTTGTAGCCTCTTGTCCATAAGTGTGGCGTGCTACACACCCATGCATAAGACTCTAATCGATGCAGCTTTCAGACTTCCTAGGACACATTAAAACCTGGCTCTGTTACCAAGTTTGTAACAACCTGAGACTACCCCCTAGTCGTTACACAGTGCTTACAGTCCCGAGGGACCACAACCTAACCTATAAGTTGGTACCTGTTGTGAGCACTGGATAACATGATCATAAATATGGACGAATACTGATGTGCCATAAGGTTTTAATAACTGAATTTAAAATTGAAATATGAGTAGATAGAAACAATTATCTAAATCTGATAAAATAATGATAAACTGGAAAACTAACTGTAATATCTTTATACTAAATAACTGACTCTAAAGT